>OZ005740.1:218272837-218791991 GCA_963930735.1 Dioctria linearis | reverse complement strand
TCTCTGAAATTCTTGACCAGCTCCTGTACAAGAAGAACTCAGATAAAATCTGGAGCATTCTTGTAAAGGAGCTGGAGAGGCCAGAGTTGTTACTTCCTCAGCTTCGAATCCTACAACAGGAGTCCAAGAAGAGGAGGAAGTACAACGATTTAGCGCGGTTAGAACGACTTCATAGGAAGGTTCATACAAGGTTACACAGCACTATCGAACATGTCAAAATGTTCGATATAGACATCGCGCTTCTACAGGAGACGAATTTTTACACAAGACACATACACACAACTTGAGCGCTATGCTTATTTACACACTGGCTATGCAATGTTTGCCACACCTGCGCCTCGCCGAGGCTCAGGGGTGGCAATCATTGTATCCAACAAATTTACACTATCGTCTCCTGTCTATACAGATATCTTCCCAGGCTTCGTTTCTTCCTTGGACTTTGTCATTCAAGACAAAAATATCAAGGTAGTAAACGTGTACCTTCCTCATGACCAGGACATTACAAGACAAGTTCTTGATAGTGTTCAGTCCTGTCTGGTGAATTTTAGCGGCGAAACTGTCCTCGGAGGTGATTTCAACTGCACTCTGAATCCCTCAATGGATCGGCACTCTGGAGTTGAGTTCAACTCTGTTAATGCTACTCGATTGAGGAATTTTGTCGGTGTTTTCAGACTCGTGGATATCTATCGTTGGATGCATCCTACGACTAGATCATACACAAGGGTCTCGCGAAATATCCATGGAAGTCTCGCAGGCTCCAGAAATTGATAGACTTTACGTCTCACCTGAATACTAGAACATTTCGTTGGTGTCACTCCTGAAGTGTGTTCCGTTAGCGATCATCTTCTTGTAGTGGCGACCAGCACTCTAGTTGAAAGAAGAACTGCATACTGGATATTCAACAACTATTTGTTGAATTCCGAGCAGTTCATCAATGAGTTCATTGATTTCTGGCACGATTGGCAAGAGAGGAAAGCTGACTTTCCTTTTCTTAGTCAATGGTGGGATGTTGGAAAGCTCCAGATTCGGTCTTTTGTCGAGACGAGTTTCAATCGAAGTGGCTATCAAGCTTCTAGCTTGTCGGCCGAGGTCTCTCGGGTGGCAGCTCTTCTCCCAACTCAGCGGGGTTGATTCTTTATTTCAATGGAATAAAGGAACGCTTGGCGACACAGACTTAAGAGCACAGCTTGGAGTTTGTGCTGCGCGGACAATCGCGCTGGCTGAGAGAAGGCGATTCTCCAACCGAGTACTTCTTTCAGGCGACTAGACGTCGTACTGCTTCTTGTGAGGTCGAATCGATAATTGATGAATCTGGACAAGTCCTCAACGGACAACAGCTATCAGAATATATTCGAGACTACTACAGTAGTCTCTACTCTCACGCTCTGTCTGCCAGTCAAGATAGGTGGATTAGGTCTCACTAACTTGGTTGTGAAATCAAGGTGTCTCCAAGTGCGTACATTCCAAAGAATGTTTTGCCAGAGAGACAGCTTGATTTCTCAACTGTGGGTGAATGTACTGGGGGTGATCGGCATAGGGGAGTATTACTACCTACTCTCTGTTCGACCACCTTATCCTCGTGACTGGCCACAGAATCTAATCTCAACGATTCAGACCTGGGGCAGAATCAGGCCAGCATTTCACCTTCAGTGGAATGCTCTACGGTACACGACCTGGCTGCTTCTGCGCGGGAGAGATTTCGCCAACTTGGGACCAGTGACCCTGGCACTAAGTTGGAAGATGCTTTCGTTCTGAACAGACCACCACACACACCTTTCAGCACACTTACAACACGTGTGCTCCGTGACGTGCTTATGTCAATAAGACCTCCGGAGTATACAGGATACAACAGATGGCGAACACACCTCGGGGTGAATATGGGCGTGATGGGAGGGATAACTTGCAGAGTAGTCCACAGTTATCCTTCTAGTTACAAAGATGCTGATGTAGCATTCAATTGCTGCATCACAGTCTTATGCATCCTAATCAGTTGTCACATATCGACCGCCGAGTTCAGAGGATTTGCACAGTTTGTGGTGGTGAAGGCACCCTGTTTCACAGGTTCTTCACTTGTCCGGCTTTGCAGGGTCTAATGGATCTCGTGCGCGGTATGTGTCAGTTGATCCACCCGAATTTCGGCATTACTAGGACATCGTTTCTATGGGGACCAAGGGTCCTGTACTACATGAGAGTCGAAGATGGGAATCAGAACACTGACCCACAACACCACGCACACGCACTTAAGCGCCACTTCGTTGACAGGTTGAAAAGACGTTTACGTCTTGAATATCTGGCAACGAACGCTGACACATTCAACTGCACATGGCAGCCACTATCGTCGGTGCAGGACAGAGCTCTTGTTTTTCACTGGTCATAGCAGGCCACAGCATTTGCAACACTAGTCCACGGGGCTTCTCCCCGCTTAGGAATCGTTGCACGTGCTGTGGGAAGGACAAGCACTCTGTTAGAGATGCTAAGCTGGAGGGATGATGAGGGCAGTTTGTAGAGGTCTATGATACTACAGGCTGCCCTCGCGGGACTCTATAACGGTATCGGGTAAATTTTTTCGTTCGTTCGGTTTTTTAATTTTTATTCGGTTTCGGTCTCGGTGCAAAATTGCAAAATTTTCTGTTGAAAATTCGCTCGTTTAGGTCATTATTTTTATTAGATCATTTTGGAATTTTGGAACTGCTTGGAACTGCCACTTACATAATTGTCAAAATTGGGACTGGTTTTAAACTTTTGGTTATTACTTAATATTTTTTCAAAATTCTCGTGACCGTTTATAGACTCTTTTGAGCATTTTGTTTGAATTTGTTTTACTTTTTGTGTCATTTTGTTTTAGTTTTGTGTCATTTGTTTAGTTTAATTGTTTTACTTGTCTCTATTGATTTTTACAACTTTAGTTTAGCTAGCGTCTTTTTTTACACTTTGTAGAGCCTTTTGCCACCTACTTTTAAGGAATTTTTAAAAGAGCCAAAGAGCCAATAATAAAAGAGTAATTATACACATAAAAAAAAAATTATTATTATTGTCACAGAGAGGGGACGCGTCAATATTAGCTCCGCAAAAATAAAACGAAGAAACTGTGGAATAATAGCAAAAAAGTGACCAGAATTGTATTGAGGATGTGTGCTTTATGGTGAATTGTGCTTGGTGAAAAAATAATTTAAAAAACAGTACAAAATTTCATTTAATTAATTGTGAAAAACGTGAAAATTTAGTATCAGATTTGGATTTTTAAATAATTTCGGCCGTTGCCATGGCAACATGGCAACCTTAAAAAATTCTTAGTTTAAATTTTACGAACTGAAAAAGTAGAAAATAAATAATAAAAATATTAAAATTTAATAAAAAAAAAATAAATAAAAACGAAATATAATATAATAAAAATAAATTTAAAACTTCTCTGCCGCACTTCGAATGAGTGCGAGCAGTAGCGATTGCGGGGGGAGCGACGATCCCCATAAGTTAAAACAAGGGCGGAAGAAGAATGTTAAAGGTTCTTCTTCAAAGAAAGCAGGGCAAGGGCCCACAGAAGAGGCCATAAGGGCTCAAAATGAAGAGGCCATAAGGGCTCAAAATGAAGAGGCCATAAGGGCTCAACATGAAAAGGCCAGAAAACAGGAGACTCCCTGTGAGAAGACTCCAGCGAAGACAGTGGTTGTTAACGGAGAAGAGCTTGGAGCATCTGCCTCAAACACGACCGCTGCAATTGCAGCAGTACCAGCAGCTACAGAAACTTTCCCGCCGCTAAGCCCAATGCCACGTCGGCGTTCGAACTTAGCGGAGGTTGTGAAATCGGCTTCAGCTTCAGCGCTAAAGCCAAGCTATGTTGTAATGAGGCCACCGCATTCTGCAGCAAAGGCAGGTGCCTCAGAGCGGAAGCCGGCGACACCAGCAGCGGGACCAGCAGCAGCACCACGATCCCCAGCAGTCGAGTTAGGGATCTCTTATGCCCAACAGGTAAGTGGCAGTTTCAATAAGCGTTCAGCCTTAGAAATTTTAGGTAAAGGCATCGCTCCTCGTCCAGCCCCACTGGATGCAGGTAAGCCTCGGCCTAAGACCGGTGCGGGTCTTCAGGCTTTTTTCGACGGGAGGTGGCAGGATGAGAGCTACGGTATGCAGCTCGAGCACATCAATAGATGTCCTCAGAGCGCATACCTGAAAGCGATCTTCCAGGTCATCTCTCGTGAGGAGCTGTTCTCCATGGGAGTAATAGCTGGGGGAATGGTTGAGGTGTATACCACAACCCTCGGTAGTGCTACCAAGCTTATGCTTGAAGGCATCGAGGTGGATGGTAGGCACCTTGTGCCGTTCCCACTCAGGGAAAAGCCCACGAAGGTCGTGTTTTCACGGGTCCCAATGCGAGCCAGTCATGAAGACCTCTTGAATTTCCTAGGGAGATTTGGGAAGGTTCATGGCAACGTTCGCGCTATTCCCATTAAAATCGGGGACGAGTGTCTTGGGCGGGGTATCTTCGGTACCAGCCGGGAGGCATCCATCACTTTAAATAATGGATGTACGCTTCCAAGAGGCTTTTACTTGAGCATATCCGGCTCGAGGCACTGGATAGACGTGATCACCGAAGTAAAATGCCATGCTTGCCATTTGGTAGGGCATTTTATTGCTGACTGCCCCAGGAGAACCGGGAAGAAGGCTGAACCGAGGGTTCCCTCGAAGGAAGCCACTGCTACAGTAGTGGATCTGGAGAAGGAGCCTTCGACCGGCACTCAACCTGCTATTTTGGAGCAGCCAGTGGATAAGGTGTCTGAAGTTGTCCTAGAGGCAAAAGAAATTATGGCTATAAACGGCGCCACGTCGGCACGTGAAAACACGGCTACTTCTGACGAGGAGTCGAGTAGCCATCTAGGCAAAAAAAGGAGGACGAGAAGGAGGAAGAAGAAGGTGGACCGGGTGATGCTGCCTCCTCCAGAGCCAGCAAAGCCAGTCGCATCAAAGCGGCCCCACTCGGAGGAGGACGATAGTGGAGCTCGCGGTTCGAAGGTTGTTGTGAGGGACGCGGAAGTGTCTCTCGAGCAGCTTTCGGACTGCGACATGACCGGTTTGGATGAGACTGGTCTCTCGAGCTTCAGTGGCTATGAGTCGTATGGTAGCGCCATTTCGACTGGTAGCCAATTTGAGGTCTCGAGGGGGAAGGAAACCCTTCCTAGGGAGAAAATTCGCAGCATTCTTGGCCAGCTCTTGTACAAGAAGAATTCAGGTAAAATCTGGAGTATTCTTGTACGGGAGCTGGAGAGGCCAGAGTTGTTACTTCCTCAACTTTTACTCCTACAACAGGAGTCGAAGAAAAAGGGGAAGTACAACGATGTAGCTCGCTTGGATCGTCTCCATAGAAGGGTGGAGGAGCTGATTCAGGAGCATGGCTTGGTCGATTCTTCTCGTCCGTAGACGTCGTACCATCATCGTTTGAGCTTCTTATCTCTTTGAATGTGTAAGATAGGCTCTATTAACACCGGGGGTTTAAGTGCTCATACAAGACTACACAGTACTATCGAACATGTCAAAATGTTCGATATAGACATTACACTTCTGCAGGAGACGAATTTCACTCAAGACACTAATACACGACTTGAGCGCTATGCTTATCTACACACTGGCTACGCAATGTTTGCCACACCTGCGCCTCGCCGAGGCTCAGGGGTGGCAATCATTATATCCAACAAATTTACACTATCGTCTCCTGTCTATACAGATATCTTCCCAGGCTTCGCTTCTTCCTTGGATTTTGTCGTTCAAGACAAATATATCAAGGTAGTAAACGTGTACCTTCCTCATGACCAGGACATTACAAGACAAGTTCTTGATAGTGTTCAGTCCTGTCTGGTGAATTTTAGCGGCGAAACTGTCCTCGGAGGTGATTTCAACTGCACTCTGAATCCCTCAATGGATCGGCACTCTGGAGTTGAGTTCAACTCTGTCAATGCTACTCGATTGAGGAATTTTGTCGGTGTTTTCGGACTCGTGGATATCTATCGTTGGATGCATCCTACGACTAGATCATACACGAGGGTCTCGCGAAATATCCATGGAAGTCTCGCAGGCTCCAGAATTGATAGACTTTACGTCTCACCTGGAATAATAGAACATTTCGTTGGTGTCACTCATGAAGTGTGTTCGATTAGTGATCATCTTCTTGTGGTGGCGAACAGCACTCTAGTTGAAAGACGAACTGCATACTGGATATTCAACAACTATTTGTTGAATTCCGAGCAGTTCATCAATGAGTTCATTGATTTCTGGCACGATTGGCAAGAGAGGAAAGCTGACTTTCCTTTTCTTAGTCAATGGTGGGATGTTGGAAAGCTCCAGATTCGGTCATTTATCGAGACGAGTTTCAATCGAAGTGGCTATCAAGGTTCTAGCTTGTCGGCCGAGGTCTCTCGGGTGGCAGCTCTTCTCCCAACTCAGCCGGGGTTGATTCTTTATTTCAACGGAATAAAGGAACGCTTGGCGACACAGACTTACAAGCACAGCTTTGAGTTTGTGCTGCGCGGCCAATCGCGCTGGCTGAGAGAAGGCGATTCTCCAACTGAGTACTTCTTTCAGGCGACTAGACGTCGTACTGCTTCTTGTGAGGTCGAATCGATAATTGATGAATCTGGACAAGTCCTCAACGGACAACAGCTATCAGAATATATTCGAGACTACTACAGTAGTCTCTACTCTGAATCGACGTCGACAACATCCTCGACCACTCATGAATTCCTTGAGAATATTCCCACTTTCTCTGAAGACAGTAAGGAGCTCCTGGATACAGTAATCACATTGGAGGATATGATTGCTGCGACAAAGGATCTAAGGCGACACACTTCACCTGGTTATGACGGCTTGACTCCAGAATTCTTCATACGTTTCAGGGATTTATTAATTCCTGACCTTTTGGAAGTCTTCAATTCGGCGGTTGAGACGCATTCAGACTTTCCTTCTAGTTGGAGGCGATCTGTGATGCGCTTAATTCCAAAGAAGGGAGATTTGCAGAGGATGGGGAACTGGAGGCCAGTAACCCTATGCAATGTAGACTACAAAATCGTTTGCAAAGCAGTAGGGGCGATACTCCGCTCAGTTATTGCTTCGGTAATACACCCGGAACAGTCCTATTGTGTACCTGGTCGTAGTATCTACGACAATATCGCGGTAGCCAAGCATTTGTTTGCCTACCATGAACAGACAGATACACAAATGGCCATGATTTCACTTGACCAGCAAAAGCCTTTTGATAGTGTCTCGCACGAGTATCTCTTGACTGCTCTCGAGACATTTGGGTTTCCGCCCAGGTGGCTCGATATCGTCGGGAAACTGTATAGAGATTCAGCGATTTTGATTAAGCATCAAGGACAAGTTCTGCCTCCTATCTCGTTTCATCGAGGTATCAGACAGGGCTGTCCATTGTCAGGTATGCTTTATGATCTTTCGTTGGAGCCGCTACTGGTGAATCTTCGTCGAATGCTCGGACAGTATGCGGTTAATCTGCCATATACCAATGTGAGGCCTCTTATGTTGGCGTATGCGGATGATCTGTCTATTTTCGTGACAAGAGATGAAGCTTTTCCGGTCGCTCGTGCTGTTTTCGAACAGTTCGAACGTATAGCGGGCGCCAAAATCAACCTTAGTAAGAGTCAAAGCTTGTGGTATGGAAGGTGGAGAGATCGTACAGATACTCCACTGAACATCCAATGGACTAATACTTGCCTGAAGTATTTAGGTGTGTATATCGGACGCGAGAGTAAATCAAATAATAGCCGCATCGCTCTTGAGAAACTCTCTAGAGCTGTAAACTCATGGCGTAGTCGACTGTTTCCATTATCCTTAATGGGTAGGTCAGTCGTGATAAACTATTTGATTACCTCGTCCATCGTTCATCTGCTAAAGTCTGAGACGTTTGATGAAGGCTTCGTAGGTCCTCTTCAAGCAAAAGCGATAGACGCCTTTTGGTGCGGAAGACGATGGGTTGCTGAAAGCACACTCTGTCTGCCAGTCAAGATAGGTGGATTAGGTCTCACTAACTTGGTTGTGAAATCAAGGTGTCTCCAAGTGCGCGCATTCCAAAGAGTGTTTTGCCAGAGAGACTGCTTGATTTCTCAACTGTGGGTGAATGTACTGGGAGGGATCGGCATAGGGGAGTATTACTACCTACTCTCTGTTCGACCACCTTATCCTCGTGACTGGCCACAGGATCTAATCTCAACGATTCAGACCTGGGGCAGAATCAGGCCAGCATTTCACCTTCAGTGGAATGCTCTAAGGTACACGCAATTCGCGTCGATTCCAATCAGGTTTAATCCTGAATTAATAGATTCAGTGTTCAGTAATGCTCGGGGTTTTGAAGCTGACACGCATACACTGACAGTTCTCGGAGATATTATTGATATCTCTGGAAACTGTCGAATAAACACTAACACTTCACAACTACACGACCTGGCTGCTTCTGCGCGGGAGAGATTTCGCCAACTTGGGACCAGTGACCCTGGCACTAAGTTGGAAGATGCTTGCGTTCTGAACAGACCACCACACACACCTTTCAGCACACTTACAACACGTGTGCTCCGTGACGTGCTTATGTCCATAAGACCTCCGGAGTATACAGGATACAACAGATGGCGAACACACCTCGGGGTGAATATGGGCGTGATGGGAGGGATAACTTGTAGAGTAGTCTACAGTTATCCTTCTAGTTACAAAGATGCTGATGTAGCATTCAAATTGCTGCATCACAGTCTTATGCATCCTAATCAGTTGTCACATATTGACCGCCGAGTTCAGAGGATTTGCACAGTTTGTGCTGGTGAAGGCACCCTGTTTCACAGGCTCTTCACTTGTCCGGCTTTGCAGGGTCTAATGGATCTCGTGCGCGGTATGTGTCAGTTAATCCACCCGAATTTCGGCATTACTAGGACATCGTTTCTATGGGGGCCAAAGGTTTGTAGTCGGGTGAATTGTCTAATTAGCTTTGTGTTGACACTGGCCAAATCAACAATTCACTTGTACTACATGAGACTCGAAGATGGGAATCAGAACACTGACCCACAACACCACGCACACGCACTTAAGCGCCACTTCGTTGACAGGTTGAAAAGACGTTTACGTCTTGAATATCTGGCAACGAACGCTGACACATTCAACTGCACATGGCAGCCACTATCGTCGGTGCAGGACAGAGCTCTTGTTTTTCACTGGTCATAGCAGGCCACAGCATTTGCAACACTAGTCCACGGGGCTTCTCTCCACTTAGGAATCGTTGCACGTGCGGTGGGAAGGACAAGCACTCTGTTAGAGATGCTAAGCTGGAGGGATGATGAGGGCAGTTTGTAGAGGTCTATGATACTACAGGCTACCCTCGCGGGACTCTATAATGGTATCGCGTAAATTTTTCGTTCGTTCGGTCATTTATTTTTAATTCGGTTTCGGTGTCGATGCTAAATTTCAAAATTTTATGTTGAAAATTCGTTCGTTTAGGCAATTATTTTTATTAGTTTATTTTGGAAATTTGGAACTTCTTGGAGCTGCCACTTACCCAATTGTCAAAATTGGGACTTTTAAATTTTTTGTCTATCTTTTAGATCCTTTTCAAAATTCTTGTAGCCGTTTTTTAGTCTCTTTTGAGAATTTTGCCTTATTTGTTTTCCTTTTGTTTGTGTCTTTTTTCTTGTTCATTAGTTTTTCTAATTGTTTAAATTGTTTAATTGTCCCTATTGACCTTTTATAACTTTTAGATTAGCTAGCGACCTTTTGTTTACACTTTGTAGAGCCCTTTGCCACCTATTTTTAAGGAATTTTAAGAGAGCCAATGAGCCACTAAATAAAGAGCTTATACAAATAAAAAAAAATTATTATTATTATTATTATAACTCTTTCCTGACCTTTCGACATATGCTCTGGTCCAAAATTCACTTTTTTAAATTTCAGAGGAGCAGAGATCAGTTTAATAAAACCACATCCGTTAAACCCAGGCAGTATCTGCTTTTTTTTGGATTCTCCGGTATATAGCAAAAGCTACAAAATTTTTATTTCTTATTTCATCACACAACTCATTATATTTTGAGTGACAAGTTTCAAGTCTTGGTTTGACTCATCAACAGCTCCCAAATACGAAAGTGAGTGACTTGAAAAGCAAATAAAAAAATAGAACAAAGAAAAAAAAGGAAAAAATAAATAAAACCAAAAAATTGAGAAAAGTAGAAAAAAACAAGTTATTAAAAAAATTTAAAAAGCAGATTCATTCGAAACAAGTCGAACCTGTGTACGCCCGTAGTGGGCTGAAAAAAGAAAAATGAAGAAGAAGAAGCGTTTCGTGTTAACAGAAAACCTTACACTCGTCGGTACGGCTTGGTTTTCTGTCTGCCGTGCTTTAAACAGATTAAATTGATCTCATCTCATATAAACTCAGAACAAATTCTGGGTGTGAATTATATGAGGCAAAAGCTCCTATATTCCACCAAGAAGGAAGAAACAAAAATTAGAGATTACTCTTTCAAATTAATTACCGGGCAAACTTATATTTTTTCAAGAAGGAATTTGTTTTTTTCCTTTGTTTTTCCCATTTGATTTTGTTTTATTTTTTCATTTATTTTTCAAGTCAATCAATTTCGCTATTTGGGACCTGTTGATGAGTCAAAACCAAGACTTGAAACTTGTCACCCAAAATCAAATGGGTTGTGTGATGAAAAAACAAATAAACATTTTTTTAGCTTTTCCTATGTACCGGAGAATTAAAAAAAAATGCCTTCTGGAACAAATATAAGTTTTCTCCGGTAAAAAGTTTGAAAGAGTAATCTCTAATTTTTATTATTTACATTTGTTCAAGAAGGAATTTTTTTAGATTCTCCGGTGTATGGCAAAAGCTAAAAAATGTTTTTAATTTGTTATTCTATCACACAACCCATTATATTTTTGGTGGAAAATTTCAAGTCTTGGTGTGACTCATCAACAGGTCCCAAATAGCGAAATTGAGTGACTTGAAAAACAAATGAAAAATAGAATAAAGAAAAGAAATGAAAAATTGAAATAGATTGAGAAAAATAGAAAAAAAGAGCAATCTCTACTTTTATTATTTCCAAAGTCCACTTCAGCGGAAGGACTCATTTTTGCGAAACCATCTTTGGAATCTGCAACATTTAACTCCATCCCAGAGCACCCTTTTCAAATAGTGGGAACTATCGCCATCCTATCATACGATAGCCTACGTGCTCTCGACTTTTTATCTCGATACAATACTAGTATCAATTATAAAAATAAATACACTTCTCTAGAAATAAAGGATTCAAATGAATCTTATCAGCATGAGCAATATTACTCCAATTATCCATATGTTTATTTGAAAAGCGAAAAGCGAATAACCAGAAAAGAGGTCTCAAGCTAACAGTTTATTATATATTCCAACAGAAAAACTCATAAAAATCTATCTCCATCTATAGCCACAAAAGAGGCAAAATTAAATAAAAATCTATATCCACTCAAGGCTTTACAAGATATGAAACCAAAACACAAAAGTATTTTTCCATCCACAGCCGTAAAAAAGGCTGAATCACACAAAAGTCTATCTCCATCATCTAGCACTTCAAGAAAGGTGACGTCTAGAAATAAATCAATAAAAAATGTAAGGAATTTAAATAAAGTTTTATCTCCTTCAAATTCTATCGAGTCGGAGTCATCGACTTACTCTTCCAAATTCCACAAAATTAGAATCAGATCTCCATCCTATTAAAAATTCGAAAGAATCATATTTACACAAATCAGTCAAAATTCCGGCTCGATCAGAGTATATTATTGAAATTCCAACTCCTCCTATTCAACATCAATCGGTTTTTTTCAAGAAGGAAATAAGGCCAGGTTTATTTCTCGGAAACTCGATCGTCAGTCTACGGTATGGCAAAAGTCCTAATCCTCAATACAGATTAGGAGGAGGCCGATCTGGCTACTTACGAGGTGAATCCAGTTAACCAAGACTTGGACGACTTTGGGGTCATCTTCACAGACTCTGAAAGAGATCCAATTAAGGGCCGAATAATGAAACTGCAAAACCTTATCAAATTGGATCACTGCATTTCGGAGGAATCTGAGAGTATTCGCAACATCTGTAGGGAATTCAATGATCTCTTCTATCTAGCAGGGGATTTCCTTTCGTACACAGATGCGATTACCTACAAAATCGAGACACTCCAAGGGAAACCGCCCATCTATACCAAGCCTTATAGACTTCCTGAGGCAAACCGAACCGATAGTTCACATAGTCCCTGGAATTCTCCACTTCTCCTGGTTCCTAAAAAACCAGATGAGAATGGAATCAAAAGGTGGAGAGTTGTGGTAGGTTTTCTTCGTATTAACAACATCATAATTGGCGACGCGTACCCACTGCCTAAAATTACTTAAACCTCAAGACTGGGATACATGGATTCCATATGCCATGCTTGTATACAAAACCACCCCTCAATCGAGTACTAATTATACTCCGCGCGAACTCCTATACGGTTTCCCAGCCAAAATCCAAAATTATTTTAAATCTGTACCAAACGTCTGCTATAATTACGATAATTATGCAAACGAATTGAAAGCGCGTCTACAACACAACTTCAAAGTAGCTAAAGACATTGTCATGGCCAATAAAGAAAAATTCAAACATCAATACGATAAGAACTCCATCCAAAAATCTTTTAATACTGGTGATAAAGTCTTACTGAAGAGCAGAGTGAGAGATAATAAGTTTTCACCAGTATGGTCAGACCCGTATGAGATCGTGGAGATTAATGTCCCCGAAAATTCAACTATACGAGTCAACAATAAAATTAAAAGAGTCCATAATAATAACTTAAATCTTTTTCAGACTAATATCAAACAACTTCATTATAATATTGTCTTTCAGGTATCCAAAATGATGCGTATATATAAGAATATGTTACTGGTAACCCAAAATAGAAAACAAAGAGTACTTTTCAATTTCGAAGGCTCTTTTCAGCACATTAGACGAAGATGATTCCAAGCTATATGAATCTTACTTTAAACAAAAACTCCCTCCTATCACTTATGAAAAGCCAAACTGCGATAGTCGAAGCAACCGCAAATATTTTCATGGATAAAAAGTTGATATCAATACAGATAGCCTCATCATCAAAGGAAAATAGAACACTTGATAACAAGATATCAATCGAACTTGAATCTCTTATTTTCCTAGTTTCGTTAATGGCATTCAGATACTTTTATATATTTCGTTAATAAAAACACCGGTTCCTTTTAAATTGACTTTAATTATAATTTATTCAAACGTATGTACTCTATATAACTTTAATTGGTAGCAACCGTACACTAGAAATTCTAGATTGAGACTAAGACTTACTCTGCTCTATAAAAATACATTTCAATACATCAAATTAGGCAATTCTAGACAAATACATATTCAACTACACACATGTTTAAACTAAATTCTAATTAGACTGTGTTGTTTAAACTAAATTCTAATTAGACTGTGTTGCCAGTGTAGCTTTCCAGTAATCTTTTAACACTCTCCGGGCACCGAAAATCAATTCATTTCAATAGGATAAAGTCATTGGACGGGCCGCTTTAATTTTGTTCCATTGGAGAGACGAAGTAGACAGGAGCGAATTTTTCCTTCACGACCCGGATATACCTCTTCGATTATAGCCATTTTCCAAAAAAATTTCGGCAATGCGGGATCATGCATTAATACCAGATCACCTGGTTTCGCAACGGTTGAGAAGTTTCCCTTTATGACATGATGAGCAGAACGGAGTTGCTGTAAATACTCATTGTGCCAACGTCTTCGAAACTGGTTAAGTGCTCTAAGTCGTTGCTTCCACTGAAAGCGTAAGTCTTGGCCGGAAAAATCCCTTCCTTCTTTATTGTCATACAAGGGTAACGAGGTTGGTGCGGTAGATTGCAAAAAGTGAGCCGGAGTAAGCGGTGGCAGTTCATGAGGGTCTTCGCCCAAAAAAGTTATTGGTCTTTCGTTGACGACGCTTTCCACCTCAACAAGTAATGTCCGCAATTGATCGTCATTAAGCGAAGATCTTTGAATAACAGCCTTCAAAGCTGGCTTTACGACACCTACGAGTCTCTCCCAAAATCCTCCCCACCAAGAGGCTCGTTCCATAATAAACTTCCAATTAATGCCTAGATCGCTTACAATACCATGGAGCCTTTCATTATCAATGAATTTGTCAAGTTTGCGTAATTCCAAGGATGTCTTTTTCAACGTTTTTGCGTTGTCAGAGTATACTATACCACTCGAGGAATTCCTCGGCGCACCATGAATATTCGGAACCCTAATAAGCAGCTTTCAGTTGTTAAATCAGGTGTCAGCTCAAGGTGTACGGCTCTAATAGAGGCGCAAGTAAATAACATGATGTATACCTTCCGTCGCGCATCATCAGAATTCGTCGTACATAACGATCCAGCAAAATCTAAGCCAGTTACTTCAAATGGTCGTGATTGCAAGAATCTATGGCGTGGAAGAGGAGCAAAAGACTGTTGCATAGGTTTGCCCTTCAGAATTCTGCATACTGTACACTTTTGCATGATTGTTCTAATCAGCTGTCTTCCTTGTGGGATCAAGAATTTCTGCCGAATACGGGAAGGACCAGCGAGCTTCCCCCGTGAAACATTTTTTCGTGTACGTTTATTACTAGTAATGAAGTAAGATGAGACGATTTTGGCAAGATAATCGGGTGAGCCTTTTCGACATTATTTAGTAATTGCAACCGTCCTTCAACGGGCCAGCCTCGTCTAGAAAGGGATTCAAAGTTATTAATTTCGAATTAGAAGGAATACCTTTTCCATTTCGAAGCGATGAAATTTCGTTTTTAAAGTGATCTATTTGAACAATCTCGATCCAATATTTTTCTGCTCGATAAATTTCGGCTGAACCAAGATACGTTGATGGTTTAGGATTGCCCCGAAGTAAGGAGATATAGCGGAAAACATATGCTGCTGTTCGCAAAAGCTTAGTCCAAGAGCTGAAGTCCAAATCGGTTCGAATATATTTTGGTTTTACCGATTACTTTAAAAGGAAAACATCCTGAAAACAAGGCATCAAATTTTTAGGAAAATTAAATCAAGTTTGATTACTCGTAATCAAAAGACAGGTACACAACCTAACAAAGCCATGTATTTGTCATCTACATAACACATTGCACAAATACAGTACAACAATATAGCCTCATTGAGCAGATCAAATTAAAATTCTTATCATATGATTGAAGCAATTAGATTCGTGCTAAAAAACAATTGCTGAAAAAGAACATATGCAAAAATACCATGCTAAAATTGAGTTCTAAAAACAAAACAAATTAAATCTAATTACAAATTTTCCCAAAAATAGGTACAGCATCTAACCAAAGCATGTGTTGTCATGTAGCATACAATGCATGGCACAAATACAATCAGATCAAGCAGATCAATTTGCAACTCTATCTTCATTATAAATACTATCGAACGGGAATTTCTTCTCTATGTGATGAGATAACATTTTTTGCAAATATACAGAATTCAATTTAACACAGCAGCATGGGTTGCTTTAAATTTCTTTTTACTATGCATTTTTGTTCGTTACTATGCATTTTTTATCTCTAGTACCATAAAATTACAGAATCACGGCCAATTCTTGTGATCATGCGCCTCTGCTACTCCATCATTGGTGTCGTGTGCAAGCAAGGGCTATATAAACACCAGTTTGACTTGATTCGCTCTCTTTTGTGATTTAGCAGTGCAGTGATTAACTTGGCGATTTTATTCCTTTGTGTTCATTCCCAGTGATTTTTCCTAGTGTGTATTTTATTACTAAATTAAATACTTGGTTTAATTGACAGCTAAAATAAAATATTCTTATTCTGGGTACCGACTGGATTAAGGAGTTTGTTTTAGATAGCGATTAAATTAAAGGTTTTTTATTGTGGGTAGCGACTGCAATAAAAAATATTACTAACAATACACTTTATTTCTGGTCTCGACGGAAATAAAGAATCTTTCTTCGGGTCTCGACTGAAGTTAAGATATAAACTAACATTCACTTTAAGTCGGGTCTCGACTGACTTAAAGAATATTATCTCGGGTGTCGGCTGAGATAATATATTACTAACAAATAACTTTATTGCGGGTCTAGACAGTAATAACGTTTCTTACTGCGGGTATCGACTGTAGTAAGACAATTACTAACACAAACACTTTATTGCGGGTCTCGACTGTAATAAAGATTCTTGCTGCGGGTCTCGACTACAGTAAGAAAATCACTAACACAAAACACTTTATTGCGGGTATCGACTGTAATAAAGAGTCTTATTGCGAGTTTCGACTGTAATAAGACAATTCCTAACAAATCCACTTTATTGCGGGTATCGACTGCAATAAAGAATATCCTCATCCCACACCTCAGTCAAATAAAAGGTCAAGTAAATCAGCTGCTATATATCGATCAGGTGAGTACAAGTCAATTGCTACAGTTGTGTAAATCAAATTTATATATTAATCATTTAATAAACATTGGTTTCAGCTTTTTATATTACAATATATATATATATATCTTGGAGTTCTCAAATTTAGTATTTATTGAACTTGAAACATTTAGTGCAGTGAATAAACAGATAAAAACCACTAACTTTATACCAGTGGCATAAATTTCACTACACCTTTCATTTATTGAATGTACGCTCTGACTACGGGCAGTACATTCTAAAACACAACTGTAGCAATTGACTTGTACTCATCTGATCGATATATAGCAGCTGATTTACTTGACCTTTTATTTGACTGAGGTGTGGGATGAGGATATTCTTTATTGCAGTCGATACCCGCAATAAAGTGGATTTGTTAGGAATTGTCTCATTACAGTCGAAACCCGCAATAAGACTCTTTATTACAGTCGATACCCGCAATAAAGTGTTTTGTGTTAGTGATTTTCTTACTACAGTCGAGACCCGCAGCAAGAATCTTTATTACAGTCGAGACCCGCAATAACGTGTTTGTGTTAGTAGTTGTCTTACTACAGTCGATACCCGCAGTAAGACTCTTTATTACAGTCGATACCCGCAATAAAGTGGTGTTGTTAGTAATTGTCTTATTACAGTCGAGACCCGCAATAAGACTCTTTATTACAGTCGAGACCCGCAATAAAGTGTTTGTGTTAGTAATTGTCTTACTACAGTCGATACCCGCAGTAAGACTCTTTATTACAGTCGATACCCGCAATAAAGTGGTTTTGTTAGTAATTGTCTTATTACAGTCGAGACCCGCAATAAGACTCTTTACTACAGTCGAGACCCGCAATAAAGTGGTGTGAGTTAGTAGATTTCTTGTTACAGTCGAGACCCGCAATAAGAAACTTTATTACAGTCGAGACCCGCAATAACGTTATTTGTTAGTAATATATTATCTCAGTCGAGACCCGAGATAATATTCTTTAAGTCAGTCGAGACCCGACTTAAAGTGAATGTTAGTATATATCTTAACTTGAGTCAAGACCCGAAGAAAGATTCTTTATTTCCGTCGAGACCAGAAATAAAGTGTATTGTTAGTAATATGTTTTATTGCAGTCGCTACCCACAATAAAAAAAAAACTTTAATTTAATCGCTATCTAAAACAAACTCCTTAATCCAGTCGGTACCCAGAATAAGAATATTTTATTTTAGCTGTCAATTAAACCAAGTATTTAATTTAGTAATAAAATACACACTAGGAAAATCACTAGGAAGGAATAAAATCGCCAAGTTAATCACTGCACGATTTGGTTCGAACATATACTATAGGCTTTAAATCAGTTTTGTTGGATAGCATTTCTACATCAGTATCGTTCGCAGTTAGAAGACAAGCGGTACCTGGATATGATTCCATCGCGTCGATATTTAAATGCTTATCAGGCCAGTTCTCTTCAACTTCTGAGAGCCAATCTGGTCCATGCAGCCATAAAGAACAATTGAGCAATGTTTTCGCATTGATACCCCTTGTAATCATATCGGCAGGATTTTCAGTACCTGGGAAATATCTCCAATAGGCAGCGGATGTCAAACTTCGAATTTCTCTAACTCTATTCTGCGCATATGGCTTCCATTTATTTTTGTTACCCTTAATCCAATATAGGGTTATCTTAGAATCGCTCCAGAGCCAAACTTCAGGAATACGTAATTTAAAGTTCTGGCGCAGATAGTCCGCTAAACGGGAAGCAATGAGGGCTGCAGTTAGTTCCAACTTCGGAAGAGTTATCTCCTTGCTTCCCTTTTACCTTATGGGCGCGATTCTGTTTTTTGAGCAAAGATATTGTGTCGATATTGTACCATTTATGTTGACCTCTCTGATGTATGCCACGGCTCCCAACGCGTGTAGGCTAGAGTCGGCAAAAATATGGAGCTGCCTGCTAATTCCTTCAATACCACCAACATAGCGTGGGATTGTCATTTCGTTTAATTTAAAAAGATCTTCACAACATGAGCTCCAAAGCTTGTTCCAAATTAACTGCATGGTCATCAGTGAGAGTAAACCATTTAATACCCAGGACATTTTGAATGTCTGTTAACATCTCTTTTCCAGAAAACTGATTTCAAAGTTTGGCGTTATTGGTATTCCACTCTCTAAGTACCATAGATATTTCCTTCATGATCAAGCTCGCATTGCGATATATTTCCTGTGCTATTTCCTCACTATCTACACTTGTCACAAGATCGTCCATGTAAGAGCTTTCTTGAAGTAGGGTACACACTTCCGGGAAACGGTTCTTTTCATTTTTCAGATGTTCGTTAATAGCAGCTCCCAGCAAAAATGGGATTGACTTGACACCAAAGGTAACACGTGTCATCCGGTAGGTTTGAATTGGCGGAAGAGGAGAATCAGAGTTCAGTTTCTTGGAGAACCAAAAGAATCGATGGCTGTCACGATCAGCTTCATCCAAAATAACCTGGAGGAAGACCTTCTCTATATCGGCAACTAATGCTATTTTTCCACAGCGAAAGTTTAATATTATTTTTAAAATGTCCGGTAATAAATTATCACCAACCTCGAGATGTTCATTTAAGGACAATTTATTGTAAGCGTGGGCAGATGCATCAAAAACTATGCGCATTCGTGACGTAGCCTTATCCAAACGATACACGGAACGATGTGGCATGTAGTAAATACGATCTACTGTGTCATCGTTTGATACCCTTTCTGCTAGGCCGTTGGTTATCATCTCCTGCATCGCAATATCATACTCCGTTAAATTTTCTGCCTGTCGCGACAACTTTCGTACCAGCATATTCAATCTCGCACATGCACCGACTCAATTGTTATCTAACTCGCATTCCATGTTTTTCCAGGGAAGTCTAGCTATAAATCTATTTTCCACTCTTTTTACGAAATCACAAAATTGAAAAATATTCTCACCTTCAGGCTTATTGCTGGTCTTTATTCCCAAAATCTCCAATTCCCAGATTTTTTTAGCCTCGTCACACGCACAAGTGCTAATTAACGATGTATGACAAGGCGACACAGCTGATTGAAAAACAGTAGATTTTGACGGCCCTTGCAGAGTCCAGCCGAAAATAGTATTAATGGCAACCAGTTTATCTGTAATTCTCTCGTGTTCTCCAGTAGCGAAGTTCCAGTACATGTCCGCACCTACTAAGAGACTGATTCCCTCTTCAAGTTGAACACCAGCCAACCTTGCATCTGCTAGCTGAAGTTTTTTATTGAGTATGTCCGATACATTAGGAGCTGATAATTTCGGGAATCTCGATTGCCTCCAATACAGTTGAATTATTATCGCTGTCGTGCTGACTCTGCAGTTTCACCAACACAACATTGCAAATCTTGCTGGGCGCTCTTTTTTCACTTCCAAACGGGAAAACACATAAATTGTAAGAACCTACCACTGGCAATTTTAACTTTCGTGCTACGCTGGATTTAACGTACGTCAACTAACTACCGCCATCCATAATGATACGTATGTATGAATTGATCCTTTGGGTTAGAGGTAAAGACACAAGCAGTCTGCAAAAACACATTTTTAATCCATTTTGACGAGTTTATTGTGTACAAATTCACAGTTTTTTGTAATGGCTGTATGTTTGTAGTGGAGTTGCTACCGTTTTCCCCCGACGATTTCTGCACCGCCTTTAGCTTACAAAATGCAGGGTCACACATACTTGTGGCGTGTCTGCCATTACATTTTTTTCATGCGATATAGTGATTTTTACACGTTCTCGAGTTATGTCCCCGCCGGCAGCACCTAAAACACCTTCCATCCTTTTTCAATATTTGTTTTCATTCTGTAAGAGTTTGTTTACTGTCACACTCCTTCGAGCCGTGTGCCGATGTTTTACAAGACAAGCAAATATTGTCCGATATGTTTGTGGTAAATAATCCGACAGCAGTTTGTGTTTTCAACGATTTAGCAGCGTGTGTGTGAGATTGAATACGATGAGAATTGGGTTTAAGTGGGAAACACAATTGCACCGTTTCGATCCGATACGTACAAATGTCAAATTTGCTTATATGAGACGTACGTGTAATTGGACACATTCGCCGAAATGGATCGAAACGGATCGAATCGAAACGGAGAAGTTGAGCAAATTTCAACTTTTACGGATGACATAACCTAGAAAAATTACCTGTACAATGTTTGTGTATAACTCAAGATGGATGAAGAAGTTTTTATTGAAGAAATTAAAAAAATATGAAGAGCTTTATGACAAAGGCAACAAATTTTACATGGATGTAAAAAGAAAAGACAAAATCTGCAAAAATTTCAATGAGAAATTTAAAACTGATGGTAAGTTTGAACGGAACAATTGTGCTCATGTACGTAACGGATCGAATTGAATCGAATCGAATTGAATCGGAACGGCGGAATTGTGTTTGGCACTTTAGCTTCATGTGCCTTTTTCAAAGACTCCACTTCTCTCTTCAAAAACCTTAAGAGACCCCTTACGTTTTTATCTCCAAGAGCAGAAGAGATAGTTGCACTGACAACAGATGAAGTACTTGCAGCGTCATCTTCATTTTTTGCCACGAGCGCTGCATCTTTATCGACCTTTTCATTAGAATTATCGCCAAGGTCAATACAATGACGATGAAAATTGACTCGTAATTCATACGGCAAGCAACGCAGGAGTACGCCTTTTAACATTATGAAATAATTATCAGCTAAAATTCCCAACGCCGTCAGAGATCGTGTACATGAGGTGATATGGTTGTACATACGTCGCAGTCCCATTACGTCTGTTCTTGAAGAGACCTGCTGTACAGACAACATACGCTGCATCATCAAATCGACAATTTTATCTGTATTGCCGTATTCCTCATTAAGTAATGATATAGCACTCTCATAGCAGGCTTTGGTTGGAGTTAAGCCTGCAATAGTTTCAGCCGCTCGTCCACCTACTGCTGACTGAAGATAATTAAATTTATCCACGGCGGTTAGCGATTGGTTTTCGTGAACTACACTTTTGAATTGTTCCCAAAACGGAATCCAGTCATGAGTATCGCCAGAAAATTTCCTAAGCTGCAATTTGGGTAATTTGACTGCTCCCATTTTGGAATCTGATGATTTTGAACAGTTATTTGTTGGGTCGGTGTTGTGGGGCATGATGGTAGAATTTAGCCGATTTTGACGCTGGTGCACCTTCGTTAATCTTTGATTGAGCCGAGAAATAATGGTTAAAGCCTCATCGTCATACTCAGCGATTGTTTTAGCTTCCCTTTCGAAATTCTCGGACTTTAATGAAGCACGTATGACACTATTTGCTTTTTTCAAATTGTCACTAGCTGCCTTGAGTCGAGATAGGAACACATTCAGTTCTTCCTGCATTACATCCAATTTTTCCTCGTCATCGAGTATTTGAACAGCATGCGATTCTAGATACTCCATAGCGCTTTTAGCAAGTTTAGTAATTTGCCCTCTGTACGTAACGCGTGAGGCAATATCCATTTTCGACCGTAACCTTTTTACAATCGCGATCCCGTTAAGTTGCTACCAATTCGTTTCAAATATTTCGATTTAAAGTCCGATTCGATTCACATATATCCCGGGTTTCGGCACCAATTTTATATATTTCGTTAATAAAAACACCGGTTCCGGTTAAATTGACTTTAATTATAATTTATTCAAACGTATGTACTCTATATAAGTTTAATTGGTAACAACCGTACACTAGAAATTCTAGATTGAGACTAAGACTTACTCTGCTCTATAAAAATACATTTCAATACATCAAATTAGGCAATTCTAGACAAATACATATTCAACTAAACACATGTTTAAACTAAATTCTAATTAGACTGAGTTGCCAGTGTAGCTTTCCAGTAATATTTTAACAGATACCAAAATACCCAGTCGGAATTAATAGATATTCTGACAGGATCAAGACACGGAAAATTTCATCCTACACTTATATCACCTAAACAAATAGAAGAACTTTTATTGAGCATCATCAGGCAAGAACTGCCAAATTCAATGATTCTTTCCATAAACTCTAGAGACAATTTCTAATCACAAATTTACAAATTAAGTACAATTTCGGCAAATATTGTCAATAATAAAATAATTATTGAGCTCCGAATTCCACTTCCATTCAAGGAACCATACCAAATATTCAAAGCAATACTGTTACCGACACTACTTAACGGATCGTTCGTGTATATTAATCCATCAAAGGAATATATCCTGATAGACTACAATCGTGAACACTATATTGAGTTAACACTTCACGATATTCATAATTGCGCAACGTTGGATCAAATTCATTTTTATT
Source organism: Dioctria linearis (assembly GCA_963930735.1). Lineage (NCBI taxonomy): Eukaryota > Metazoa > Arthropoda > Insecta > Diptera > Asilidae > Dioctria > Dioctria linearis. The sequence continues at coordinate 218,769,242 of OZ005740.1, read as the reverse complement.
GCAAAATTTCAGCTCCTATCCTGAACACAAATACAAAAACAAACCATTGTGAAGTAAATTTGATTGAAAAGGAACCAATTACATCGAAATGTAAAATCTAAACATTAGAACAGGATTATTATTGGGCGCAATTGGCTTTTCTCCCTAAAAAATTCCCTCCATATAGATATTATTTGTGAAAATTCTATTAGCTCACAAAACTTAAAAGATACCGGCATAATATACATCCATTCCGGTTGTTCTGTGCGAAGCAAAGAATTCATCTTGCACGGATATAACGTAAAAATATTCAAATTTAATTCCAATTTCATCCCAACAATAAATGTTTCCAATATGATATGGAGTATAAGGTCTTCCCCTATGGAAACACATATAGAAACAAATCCCTAAATATTACAAATAACAAGGACCTAGAAAAACTTCTGGAATCCATTCGCTTCCAAAAAGATTAAGAGTTAATTCCTTTAAATCCAATAAATAAATATCATATTCACCACTATGCAATATCATATGTGACAATTGCCTTAATCATCTTATTGCCTGCGTATACATACATATATATTAAATATAAACGGATAGAACGAAAATCTAAAAATATAACTCTCGAACAAGAACTAGAAGACATGCCTAGAGCTGGACCAAGAAAACTTAGGTTCAAAATAACTCCAGCACCTACAAGAAGAACGCCAGAACACGTTTAACAAATTTAACTTTAACAATTAAACAGACTGGTAACAGAATGGTAACTCCTTCCTTCCTTAAATTTTCCTTGTTGAATAGAAAATAAAGTATTTTTTTTAGCTCGTAAAGTTTATATTTGTATTTTGTTTAAAATAAATAATAAAGTAGTATACAAAACAAAAAGAAAACTAAAAATATTTATAAATATAGAGAAAAAACAGAGGGAATAAATTAATCATAATATATATTAAATTTAATGTTATACTTAATTTAATAATTTCTCTCTCTAGTTTTACCCTAACTATCAAATATTTATGTACATATATTAAATCATTCATTGCAAAATGATAATACTAATTAAATCGACAATAATAAATAATTCACAAGAAGATATGTATCTACATATAAATAAAATTTATAACAAAATAATTTAATAACAACGTATAATTAATAAAGTAAAGCTTCTCTATTAGAAATTAAAATATATAGATGTATTAGTTTTTACTGTATTTTATAATTTTGTAGTTATTTACAATTAACTAGTTATATACCATTTCCTTTATACTTATATACAAATATATGTACAAATTCTAGTTTACTTAACAGGAAAGAAAGTTTTCTTCTCAGGATGAATAAAACATTCTAGTCCCCGAATCACAACCATAATACCGATACATCACAATATCGTCCAATACGATAAATTGCTGTACCATTAATTTGTCCCTGAAAAAACAAAATTCCTTTAATTTTAATTTAAAAAATTCCAATTGCATTTAAAATGCACTTGCATGTTATAACAAAATGCAATTTAGCATATATTGCATTTTGTTATCAGACACACATTACACTCACACGGTATGCATACTGACCTACATACAGTGTCTTCTTACTTTTTTTCCGCGTGTACACTCTACACACGTACAGTTGTTATTTTTCTCAATCTAATTGTATGTACATACATACATACAATTATCACAATTATTCGCGCCCTCTTAAAATTAATATTTCAAAACGGGCGCACAAGTGCATATCGGATTACAGTTTTTCATTGATGCATATAGCTTGCATCAAAACTTTCTGCATTTTCTCACGTACGATTTTTCAACGTCGTGAGAAGATAATAAAACTATAAGAAAAGCTTAAAAAGCTTTTCACGAATATGTGCGCATCTGGGTGCAATCTGCCCAATCCTCGGGGCAGTCTTTTTACAAAATCCGACGAAAAGGCAGTGATAATTGTAGGTTTGAAAAATCGTTGATAGTTATTAAAAGAATAAATATTTTATAACAAATTTTGTATAAAAAAAATATAACTGAATAAACAAGAGCTAGGATAAAGTGTAAGTTAGAAGTCAAAGTGAAATTCATTGAAAGAATAAATATTGAATAACGAATTTTGTATTAATAATATAACAGAATAAATAAGCGCTTGAAATAAGTGATAGTTATAAGATCAAGTGAAATCTATGGAGAGAATAAATATTGAATAAAAATATATATTGAATTTTCTTTGTTATTATAAAAATTGTATGCTCTCTACTAGGAGCATGGCACACAATTATAACAAGTGCATTAGTACTTAAATACTAGTACAAGTACCAAGACCTGAACTTAAAATTTTTTAAGTACAAGGACAAGTCCCGAAACTGATATTTAATAATTTTCAAGTACAAGTCCAGGTACTGGTACTCATAAATCCTATATATAAGCTTAAGTACCCTATAAGTACCAAAATACGCAATTACTACAAATACCGCCATAACGCAAAATACTTCAGCCCTTGTAGATTATTTTAATGCTCCTTGTAATAATAGAGGTTATGTAAATCTCGACAGTACCTACCTCAAGAAATCTTACCGCCGCGCCGTGAGTAAAATTAGAAGAAAATTTGTGCGATATATGAGGGACAGAAATTGATATGTTGAGAGAGTTGGCAATCAAGTACAATACCCCGCTATCCTCCGCCCTACGCACATAGGCAATCATTATCTAATGTGATATTTGAAAAGCTTGTTTTGTTAAAATTAACCTCACAAATTGTATAAACAACTTCCGAAATTATAAATTTAAACAGCAAAAGCTTATACGATTCTACATATTTCATTTCCTATCATTATGCAACAAATTTTATGATATTTCGTAAATGGAAACCTCTTCCAGTCATTTAGCTGGCTATAGATTTTTCAAAACTTCTGATTTGAGTGTTCGAAATCTCTTGAACGTCTATTATTATAAAGCGTACTTAAATAATTAACAAGAACTTAAGCATTTATTTGGCGTGGCGGTACTTAGATATTTATAAGGTACTTAAAAGCTAATAAGTACATATATGGAACTAATAAGTACAAGTACCAGTATCAGAGTTTGTACTAAATTTTTAAGCATCAGTATCGGAACTTGTACTTGACTATTTTTAAGTACTTCGGAGCTTGTACTTAAAAGACTTTAAGTCCAGGTCCTGATACTTGCACTTGGCATAAATATTGAGCTCTAGTCAGGGCGTCACTATCATATCAGATTCGTGTATGAAACTCGAGGATTCTGATTTATTTTCTTTAATTCGTGAGAGAAGAACGGGAGGGGAAGTGGAAAAAAAGGGCTCTGTTAATTATTAGTTTTATTTTAAAATCGTGCAAATATTATTTAATTTTTCAAATAAACAATACTTCCTTTGATTAAAAAAAAATTGAAATCACGTCGGATGTTTGGAGTAGACTGTACGAAATATATGAGTGTCCCTTGGATTCATTGGGATTAAAGAAAAGAATGGCCTTTCATTCGATTCTCCAATTACATTATGTAGGTACTCATTTATTTCCACAATAATTTAAATGTCCAACTAAACTGAAATCAACAAAAATAAAAGGACTCAAGTCTCTTTATTGCTTGGCGCACGATGGCCGAAAGTTGGCTGACTATAGCCCAAATTAACTTAACAACAAGTTAAGAAGCAGGCGAGATTTCCAATTGTGTTACATTTAAAGTGTACACGGCAAGAAAAGGAAGAGAGAAAAAAAAAATAAAAAAACATAAAACTCTCTCTAAAACTTTTATGAATAAAGACAAAAAGTGTGAAAGCGCAGATTACATGTAATAAATCAAAATAGCGTATGATTAATTTTCGTTAATAAATGAGAAGTTTTCAGATTTTACTCTCATAAAATGTTCCCGCGCTTTTGTGAAAACAGGCTTTTACTGCAATATTGAGAGAATTATGCAATTTTTTTATAGCAAAACCACTGACTTTAACAATGGACTGAGCGTATTACCATTTTCCTATAGGAAATAATGGCACAAGTTTTACAGTTTTTTCTTTCGGCCTATAGCAGAGTTGGAGCTACCAACACAAAATATTTCTTCCTAAACGTTTTCTTATGCCACTTGATGTTTTTTTGTTGGCTGCAGATGAAATCACGGCAGAAAGAATAAGGTAAAGATAATGTTTACGATGCTCCGTCTCTCTTGACCGTACGCAGGATTCAAATCATTGTATATTGATGTGGTGAGTTATTACATTTTGTAAGGGACTTCAAATCTTTTCCTTTAGATGCACTCAACTTGACGACCCGCCCGAACACGATTTATCGCCTAACTGCTGTGAACTCTATATTCAGACTGCCTCCTTCTATCTTCACTCAAAGATCCTAAAAATAATTAAATTCCGATAAATCCTAAAATGCTACTGCCTACCACTATGATAATCCTGTCGCCGACATTTATTCCACCTGGTTCAATATTCTCAGATATTCCGAGAATTAAACCTTTCTAATTACCCTATCGTAAATGATATTTTACTTTCCTTTACTTAGCTGTATCTACCTACACTGTCGGTTTATCGCCGAGTCGTCAAGAAAGTTTCTTAACCTTGGGAATATCGAAGGGTCGTATAATGATAGTGCCAGATGGGATTTGTTTGGCGGTGATCATTACAGTTCGGCCAACCTACAACTCACTGACCACAGTGAAGCGACGAGCACATAGGTCTAATTAAACGAATCTTTGTTCAATTAGCGAATAGTTTAATCAATCTTTGTTAGTAGACTATGAGTCCACTTCTCACCTCAAAGGTCGATACCATCTTCTTTTGCCAACAAGTCCTCACTAAGTTTCCGTATTTATTCAAAACACAACCACTCAGGTCTACGCCTCACATAGTTAGCCATAATTACATAAATTCAACCACAAAGGTCTACTCCTCACTAAGTTTTCGTATTTATTCAACACACAGCCACTCAGGCCTACGCCTCACATAATTATTGAAGAATGTTTTTTTTCATGTCCTTTCATGCCGCTACGAAGTCCGCATTGGTCTCAAATATAGCCAATTTTTATTTCTTCTACAACCACTAAGGTCTGTGCCTCACTTAGTTACGCCTCCTTCCCTAGTTAGGATTAATTTTTGGTTCCTGGTTCATTGGGCATATAGTATTCCTTTTCTTGATCTAAATCTTCATCAACCAAAAAATCAGGGTCTGATGTTTTCAGCAGAGTGTACTGAATCATAAGGCCTTTGCGAAATTTGTGTTGAGGAAGTATCGGTTATTAAGTATCTATCGTTTCCCAATGCTGAATTTACTTCATAAGGCCCTCTGAATGGCGGTTGTACTTTCCTGGGTTGGACAGTTGCCGCTGGTTCCTGTTTAGCAAGAACGAGATCACCTTCCCCATATTGTCGGGGAAGCACGCAGTTTTTGTTATGGCGAGTTGCTTGCTTTTCCCTGTTCTCGTCAATCCGATCCTTAATTTCTTGTCTGATTTTGTTTAAATCTAATGTTGAGTATTGTTCTACATCGGCTTCAGTCCAATCGTTGAGGATAAGTGCTAATTTGTTGTCCAGAAGATTTCTTGGCGTATAACCCATCAACATTTCTTGCGGTGTCCATTTCGTAGTAGAATGCTTCGTACTGTTGAGAGCTATCTGCATTCTTCGCACATTTTTGTCCAGTCCGGTCCATTTCTATCCTGAGCCATTGTGGATAAAGATGTTTTTAATGTTCGAAAATATCTTTTGATTTGACCGCTGTATTGTCTTGGCAATATCTCTCGAATTCCCTCGACGTGAAGGTTGATCCTCTGTCCGATATTATGCACGTAGGCAAGCCAAAATATTGAGATATTTCATCGAGCAATGTTATTACGTTTTCAGTTGCCATTGTCCGAGTTGCTTTGAAAACAACGAACTTAGTAAACGCATTTATGTGTCCTATTACATGTTGATTGCCGCCCTTACTTTTTGGGAATAGGCCCAGATGATCTCGGTCAACTGTGTGAAACGGAATGGGCAGTACTTCCTGTACGTGAATTGTGTATCGAGTTTCGTCACTTCCACGCTGATTATATAGGCAATCGATGCAACTATTTACATATTTCGTCACTACTTGCTTCATGTTCGGGAAGCAAAAGAACTTCCGGATATTTTCCATTGTTCGACTAATTCCACAATGACCCCGGTCATCGTGCATAGATTTAATTACTCGCCATTTTATTGCAGCGGGTATGATGAATTTCTTTCCTCTATCGGTTTTTTTATATACTCGACCGAATTGAGTAACGTAATTCTCTTTGATCCCATCTATGTTCTCGCCATTAATGATTTCGTTGTCTAGAATAGTTTTTATTTCCTGTAACCGAGGATCCTGCATCTGTAAGGTTGCTATCCGTTCTTCCTGGCTCGTGCTGATGATCATTACACTTCCTGCTACTGTTTCGCTTTCCTTTCCTTCTTCATTGGGGAGCGGCTAAGGGCGTCAGCATGGGCCAGCTGCTTTCCTGATCGAAACGTCAATTCAAATTCAAACTCTTGAACTTTCAACCACCATCGTGCAATTCTTGGTAAAAGATTTCGTTTTTCATGAGTCAGTCTCAGCGAATTACAGTCAGTCACAATACGAAATTTCGTTTGCAATAGATAATGCTTAAACCTTTCTAAGCTTTCTACCACCGCCAGCGCCTTCAGCTCGTAGCTGTGATATTTGGATTCTGCTTCGGTGGTTGCACGACTACAGTACGTGGCGGCGCGTAATTTCTTGTCCTTTGGTCCTATTTGCATTAGTGTACCCGGTAAACCATGACTACTGGCATCGGAATGCAATTCATGCTCAGCATCGAGATCATATAGCGTAAGAACAGGTCTTTGTGTTAACGCCGACTTTAACTTCTGAAACGCGCGTTCTTCTTCGTTTCCCCATTGAAACTTTGCATCTTTTTTCAATAGTCTGTTAAGAGGCAGCGCGATGCTAGCAAATCCATTAACGAAACGTTTAAAATATATCGTAAGTCCGAGGAATTGCCTTACTTCCTTTTTGCGCTATCTGGTTGTTTGAAATTATGGACAGCAGCTATTTTCTGTGCTCCCGGTTTTATTCCATCTCCGGTTATTTCGTGGCCTAAGAATTTTAACTTACTCTGGAAGAATTTACACATTTCCAGGTTTAGAGTCAAACTTGCTTTACGGATTTCAATCAGTAATTGACGAAATATTTCGATGTTTTCGAGTACACTTTCTGTTGGGATGAGTATATCGTCCATATATAGAATAGAAGTAATGCTCAACACATTCTTCTCGTTTCCTTTTTCTGGTCATTATTTCCATTATAACAGCGGAGTCGTCCCGTTCAACCGGAAAGCTCTTTACGAAGTCTACCTTGAACTTATTCCATGTCTTCAATTCTGCTTGTTTGCTCTGGTGCCAAAACTTTGCTGCTCCTTGTAAACGAAGTGAGGCATAGAATAAAGTTGTGTTTTCATTCCATAAGTATATTTCTTTCAGGGCCTCGATAATTCTAATCCATTCTGCCGCCGTAATCTTTGTATCATTAGCGGGGTCGAAAGCTTCTATCATTTCTTTTATCTCGCCTATTCCCATTCTGATAGCCGACGATACCCTTTCACGGCTAACTTCACATTCCGTTGACGTACTTCCACGTTCACTTGAATCTTGTAAAGTTTCCACCCCCTTTACTAAAGCACCATTCTCTTTTCTCAATAACTCTACTTCTTTCCTTAATGAGCTTATCACTTCATTTATATCACTAGGCATCACTTCTCCGATTTCCGGAGGATTCTTTTCTTTTTTATTCGCATTTCTAACACTTTACCTTTCCTTCTCAGGCTCTGCCCCTCAGCTTGGAATTATTCTCCATTTTCACACTACCTTCACTAACTATTATTATTGATGGTTTGTATGCTGTACTAGGCACTTAATATAAATTTCAACAGAAAATTAATCACAGTCCTCACTGTTTATATGAACACTATCCACTGTTTTCTTTTCACGTATATACGATCTTCACTGTATAAGTACCCACACACAATGTCACTATCCTAAACTTTCTCTTAATATTTTAAAATATTAAACGCACTGAATTTGTATGGGACTTCAAATCGCCCGAACACGATTTACCGCCTAACTGCTGTGAACTCTATGTTCAGACTGCCTCCTTCTATCTTCACTCAAAGATACTAAAAATAATTAAATTCCGATAAATTCTAAAATGCTACTGCCTACCACTATGATAATCCTGTCGCCGGCAATTTATTTCACCTGGTTCAATATTCTCAGATATTCCGAGAATTAAACCTTTCTAATTACCCTATCGTAAATGATATTTTACTTTCCTTTACTTAGCTGTATCTACCTACACTGTCGGTTTATCGCCGAGTGGTCAAGAACGTTTCTTAATCTTGGGAATATCGAAGCGTCCCATAATGATCGTGCCAGATGGAATTTGTTTGGCGGTGATCATTACAATTTAAAGCAAGCATTTATTTTGGAAAAACGTTTTTATTATTCCGTAAAATGCAATAGTAAAAATTTAGCTAAAACCTTAAACAAAAACAATATTAAGTGCTGATTGGGAAATTCTAAATCATAACCTTCGAGAAGTCTTGGCATGTGTGAATACATTCCGTATTCTTACAGTATATCTCAATAACAGTAACGATAAGCTCAACCAAGTAATGCAAGAAAAGCGAAAAGGTCTGCCTTTCGCGCGTATCAATTGCATTCATGTCTAGAATTGAAGAAGTCGACAAGACTGCACAGAACACCTAGAAGTCTATTATCCGGAGAGAAAAATTTCCATTTGATCAGAATGTTGGCAAGCTGCAAACATAGCAAAGGCTTATGGTCCCCGGTCAAGACCATCAAGAACAACTTCAGCAATTCCTCTATATCTTCACTACTTAATATCAGTGAAGTGGTTGTTGACTCCCTTGATCAACCTGGTATCTTCACTGGTAGATTCGCTTCAAATTTTCTATAAAAGAGACAATACAAAAGGTGAAAGAAAGCTTTAATATTTCCTGTAAGCTAAGGTGGTCAGATCACATCTTTTGTTTTGCCAAAGAAGCAGCGAAATGTCTAAGATTTCTGAAAAGGTGTAGAAATATTTCAGCCCATCGAGTCTAGCGCTCCTCTACAAGTCCTACACCAGACCTAGAATATAATGCAATTTCCATATATGGGCCCGAGGCTGGTCGCACAGTCTTACCTTCATTGGATATTGTCCAAAAGAGAGTCTTCAAGCTCACTGGCAATGTGGCAATAACTTGTAATATCGACTCACTCGGAAAACGCCGCAATGATGGATGCCCTTCACTTCCTTATCGCTATATGCGTGGTCAATGTTCTAATGAAATATCTCGTCTGATCTCTTGCAGAATAATTCCTGCACGCAAAATTCGCGCAGCAAACTGGCCATCAAATTACTTTCGGCCATGCAGTAAAATTTCTTGATAGTTTTTATCCCGAACTGTGGCAATGTGGAACAGTCTTCCATTTTCTGTCTTTACTACAACATACAATCTGCGAAAGTTTAAGAGTGACATTCAGCACCTCTGGCACTCTCCTCACGTTCCCTAATTCGTTTCCCTATCACCTTGCTGCCACCCTGTGCTTTGCATCATAAAAGGTATCCCCTTAACTTACCTTAATAATATATAAAAAAAAAAATCAAACTTTCTTGACTTTAGTAGAGGTAATGTACGTATACCTTTAGTTCCTGTATTTTGAAAAGTTACAATTTATGATTAATTCATCAATTTGAACAAAATGTGTTTCCCTATTTTTTGTAACAATAATGAATGATTTGGAAGTTTTACACTTCCATTATTTATAAACCAAAACACAATACACACTTTCGCGAGTGGCAAAAGTTGAACGTTCCGAGTGATAGCCACTCACTTATCTGATCGACACCTATCTTAATGATAAATTGTATGTATTTGACAGTTGCGAGTGGTGGCGAGTGTCTTCGAACGTTTGAACTATTTCCAGCTTATACTGTTTTTAACCAAAGCTGCGCTCCTCCCTCACAAGAATCCTGGATCCGCCCCTGGGATAATGTGGCATTTTCAATTGTTGATCATTTATCAGCCTTAAACAAAGTCTGGCTAAGCTCCGGATATTTTTGAATTTGTACTCCCCCCTAGCAAGACCTTTACATTCTGTACAAAAAGTGCAAAAATTCTGCACGTTTTCCAAATTTTTCCGTTCTACTGTATCAAACACACAGGAGACTGTTTATTTTATCTTTGAAGATGTATTCTTTGTAAATAATATATAAATAAATTAAATTTTTTTATAAAATCACAAAATAATACTATGATTTTATATTTTAGAGTTAAGCCAATTATTTAGGGAATTCCATGGATTTTCTTATCGAAACTCACAGATTTTCCCAAGCGTCTGGTTCGCATGTTTGCATTACTGGAACGCACGTGCTTCTGTTTACATTAGTTATTCTCTCAAGAGATTAAGTGGTAGAATTTCATCCTGGATTCTCTTATGTTTTTGGGAAAAATGAGAATTGAATTTGAGAGGAATCTTACATCTCCTTTCAGAGTTTTGGCCAACGGGAAATTTATCTTTTTCTTAAAAAAGTGAGGAAATGTGACCCGAAGTATATTATTATGAATAGTTTGATAGAAATTTGAGCGATTCAACAAGACTTTGTCGATCCTACGTTCTCTCGATTTTGTTTTTAACTCGTTGTCTCAATCGCACTACAATGATGCATAGCTAAGTTCTTTTCCCCCATTCATGCAAAAGACGAAAGTACATGGCATTACCTAATTCGGTCTAAAAAAAATTTCCAATTTTGTGCGGCTGCTTCCTATCTTTGTATTGGGTTATCTTTGCTATAACTATCCAAAATTGATTGAATGCTGATGAATTATGGTAACTAATAAGCGATGTATCAGGCTTCTCAGTCTCCGGGTGCTCAATAACATTTAACGGAAATTATAATAAACAATGGGAAACAATTGAAAACTGTTCGTTATCCCTTAGCCTCTAACGTCGACAAGTCTGCCATATCTCTAAAGCTTTTCTTATTAAAATCGTTCCGACTGTATGCACGTATCTGCATTTGCAATATATTAAAAGTGCTAATGGAGTCTTTTTGCTTTCTTGGGAGCGGAGTAGAAAGGCGTTCATATTAAAAATGTATTGACGCGATGTCTGCGACTTGTAAAGTGAGAATTTTTTTATAATGTTTTTGCATTCAGAATTACTCTAGCGGAAATGTGTTTTTTTCTTTTAATCTATACAGTTTCATTGGCTCTAGGTATTATTAGCAATATATAAAACATGTCGGTGAATAGATGGGAATACCCATGAGCTGGTATTTTTTTTTTTTTTGAAAACAGGCGTACAGGAGAAACCCATCCCAAGCATGGACGCCATAGCGAGTACCCTGAATCCCATTCACCAAAACCTTCCTGTCCTCTTAATGAAGCGCATCAGGTCTTGGTGAGGAAGGTTTGTCAGCTCATCCACAGATAGAACGGGAGACCCTAGAGTATCCAGTAGGCCGGACACTCACACAAAAAGTGTTCGGTTGTCTCAGGCTCTCCCCCCATGCAAGACAGACACTCAGGGCTGTCAACAACTCCCATCCTTGTAAGATGAGCGTGAAGTGAGCTGTGGCCGGTGATGATGCCAACCACGGTTCTACATTGTTTCCTTCCGAGTCCCATGAGAAAATCGGAGATATTCCCATTGGGCCCATCAAGAAACAGTTTTGTACACCTACAAGCACTCAGATTCTCCCATCTTTTCTGATGTTTTCTATGAACATCCGCTTTGATGAGAGACACGATACTCGAGGTGACAACGCCTAAGGCGGGCTCCGGTCCGAGGAACGGAGAATTGGAGCCGGCCCTAGCTGAAAGGTCAGCACTTTCATTTCCCATGATCCCCATGACGACCTGCAGTCCCCCAGTAACTTAGACGTTATCCGAGGGCCATTCAGAGCCATCAAGGCTGCCTGATTATCCGAAAGGATAGCGATATCTTTCCCCTTGATTTGCATATCAAGGGCTAACATCGCTGCCATTGAGATGGCGAAGACTTCAGCCTGGAAGACAGTGGTATGTTTTCCAAGTGAGTACTCCATTCCAAAATCATGCTCAGGAAAGTAGACACCCGCCCCAACTGCCTCATTAGTGAGAGAGCCGTCGGTGAAGATTTTTAGACCAGACTGGGGAAGGCACGATAAGGCACCTCCCTCAGTCTACGATTCCCTTGCAGGAAAGCTTACAGAGAAGCGACGCCCGAAACGAAGCTCAGGTACCATCGCATCCCATGGCATACCGGCCAGAGGGTTCTGCAAGTCCAGCCGATACGCCATAGAGCAATGAGAAGAGTCAGTTCAGCCGTCCTCCCAACATCCCCATAAGCGCAATCCGCACACGGGCCTTTTGGCCTCTGCCTGAATGACAAGATCCAGTTGTGGCAGATTGAGTAGGACCTCAAGAGCCGCAGTGGCCGTAGATCGCATGGAGCCCGTAATTCCCGAGCAGGCAAGCCTTTGCAGGCCCGTCAGCTTCCGGATCGCAGTCCCCACAAGCGTCCTCGGCCACCATATACAAGAGGCATATGTGAGCATGGGTCTGACGATCGAGGTGTACATCCAATGCACAACCCTCGGTTTCATGCCCCATGTGCAGTCACACGTTCTCCTGCATTGAGCGAAGACCCTCATAGCCGCATTAACTTTTTCCTCAACGTGCAATCCCCATGTCAGCTTCGAGTCAAGAAGGATTCCAAGATGCTTGACATGAGGAGAGAGTTGCAGAGTGTGTCCAAAAAGCTTTGGAAGAACAAAGTACCCCAGCTTACGTCTTCTGGAGAAGAACACCAAGCTGCACTTTGTTGGGTTCACTGTCATATCATGACGGGTGCACCAGTCCCCAACAATATTGAGGCCTCATTGAATGAAGGCACAGGCAGCAGCCATGCTATACCTGGAAATGAGCAGAGGGATGTCATCCGCATACGCTTCACATGAGAATCCCACGTTTTTTGGTACCGTGATGAGGGGTCAACCAACATACACCAGCGTACTGGGGATAGTACGCCACCTTGCGCGCAACCTCTCTCCACCAGCACACTGAGAGAGGTTCGGCCGCCTACATCCACAGTTAAGTATCGTCGTCTTAACATTTGGTCGATCCATCGCACAACAGCGCGGTCAACACCATGTTGACGAGCTGCTTCACATAGCGACTCGGGGGTGGCCTTGTCAAAAGCTCCCTCGATGTCCAGAAAAGCCCCCAAGGTAAACAGTCCACGATCCAGTCCCCGCTCAATGACAGTTACCATTGAGTGGAGAGCCGTCTCCGTACATCTGCCCCTCCGGTAAGCGTGCTGTGAGGTGTTTAAGGCAGAGATCTTTAACGGTACTCGTTTAATATATTCATCTACCAGACTCTCCAGGCATTTCAAAAGAAATGAGGAGAGGTTTATGGTTCGAAAACTCTTCGGGTCCATGTAGGAAGCCTTACCAGGCTTCGGAGCGAAGGCAACCCACACCTTCCTCCACATCTCAGGGACATATCCAAAAGCGATACATGCCCTGAAAATGGAGTCGATGTATGGGGCCAGCACCACGCTTTCAGCCTTAAGAAGGACAGGCAAAATTCCGTCTGGACCCGGGGCTTTGAAGGCCGAGAAGGTTGAAATTGACCATTTCACCTTCTCGACATCAACTACCTTGGCGGCAGCGGACCAATCTCCACCAGTGCATAGAGGTAGCGGATAATCGGAACCTGCCTGCAAGTCTTCTTCAAGCCTGCAGTAAGGAAAATGCGTCGAGAGAAGAAGTCTATAGGCTTCCTTTTTTGATGCCATTAAGGAGCCGTCTGGTCCTCTCAGAACACTCAGCCTTGCCGACGGGTCACTCCTGAGAGGCCTGAGCAGCCTAATCGGTTCACGATAGCCATCAAGCTCCTCGCAGAAATCTACAAAGGCCTGTCTTTTTGATTTCCTGACACGCCTCTTGAACTTACTCTGAGTCTCGCGGTAGGCCAGCCAGTCTCCCTCCGAGCCTCCTGGCCTTATTGAAGAGCCTTCTGGAAGCCTTACGGAGTACACTAAGACTGCCGTTCCACCACGGCCTAGGTTTCCTTCCAATGTCCTTGCTAACGGGACAGGAAGCTTCGAAAGCCGCAGCACAGCGGACTGCAGCCTACCTACCGCCTTTTCCAGGGCGGCAACACTTCTGAGTCTCTCAGCCGGAGAGTCGAGCACCAATACAGAACTCACCCATACAGAACTCAATGTAGCGGTTCTCAGAGAGAGACTCCTCTCGCGAAACCCTCCAGCCAGAAAACAGAGGAAAAGCGTCAAAGGTTGCTAAAGTCACATCGATGACTTCTTGTCTTAGCAAAGGTTGGTTCGTTGCCGTGATTCTGCAGAACCAGGTCCGCTGAAGTAATAAACTCCAGCAGTTGCTCACCCCGATGGTTAGTGTCCGAGCTCCCCCAGACATTGGCTCCCCCAGGCATTGGCATCACAACCAACCATGACTCCAAGCCTATTAGACCTCGCAAACTCCACCGCTCGCCTGACTCCCTCAGTACGAGGGGAGCAGCTGAGTCATACGGTTGATATGCTGAGACAATAAGTTGTTCCCTACTGACTCCATCCTTCTTAAAGGAGAGCTTGATCGATGTAGTGTCCCTATCTCACAAATGAGGCACTAAGGTCACAGCAACGTCTTTTGTAGCAACAACACACGCTCTAGGAGTAGAACACGTGGTGTCATATAGGATTTGCGCACCTTGCGCCTCCGTTAGATCGCGGATACGGTCCTTCCAGACTGGCCTTACTGTGCTGCAGGTTAATCTGGGTGAAGAGAAGTCCAGTCATATGGATTACTTCCCTACGCCCTTCTTCTTCGTGAGCAAGGAGAATTTAACCTTGCCCAGGTGAAGGTGCGCCTACATCGAAATCTCCTCCAGCGCCTCAGCAGCCTTCTTGTCAATCCCCAGGATCAATGAGGTCCCCCTTTCCCCTTTCGGGTTCTTGGGGCCCTCCGTCCTGTGAAAAACTTTCCACTTCCTTGTGCTGAGAACCGGATTTTGGATCTCGAGCCGCCTGAGGATTTCGCCGACATCCCGACTGTGGCCGGTATTATCAGCGATCCAAACCCTCATGCGGATGAGAGGATCGACTTCACTGGCCCGCTTTAAAACGAACCGAGTTCCATCAACCTTCTTCAGGTCATCAACTGCCCGCCTCAGCCCGTTCAGCGAACTCTCATCCTCACAAGTGATCCAGATGGACCCATCGCGAATAGAGAATCCGCCGAACACTGGTGCTACAGCTGATTGCCTGCCGATCGCATCCCCTATACCGCCCTGAAAGGCAGTAATTTGGCTGTCGGTTAGAGGAGTATCTGGGTCGCTCGCGCACACGACCAGGCTTAGCAGCCTGCGAAAAGCCGGCCGCTTTACGTCCCCCCGCGTGCTCAGGCACGGTAGACCCAGACTGCCTCCCCTCCTTCGTCGGAGACTCTTTGGATGACCCAGGAACCCCTTCTAAAGGGCGACGCCCCGTCTGTTGAGCATTGGGAGGGGGTCCGCTGAGGTTACCCCCAGCAGACTTCTTTTTCAGCTTGTTGCTGTTACCCTCCTGCTCGCCAGATCCGTCTGATCTAACGCGTTTGATTCTATGGGTCGTTACACCCACATCACCAGCAACGCTAGCAGAAATATCGGTGGGAGGCTGGGTAGAAGGGTGAAGACCAGGAGAGGTGATCTCTCCTGCCTTCTCCCTCTTCTTTCTCCTTTTTTCCGCACCGGATCTAAACTTCTTCGCAGTGCTCAGCTTACCGACGCTAGGAGACTCACTACCACTTTCCCCTGCCTGCCCAGCCGGACCACTGACCACCTGCGAAGAGATACAAGGAGAAGGCCCAGGGACGGCATTAGCCATCTCCGTAGCTCTTCTCCTTTTCTTCCTCTCAGCTTTGCCTACTCCCCTGCATCGGGAGGTCCCCCTTCGAATGCCACTATCAGCGTCTTTCGACTCTGAGGTTACAACATCAGCTAGCCCGCCCGAGTTGAGTTGCTCTGCCGCTTGAGGAGCATGAGTGATCTCCATAGGAGTCACACCACCCTCATCAGCCGAGCTCCCCTGCAGGAGGATATTTTCCATGGATGCCGAGATCTCAGGGATAAAATTCCCCGATTCCTAAGGCATTCGCGGATTATCAACACACTTACTAGAAGTGGATCTACCATCGTCCAAAATATTATTCATTTTTGGTCCCACGAGTAGCGGAGAAAGACTGTCACCCACGGCAGAGATCCGCATTACCGCAGGAAGGCTAATTAAAACTGGAGGTCGCCTGGTATCCAGAGTTCTCATATTATCGTCTGAGCGCCCCCTCAGCCATGCAGCCCTCGGCGTATGCTGTTCCACCTTGGCTTGGGCTGGGACCAGCTTTTAGCCCACTAATCAGTGTCAAACCCACCGAACAGCGGTTACCACCTCGCACTACGTGGAAGTAGCTGACCCCAAGGCCAACACCTTCACTTCACCCACCTCTGGGCTGACAGAATAGCAGGATCCGTTACTCACAGAAAAGATAGCTCTGTCTGATGTTAGCCCAAAGCGAGGTCAATGAGCTGGTATACTTCACAAGCTAAAGCCAGTGTACGAAAGTTGGGGGACCTGGCACCCGCAATACACAAATGCTAGTTATGCGACTGCTGACGAAGTCCTTGTAACCTTTCCCCATAAAGGAATTTTTGTTTGTTCTCCCAGCTTTTAGGGTAGCTCTGAGGTAAGATTTTTAAACAATTAACACATTAAATGCTGATTTCGCCATAAATATAAAGCCAACGAAAAGTAATTATGTTAATAGATAAGACTCAAATGAAGTATTATGGCATTAAATATGTGTGGCAGATTTAAGTCAGAGAACGGAAATTAAACTGAAATCAAATATTTCTGAACTTCTACTATATAGATGTGATGTTTTGTTTTGCAATATCGTTGAATTTTTAAACTTACTAATACTCCATACATCATCTAGAAGCAAAGCCAAAAACGAAGATAGAGTTGAATAATTGGATTGCTATTGCTACTCAATATCTATGAAGAATTTCTCAGAGCTCGAACACGTGTCTACATATATCTCATAATATGTATATCAAAAGAAATAACAATACTTGCAGTATTGTTTATATTTATTGGATTATGTGTACATTCAGCCGCGTATACTGGGGGGTGGTGGGGGTGCGGGTTCATGACGCCCCCACCCCAAGCGCCACCTATACCCTTTGCGGTGAATTGAATGTGGTGCTGGACTGCAGAACGAGCTGTAGAAGTTTAACAGCATGATTATAGTATAGTACGATTTGGGTTTGCATGGTTTGTGTGCCTTAGTAATAGTGGATTGGGTTAATTATTCATTCGCTCGTAGCTCTTCGTCTTTTAAATGTGTACAAATTTTTTTAAATTTTCTTGCGTTTTTATATAGTGTCGAAAAGTCATCTGTAATACCTATCACAGGATAGTAAGTAATTTTGGAATGCATATTTATTTTAGTATTTGATTGTTTAGAAAATGGCACGTAATGCTTAGTAGCCAGTTATGAAGATACTTTTATATTTTTGTTGTGCCGATGACTCATATATATGACAAAGCATACAATTTCGAGTTTAAAAAGTGTTATTGTTTCTAAGAAATTGGTCAGCGATCAGAATTCGCTGTCAAAACAGGTAGTCGAAAAATTTGGATTAGGTACAATTGCAACGACAGGCAGTGTGTTATGGAATTATGTTGAGGGTGATGTACTTCGGACGTTAAGTCCAGTCTGCCAGCATGAGCTGACAGATCACCCGATAACAGCGTTGTATACAGTACGGCACGCTAGTCCACCTCGACTATTGGCGGAGAATGTGGGGGGGGGGGTTCCACAAAACAACCTGCCGCTGTTACCAACCATATACAAAACGAGATATCGTGCCTTCAACAAACGAATAGCTAGCACACACTCGGTCCTGAAGAGACCCTTACGTCACTTACCTGTATCTAGGTGGAAGGAGTAGGTTCCTCCTTTGCCAGCCCCATCCTCCCGTTTGACTTTGGGTGGCACTATTTTCCCAAGTCCCTTGTTGACCTATAAAGAGAGAGAGTGAGAGAGACTAGGCGAGCCTACACGACCTTCATTCTACGCGAGGGGCTCCGGGATAGTGAAGGAGAAAGTCAAAAACACTTAGCGTTCCATGACGTTATAAATTCATTCTATTTCACAAAAGTTATATCGCTATTCATAAAGCGTATACAATTAAAAAAAATCCTACCTAATATATGTTGGGCCACTGACAAAAGAGCATAGCATTAGTTGCCATTGAGGTTCAACGAAAAACAAAAAATTTGTTCACGTGTTCGCGTGGTTTTAATTCTACCTAAGGATCTATTGAAGGAACAAAAGGAATCTTAATCAGATCTGAGTATTGCACCTAGTTCACGTTTCCTGCTCTTAGATTTTAAAATTCTCTCGATTGCGATAGCCGTGGTCTATCTACTTGATGCGTTATTTTATAATTAATTGCATTGCATAAATGTTACTTTCTTTGTTAACTCGAAGTCTAATAAAAAATTTGCTTTCGAAATCTTTCCAGTGGTGGATTGCTGATATCATAAATTGAGGACGAATGTGTAAAAAAACTTCATTTAATGTTGGGTGCCGATAATAAAAAAACCCACTGGACAATATTCGAAGTTTAGGTTTTAATTAAAAGCTCGATTCCAAATTAATCGGCAAATTCTTTCTTTTTAAATAAACAAATATCTATTGTTTTTATGTCAATTGAAAATTAACCTATTCTGTTATATCACTATGCATGTGTAGCTACCCGTTCATGATTAAAAATAATATATATACATATATATGAAAATAGCGAGTATACAAGAGTAAAAAAAAACAAAAAATTAGTAATCACTTACAGTATCATGTTGTGGTCCATCGCAGAGGCGCCTCCGTGAATGTTCCGCTTATTGCTGCTGTATGAATAATCCACACATTATTGTCATATATATATAGGTGTATGATGGGGGGGACCCCGATCAATAGACCAACCAGTCAGCTAAGAAATACAAAAAAAACGATGACGGATTCCCCGAGATCGACAAGAAATCCCTTTCCCTTCCTTCTTTTGATCCTTTTACAAAAACTTTTACTTGTAAAGCACATCAGTTCCTTCAAAATTGGACATTGCAGCTAATCGTTTTGAATATCAATGTTTTTGGTTGTCGCCTATATTTAGAAGTTATCGCACTGTAGCGAAACTTTCCTATGAATCGGAATTCCATCGTCTTATCCTGACACCGTGTAAATAATTACTTTTAAAATTTGTTTATCGCCTTGGCGAGTTCAGCACCCCAATATGTAGTTGTAAGACTGCTATTTCCGTTCTAAGCGAGTCTACACTTCCAAAATTGACTTCATCAAACCTTTAATACGATTCCCTTGGAAGAAAATGGAAAACTATCTGTTGTCTCTTCTTATTTTATTTAATTTTTTTATCAGCACCCATTGGAAATACCTTTTCTTGGCTGGATGACTGAAAGAGTTTTCGATAATAACGAATTCCTCCAGGATGTATTTCACTCGCGCACTTCTTTCGAGAAAATAAGACAGATTAAGATGTCTTCTTCTTCTTTTCTGTCACGTCAACATGGCACCTGAGAGTGAGGAAATGCATTTCTCTCGGTCGGGTGCGTTCAGTATGCGGTTTACTTTAAGGTCGGCGTACATGCTTCAGTATTTTCAATGTAGCATATTGCTATATGCAATACGCTACGACCATAATAAGTGAGAAAGAAGAAGATACTGAAATTTCATTTGTTATTAATTTTGAGCGTTTTGAAACAGATTTCTTTTGAGTTGTTCAAAATTTTTACGTTCGTAGGGAAGCATTAAATTTTTCTTAGAAATACACTTGCAAATTGTTCTTAAGAATTTGACAACGGTCCAAACGAAATGGTGCATTGGTTCTAGTGGTGCACTCTTTGGGACAGTGAGTTTTCTTAGAAAGATCTGAACATTTTTCTTTCGATTTTGAATGCACTCTGGCGGCGGACAATGTTTCCAAAGAGTTGTATTGATCCAGGAATTAAGGTGCCTTGGCTATTCTGGGTCGCTAAAGATATTTATGAGCGTTGGCAAGCATACATTTTGTTCTTAGGAATTTACTTGAAATTTTTTCTTTCGAATCAGTTGGATTGATGCCACTAAAATTGATTCTACAATTTTTCTTCACAATTTTTAAGGTAAGACTATAAAAATAAAAAGCACTCGTTTTCCTCTGCCTGCGTTAGTTGCCGTTGCTTTGATTGTACTTTTGTATTATTTCAAGTAGTGTTGTTTAATTTAACTTCACATTTACTTTTAATTTATAGGAGAAGAATAAACTTGCTGCACTAGTTAGCCATGGAGGTAGAAATAAGTAGATAAGCTATCGCTCTGGCCCACTTCTTTAAGCCTCCATCATTTCGCCACAGATGGCGCCACCGTCGCTAGGTGGTTTGAGTCCGTGCTAAATGAAGGATTGTGCCTTGGTTGTATTGGTGTGTGTCTTGGATACACCGTTGCGCCCTGGATGCAACATTGTGTCTTGGGTGCACCATTGAGTCTCGACTAGCGGGATTAATCGGTACTACCTGGATGTATCATTTTATCTTGACTGCACCCTAGCGGCATTAGCGGGTACTACCAGCATGCCCCCGTACTACGGTTTTCTTAAATAGATATGTGTTGCGCCTAAATGTAGGCTTTTGGTTTCATTGAGTCTCGACTGCACCCTAGCGGGATTAATCGGTATTACCGGGATGTATCATTTGATCTTGACTGCTCCCTTGGTTTGTGCCTTGGATACACCATTGTGCCTTGGATGCACCACTGTGTCTTGGGTGCACCATTGAGTCTCGGATGTTGGGGATACGAGATCACTTTGGGGATACGAGATCACTTTGGGGATACGAGATCACTTTCAGCACTCTCCAGCATAGGGAAATAGCATAGGATTTCGATTTTGTTGCTGGAGTTCGCTTATGTTTCATCTCGGACTCGTAGCCTCAAGTTGACATTAAGTTTTTCATCTCGAGTTTTGGGGATACGAGATCAATTTGGGGATACGAGATCACTCTTAGCACTCTCCAGCATAGGAAAATAGCATAGGTCTTTGATTTTCTTTCTGGAGCTCGCTTATTTTTCATCTCAGAGATCGTAGCTATAAATATTTGTGAAGTGGTGGGAATCTGTATTGGTGGAGGTTGCTGGTTAAGTTTTATCTGGTCTTGGAGGCTACAATTTGACCTTGAGGTGCCCCCTCCTGTGTCTGGGTGCTGGTGGTTGGCTGAGAGCTTTAGTGGCAATATCTGATACTATGACTAGGACTGCCTGAGGTGTCTTGGACTGGGCTATGTTACCTGTACCAAGGCTTGGGTAGAATGTGTATTAAGTAATGATGTGAAATACGCTAACCGAATTTATATCGGGGCTGTATACTTGTCAGCTTGAGTTTTGTTTTAGTTGTTTACTTTAGTATGAGTGCCTGTGGTATGTTGTACTTGGTTGCTGAGGAAACGTTATCTAAGGCGTGGGTGGATGTGTGCAGCTGTGTATTTATGCAGATAATAAATGTGAAGTTCCCTTGCAAAATTAGTGTAATAAGTATTAATACTAATTCATATTTTTGTTCATGTCAAAAGTATTAGTACTAGGGGTAAAATTTTCATCAGAAATCGTCTACGCGAGATATGAGCGATCTCACCTTCTCAGGTGTAATTAATATTAGTAGCTGAATAAGAAAAAACAACAACAACAACTGTAATCGAAGTTGTGGATTAAAGATTTGATGATCTTAATCTGTAGGTGTCTTTTATAAACATTGTGGCATGTGATGATATATCTAAAAATAGATCAGCAAAGCTGATTGGAGCGAATGTTAGTAGATATGTTCACTTAGATAAGTAATGGAAATTAGTAAATGCCTAATTTGGCTCTTCAGGTGGAATGCTTCTAATTTGATTCCTTGCATAAACAAATTCGCACAGTCCAGTAAGGTAAACCAATTCGCGCTCGAATAATGTAAACAAATTTGCACAGCAGCCGAGTAAAGTAAACAAATTGAGCGATTTAAATTTTTTAATGTAAGATTCCCAATTACTTTAGCTGAAAACAACAACTGATATTAATCTGTAGGATATGATGTCTTGGATGAGTAGTGGAAATTATAATTGAAAATTTCTTTTGCTGAAAAAAACAACAACAACAACTATAACGTCAGTTGTGGTCTGTAGGTGTCTTTTATATGATAATGCTATGGTATCGATGTGTAAAAATAAATGACGTCTGCTTGGGATGGTACGACAAATGAAATCATTAGAAGTAATGGAAATTAAAGCATTAGAAATGGTGGCCAGGCGGCTGGTAAATTGATATCTTGCGTAAACAAATACGTCCGAGTAAAGCAGACAAATTGAGCGATTAATGTCTTTTTTTTGTATCTAGGAGTTTGTATTGGAAAGTCTTACATTTTATGACGAATTGTTTTTTATTATCTATAAAATTTCTCATTGAGTCACGATGTTATGAGATTTGATTGACCCCGATATCATAGTTCACATGAAGCTGATAAGAATATGATAATTTTATCTTCATACTATTGAAGTGATCACATTATTTTCTTACTATTAGGTTGAGAGTGGGTTTAATCAAATGTTTTGATGAAAGAAGGTGGTGTTAGGATATCAATGTAGTATGATATCTTGTCTCAGATGAGTAATGGAAGTTGTTTGGGAGCTGTGATCACAGTCGAATAATTTAAACAAATTCGCACAGCAGCCGAATAAAGTAAACAAATTGAGTGATTTATGTTTTTTAATGTAAGATTCCCAATTTCTTTAGCTGAAAACAACAACAACAACAACTGATATTAATCTATAGCAGGAGTGGCCAAAGCGTTGACCGCGGTCGACTAGTCGACCGCGTAACTATTCCTAGTCGCCCGTCTACATCTCGGATGCCAGTCCCACACAGCGTGCGACAGACAATATAATGTAGAGAAGCTCTAAATTTTTTCTTAGAAATTTATTGGAAATTTTTTTTTTCAGAATTTTCATGTATTATGGAGGCCGACAAAACGGCACACATGAAAGTATTGTATCTGAAAATACCTCCGTCGGCTACCAAAGTGAATAAAAATGTTGCCGAAATATTTTCTGTAAATTTCCAAGAAGAAATGAATGTTTATTGCTCGTCTGCTCGTCTGCGTTCAGAAAAATTGTTAGCAGCCCAATCACCCATTGACACTCTACAATAATGCATAATTCCAAGGAAAGAATTTCCAGTTAATTTCTAAGAAAAAGTTTTCAGTTAAAATTGAGGCCTTCCTTACATCAGGTCGAAGCATCGTTGATTTTATATTGGAGCGAGACATTGCTGGCTTGCTCTTACGACGAGGGAATCGTTTTACTGGTTTTTTGCTCTACTTGCCCGGTCTATGAATGTATTAATTTCTTTAAGCTTGTAGGTAGGTTATATAAACTCACACGACCGTAGTGCAGAGCGGACATGTGTGTGGCCCTCTCGGGTTTTAGAAGTGACACTCCGATATAATCGGCAATCTTCGGCCATAGACAAACTAATAACTACGGCTCTGCAGGAAATGTCATCCTCATCATCTCATCAGTGGTCTTTTAATACGGTTCAGTTGCGACGTGTTTGTATCGATCCCAACGACAGTTAGCAGTATAGTCACAGTAAGCATTATTTCATGTAAGGTTCTATTTTTTTACCATGCTCTTTTGTTTATTGATAATAAATTTAAATTATTTTAGTTTTATTGTTTAACTCACAATGAGTCACCCGACCACAAATTACTACTTTTCTTATTGTCACTTAACACTCAGGATGTTGGTAGACCGCCGCCTATATTTAAAAAAATAAGTTGCCCGTAGTAATCATAAGTTTGGCCACTCCTAATCTATAGGATATGATGTCTTAGATGAGTAGTGGAACTTATAATTGAAAAATTTCTTTTGCTGAAAAAAAGCAACAGCAACAACTATAACGTAAGTTGTGGATTAAAAATCTTTTATAAACAGAGTGATCATGCTATGATATTCGATATCTAAAAATAGATCACGGCTGCTTGGCATGTTAAGAAATATGAAGTAATGGAAATTATAGTCTTATCAGAAAATTTTCGATGTAGGGATGTGTGTATTGCAAAGTCTTAGGTTTTATGAAATAATTGTTTTTTTATTTTCAATAAAATTTCTTTTTGGGTGGGTTAAATTTAAAACTTTGATGACCTATGATATCAGTGTGAGGTGATACTAATATAGTATGATATGTTTGCTTAGATGATTAGTGAAAGTTGTAAAAGACTTCTCATCAAATTTTTGGTGATAAGGTGTAATGGCATGACCAGTGTTGCCACACGTAATCTTTCTAGAGTACCTTGTTAGCCTAGCCTGAAAGTTCCCATAGTGAAGATCGTAGTAGCGGGTTTAGACTAGGTACTGTAAGTTATGTATTAAGTTAAAATATTTGATGTATGGTATTTGGTATTTATCTCCTCGAAATGGTGTCGTACGAGTATCAGGAAGGTCGGAAAAAAGTTGATAATGCTTCAAGTTCAATAGTGAAGACCTCGATGTTGAGAGTGGGTATTTGGAATGATATAATTCTAGTAGGATATGGAAGTATTATTTATTCATCTTTAAATCTTACCATGAAAGTAGGTTGGGAGTTGATTAAATTAAAAGTTTTAATGAAAGAAGGTTGAGTTATTATATTAATATAGTATAATATTGTTGCAAAATCACTAAAAATAAGAAAATAGATATAAGTACATGTAATAAAAAAATTGTGAATTTTACAAAAAATCGAATTTGTTAGTAATTAAGTAGCCAATGAAGTAGTAGAGTAGAATCGATCGCACCCAGTTAAGCAAAAGGTGGGGAAATAACGATTTTTCTCACGTACAAGAAAAAACGGTGATATAGAACCGCAAGGATAGGTTTCTTTCTAGTTAGAAAATGAACTTGTGTCAGACCAGAAATCTAGGCGGAATAAATCCTCAACTTTATTTAGAATTTTTCGTTTAATTGTGTAGAAAGAGACGTGAAGTGGAAAATGTAAATAGCCCCGGCTGGATTGTATCAGGAAAATATTAGATTGCGGTGAGTACCGATTTTCTTTTATCGCAGCAGGGCTGATCTACTCGCCCATTACTGCACTTTATTAGTAATATAAAAGTGTTGAAAGAAAGCCGAAGATCGTCCGTGGCTGGACCTGTAAGAAAGTTCTTTCCGTGAACAGGAAAGTGTGTTATTGCTATTCGGGTAACAAAGATTGGAGATTGAAACGCTGTGGCCGGAATTGAATGTCAGTCAGCCGATTGAATCAACTCACACGTTCAACTGAAGCTTTCAACACGGGCCGTCTTTCAATCCCTCGTTGAAAGCACACTCTTCTCTCAACATCTACTGAGGCACTCACACACGAAACCTACCACATTTGTAAAGTCCGCCATTTGCCAACAATTTTTCTAAAGGAAAACAAATCCAGGGATTTCGTAGAAATTGCTGGAATAAATCCATTGTTGATAAGTCGCTTGGCCACAAAGAACCGAGCGAGAAGTTTATATATCACCAAAAACAAAAAAATCTTCTCAGCCCAGTGCCCCGTAGCTACACGGCGCCCTACGCTAGCGCGTCAACCCAAACACTTTATATGCTGCATATACCACTCGAGATACATTATCTTGCAAACTAGTAGATTTTGTGATAGACGGACCAAAATTTAATTAACTCGCGCACTTAATTTTACATACCGACCGATTTGAAAATTCATTCTCATTAGCATTCCCGACGCTGTCACTTACGCACTGAACAGTAAGCCTCACAGCGAGCCTCCCCGTATACTTCGCACATATCTGCAGAGCAATCATTTTACGCTCTCACTAAAGTGCACGAAAATTTGCAGAGCGCAAACAACTAGTGGACGCTAAACCTACCCCAGTTGGAGAAGAGCCCAGCTGAACTTCTGTACACTGACCTAGTTCCACACGGTTGTTGACCTAGTTCCAATTCGTACTCTTGCTACATCTGCTGCTACAGGAAAGTAAGTGTTGCAATTTCTGCATCTGGCCAGCGTTTCGTTGAAAATTTAGCAAATCTCCCTCTCGACTTTATTGAGCGTACAGAAAATTGTAACAATATGTTACCTTAGATGAGTACTTGAGAGCTGTGAGTAATATGTGGAATATGTTGTAGATGAGTAGTGAAAGTTGAAAATATAAGATTTCCAATTTCTCTATTGAAAAACAACAACAACTGTAAATAATATATACCAAATCAATTTTTCACACAATATTTATCCACATCAAATTCATTATCTAATTTTATATCTTAAGTTATAAACTTTTTTCTCTATATTTATTAAGTCTAGTCAAAATAAGTGGTTTGAGCAGCCACATCTGAAAAAATCACATATTATGATTAAGAAAGCTTTATGATATATACCAAAAGGATACCAATGGATTACATAAGGAAAGTAGTCACTTAATCTGCAAACAACAAATTTGATTGAAAGTGACACCCGATGTCAGTAATAATCATGTTTACTTCAATTATCACTCTTAAGCGACGTGTGCCACAGAAAATATATTAAGTATAGTCTAAAATATGCATTGTAAATAAAAATTGTATTATGTTTATAATGCCATTTATTGAAATAATTTGTTTTAATTACATTATAGCTTAACTGTAAAGTCTTTTTTCTTTAGTTCAGGAAAGCCAAGATTTCAAAGATATAGATTGATCCTTATAATGAATATTCCTTATGCCTTTAGACCAAGATGGCTTTAGAAGGTTCCTTGTGCACCATTTTCACAAATAACATCTCTCCATCTTTACTTTTTGCGATCTTTGTTGGAATATCCTGATTTTTCAAGCTGTTGGTAGGGGACAGTCGACTCGTTTTTGGATGAAAAGCTTTCTTCCTTATTTTTAGAGAGCATCGATTTCATAGATGTAGACTGAGCCTTATATGAATATTCTTTACGACTTTCATCCGTAGGATTTAGAAGGTTTGTAGTATCATTAGAACTCATGTTGAAATTATTACGTAATTAACTTGCTAACAGCGGTCTGTTTGGGCAAAGAGCAAAACATCAACTGAAAAACAAGTTATGGAACTATTATTTATATGTATTTGACACGTGGTCTTGGAGGCAGCAATTTGTCCTTGATCTCTGACGTCACCTTTACCTTTGAAACCGAAAGTGTCTGCTCTTGGGTAACCTTCTAAAACCAGCAGTGTCGAGACTTAGAGGCTACAATTTGACCATGATTCAGCTTCGATAAGAATATGGTAATTTTATCTTCGGAATATTGGTGTGGTGGGCCTAATTTTTCTTACTATTAATGAAAGTGAATAAACAAGACTTGTCATTAAATCACTTGGCTGATGAGTATTGCAAGTTGTATGGAAGATTATAATTAACTGTGAGTAAGAAGAAGATTTCTAGTAACTGTATGGGACATAATTTTACAGGCGGAAGAAAATTTTACAAGAATCTGGTAACTGCACTTCCTTATAAACCTTATATAAACCGTATATAAACCTTATATAAATTCATATGTTCTAGATGAAATCACATTCTATAATATCTGAAAATAGATAGCAGCAAAATGAAAGGCTATACAAATTTGGTGGCAGTTTGTTCTATACAAAATCTAATAATCAGAAGAAGATTTTATAAGAATCTGGTAACATGTTCAGTTCACAATTTAAAAAGTAGAAGAAAATTGTATAAGAATGTGGTAATAGTATGTTCGGTACAAAATCTAACAAGCGGAAGAAAATTATATAAGAATGTGGTAAGGATCCGGTAACAGTATGTTCCATACAAAATCTAACAGACACAGATAATTTTATTAGAATCTGGTAACAGTATGTTCAAAACAAAATGATGTGTAAGCCTTGTATAAATCCACATGTTCTATATAAAAACTCGGGATATAAATTTCTGTTAGAAAAAGTTAGTTAGAGTATATAGCGATTTTAAAAATTAATGTCTCCAAAACAAAGCCGAGAACCAATTTCTCCAATCTGTTCTAGATGAAAGCATATTCTATAATATCTAAAAATAGATAGTGGCAAACAAAATTTTATAAGAATTTGGTAACAGTATATTCTATCTAAAATCTACCAGGCAGGAGGCAATTTTATAAGAATCTGTTATGTTCTATACAAAATCTAAAAAGGGAAAAGAAAATTGCATGAGAATTTGGTTAGTGGTTAGTGTCCTCCCGAATGTTGGACTATTAAGATGGATATTGAGGAGTTTTTAAGAGAATATAATAACATCTTACTTGATGAGCATAAGAAACAAATCCAAGAATGCTATAACTTTTTAAAATTATATGAAAATATTGAAAAAGTTGACTCAAAATTTGGTGAGCACTATATAAGCTGCCCTTGGTCAAGTGATGATTCAACGGATGGACCAGGTACATGTGAATGTTGTGGTGGTGCTAGATGCCTAAAAGAAGTTGTGAGGCTATATAAATTCTATCAAATACAAAGTAATTGCGAAGCATGCCTTCAGAAGTGCGATTTAACTTAGCACTAGACATTCTCATTTTGTATACTTGGAGAGCTCATAAAGGATCATGGAAACTTGCGCTGTAGGCAGATGTTGATTTAACGACAGACCGAGGAAATTTTGATTACATCTAACATCGAGATTACAGCTCGGTCCCATAGGATTATAAGATGTGAAATAGAATGATACACTAAGAGTTATATGTTAATACTTTTTAATTTTTAATAAATGATATTTTATATATGGCCTTCTTTATATTCAACTGATAACAGATAAACAGCTTTTCAAACAGCTCTGATAACAGCTTAACAGCTTTTCAAATAGCTCTGATAACAGCTTAACAGCTTTTCAAACAGCTCTGATAACAGCTTAACAGCTTTAAAACAGCTCTGATAACAGCTTAACAGCTTTTAAACAGCTCTGATAACAGCTTAACAGCTTTTCAAACAGCTCTCATAACAACTTAACAGCTTTTCAAACAGCTCTGATAACAGCTTAACAGCTTTTCAAACAGCTCTGATAACAGCTTAACAGCTTTCAAATAGCTCTGATAACAGCTTAACAGCTTTTAAAACAGCTCTGATAACAGCTTAACAGCTTTTCAAACAGCTCTGATAACAGCTTAACAGCTTTTCAAACAGCTCTGATAACAGCCTAGCAGCTTTTAAAACAGCTCTGATAACAGCTTAACAGCTTTTAAACAGCTCTGATAACAGCTTAACAGCTTTTCAAATAGCTCTGATAACAGCTTAACAGCTTTTCAAATAGCTCTGATAACAGCTTAACAGCTTTTAAAACAGCTCTGATAACAGCTTAACAGCTTTTAAACAGCTCTGATAACAGTTTAACAGCTTTCAAAACAGCTCTGATAACAGATTAACAGATTTAAAACAGCTCTGATAACAGCTTTAATTTTTTGCTAGTAAAGTACATTTAAAAACATTGAGGTGAATTCATTTAATAGAAATATTTGCAAGATTTTATAGATGGACTTTTCCAGCTTTTTTCGCCACGAATTAGTAAACAATTTTTCATAAAACCTAAACCTTTTCACCAAGGCATGTTAGTAGTTCCGGCTAATGCCGCTAGGTAACCTTACTCGAGAAATATTGAAATCCTATGCTATTTCGCTATGCTGGTGAGTGCTATAAGTGATATTGTATCCCCAAGCCCGAGATGAACAACATAGGTAGTACCAGCAAATGGCACCAGGGGACCTTGCTCAAGAAATGGTGTTTGCACCCGAAAAAGCAACTGTGACTTTTCAAAACATGCACCCGCAGAACCCAGTAATAATAATAATTTGCTAAGAAAACATCAAGCCAAGGTGATATCATGTTGTGAAATTCAAATGATGCTGATATCTACAACAGCACTTGGAAACAGCAAAACCAAGATGACACCATGCTGATATCTAGCACTTCCTCGCTAATAAAAGAAAACAGCAAAACCAAGGCATGCTAGTAGTTCCGGCTAATGCCGCTAGGTAACCTTACTCGAGAAATATCGAAATCCTATGCTATTTCCCTATGCTGGTGAGTGCTGTAAGTGATATCGTATCCAGCCGGAACTACCAGCATGCCTTGGTTTTGCTGTTTTCTTTTACTAGCGGGAGAGTTCTAGATATCAGCATGACGTCATCATGGTTTTGCTGTTTTCAAATGCTGCACGTTTTCTTAGCAGGGAAGTTGTAGATATCAGCATCATTCGAATTTCACAACATGGCTAGGCTAACAAGGTACTCTAGAAAGATTAAGTGTGGCAACACAATTTTTTCATAAAACCTAAGACTTTCCAATACACACATCCCTACATCGAAAATTTTCTGATAAGACTATAATTTCCATTACTTCATGTTTCTTAACATGCCAAGCAGCCGTGATCTATTTTTAGATATCGAATATCATAGCATGATCACTCTTGTTTATAAAAGATTTTTAATCCACAACTTACGTTATAGGTGTTGTTGTTACTTTTTTTCAGCAAAAGAAATTTTTCAATTATAAGTTCCACTACTCATCTAAGAGATCATATCCTATAGATTAATATCAGTTGTTGTTGTTGTTGTTTTCAGCTAAAGAAATTGGGAATCTTACATTAAAAAACATAAATCACTCAATTTGTTTACTTTACTCGGCTGCTGTGCGAATTTGTTTACATTATTCAAGCGCGAATTGGTTTACTTTACTGGACTGTGCGAATTTGTTTATGCAAGGAATCAAATTAGAAGCATTCCACCTGAAGAGCAAAATTAGGCATTTACTAATTTCCATTACTTATCTAAGTGAATATATCTACCAACATTCGCTCCAATCAGCTTTGCCTGATCTATTTTTAGATATATCATCACATGCCACAATGTTTATAAAAGACACCTACAGATTAAGATCATCAAATCTTTAATCCACAACTTCGATTACAGTTGTTGTTGTTGTTTTTTTTTCTTTTTCAGCTACTAATATTAATTACACCTGAGAAGGTAAGATCGCTCATATCTCGCGTAGATGATTTCTGATGAAAATTTTACCCCAAGTACTAATACTATTGACATACAAAAATATGAATTAGTATTAATACTTATTACACTAATTTTCTAAGGGAATTTAACATTTATTATCTGCATAAATACACAGCTGCACACATCCACCCACGCCTTAGATAACGTTTCCTCAGCCACCAAGTAGCCCAGCCCAACATACCACAGGCACTCATACTAAAGTAAACAGCTAAAACCAAACTCAAGCTGACAAGTATACAGCCCCGATATAAATTCGGTTAGGGTATTTCACATCATTACTTAATACACATTCTACCCAAGCCTTGGTACAGGTAACATAGCCCAGTCCAAGACACCTCAGGCAGTCCTAGTCATAGTATTATATATTGCCACAAAAGCTCTCAGCCAACCACCAGCACCCAGACACAGGAGGGGGCACCTCAAGGTCAAATTGTAGCCTCCAAGACCAGATAAAACTTAACCAGCAACCTCCACCAATACAGATTCCCACCACTTCACAAATATTTATAGCTACGATCTCTGAGATGAAAAATAAGCGAGCTCCAGAAACAAAATCAAAGACCTATGCTATTTTCCTATGCAGGAGAGTGCTAAGAGTGATCTCGTATCCCCAAATTGATCTTGTATCCCCAAAACTCGAGATGAAAAACTTAATGTCAACTTAGAGGCTACGAGTCCGAGATGAAAAATAAGCGAACTCCAGCAACAAGATCGAAATCCTATGCAATTTCCCTATGCTGGAGAGTGCTGAAAGTGATCTCGTATCCCCAAAGTGATCTCGTATCCCCAAAACTCGAGATGAGAAACTTAATGTCAACTTAGAGGCTACGAGTCCGAGATGAAAAATAAGCGAACTCCAGAAACAAAATCGAAATCCTATGTTAATTCCCTATGCTGGAGAGTGCTAAAAGTGGTCTCGTATCCCCAAAGTGATTTCGTATCCCCAACATCCAAGACTCAATGGTGCACCCAAGATGGTGTATCCAAGGCACAAACCAAGGGTGCAGTCAAGATTACCTAGCGACGGTGGCGCCATCTGTGGCGAAATCCTGGAGGCTTAAAAAAGTGGGCCAGAAACGCCATAGCTTATCTACTGAAATACTAGCGAAAGTGGAAAGCAGAAGACTGAGAAGACTATTGATAACTTTTTTCAGAAGAAAGCAAGATCGGTTAAGTTCCCACAAAAAAAAATAGTCAGTGACATATCATGTACTTCTACTCCTACTCCTTTGAGTGTGAATCTAGGTGCAAACTTCACTCTCAGTCATTTACTTCACCCGTGATAGAATCGGTTGCGTCACATCTATTTCTAAAATCTTTGCACGAGAACGAGTATTTGGATATGAGTTCTTAATGTCTGTCCACTCTGAGATCAACATTGATATGGATAATATTATCGATAGGTTTTCCAAATCAAACCGAAAATTGGGTTTTGTGATATCTAACTTAAATATGATAAAAACAAAATTTTAGAAGCGACTGCTTCCGACTTTTTCCTCTCCCCTTGAATATTTTATTGAAATCCCCCCCCCCCAGGCTGCAATTCTGGATACGCGCCTGTATACAACTAAATATAATCTAATTAAAATTAAAATTTAATTTTCATGTGTTCCTCGAAAAAAATATTGTTAAGAAAATTAAAAATATGTAAGCGTACTTTGTAATTACTTAACCCCAGGTGAAAAGTTTAGCTGCAATCGATACAAAATCTTATTGGTTGTTTTAATTATTATTTATTGAAATTTTTCAGATTAATTAAAGTTAACATTATTATTAAAAATAGTTTATGTATATAAGATATTTATTGAAGATAGCTATGAATACCTTTCATATTTAAACATTTGCTACATAGAATTATGTATATTGCAATGGAGTGATGTGATCAGTGATAAGATAAATCAGCAAACATATTGATAGCAGTAATACTACTATTATGAGAGATGTTTTAAATGTCAGTTAAAAAATTTAGTACTAAACTTTTCTAGTCTCATTTTGAACACAATTACATTAAATCAGTCTCATTTAAGCAGTCTAAAAATGATTTATCTAATATCAGTCAATTAAATTTTTATTTCCTTTTATATGAATATAAACTTATTTTTCCTTGCGATGCTCTATTCAAATGCTTAATCCGTATATCCTTAAAAGTATACGGATTCTACCTATAACTAGTCTATTTAATATACTTTATTATTACAAAAAATATCATTGAATATGAACTAATTCTTTAAAGCAATAACTAAAACCTAAACAATGCATAATTTAAAAAAAAATTTAAGTTTATAAATTTGCATTTTTTTTCAAAAATTGCAAAAAATACAAGGAATTGATTATAGATTTGTATCTATTAAATTTTTTTAAGCCTGTAAGAATAATTACTTTACCACACATGCCAATTGGCATTAATGATTAACTTATATAATGTTATCGTAAATTTTTTAAACGCTAATTTGGGTATCAACTCATTCTTATTCTCTAGTTCAAGGAAAAATTAAATTAAAAATTGGACTACACATTGCTAATAGCACTTTTCAAAATTCATTTTCATTCATTTTTGGACTTAATTTATAGTTCTGCATAAACCATTCTTGCTTTACCCTCCTAGTGCCTGTATACTGCTATTTCAAACTTTTAAAAACTTTTACTTCTTGATAAAGATATCGTTTCACTTTCCTTAATAGGAAACCCCTCCCAAATTGTCGAAATATTTTCGATCAAATTAATACAACCTTACAGCCTTTCATTTCGAAAAAATTAAAAATTAATTAAAATTGTTGTGAAAACCAAAAATATTAACTTTGCTTTGTTCCAATAAAACAAAAAATTAACAGCCAAATTTTTTGTAAAAATT
The DNA here is from genome assembly GCA_963930735.1 of Dioctria linearis. Taxonomy (NCBI): domain Eukaryota; kingdom Metazoa; phylum Arthropoda; class Insecta; order Diptera; family Asilidae; genus Dioctria; species Dioctria linearis. Next base: position 218,735,269 of record OZ005740.1, on the reverse strand, counting down.
TCTAAAAGTTTGTTAGTTTATAAAACAATAAATTAAAATTTAATTTTCGCCTAGCGCAAATACATACTTAATAAAAAAAAAATTAAGAAATTAAACATAATTTTTCCAAAAAATAATTTTGTTTATAACGCCATGAAGTAGATTTGATTCAATATCATAGCTAATGACACAATAGGAGTAACATTTTTTACCACAATATTTCATATAGGGAACCCATTTTAAAATGGGTTAATAAACTTTTTTCAGTAAATAATATACGATTAAGTATTCACGTGTAGCACAAGCGCTTAGTTTACAGAATATCATACAAAAAGAACAACTTTCTATAAAGCTAAAGCATCAAGGAAATATTATGTTTGAAGTTTTCCAGAATTGACTTTGAGTGAACATTCTATTTTCAGGTTGTCTCTTCCGCATAATGCTCTACAGTTTTTGGTTTTATAGGGCAATACTACCTATAAAAATGCAACATATCTACCTTTGCTTTTCTACTGGGTTATTCTATACGCTTAAAATCAAAATTTAGATCGAACATTCCGAATCGCTAAATTCGATCAGTACAGCGCAAGGACACTTTGATTTTTATTATTTATTTATCGTTCTAGAATAAACTGTATAAATAATAATTAATTTGAATGCTCAATAATGCTTATGAGTTTAAATATATCGGAATGGCTGCAAACTATTTTAAAAAAAAAAGTTGGAATACGTAAGGATTGTGCCCTTTCGACTTGAATGCATTTTTAATTTAATTTAAAATTTTACTGAGGAAACTTAAACATGAAACATGTAAATATCTATTATTGCATTTTGAAATTTCATTTAATTGCAGTTTGGACGATCTAAAGAATATTGAGAATATTAAGTTTGCGTTCTAAAATATTTTTTCCTCAATGCAATACTAATTTCCAAAAATTTTATGAAGTTATAATTTTATTTAGGTTATACAGGAAAATGAAAATTTGTAAGCTGCATAATCATTCCATCGTAATTATAATACTTACACAAAAAGGTGAAGGCAATCTTTGAATTTAAAATTCGGATTTTAACTACTACATGTCGCATTTTTATAGTAAGTATATTCTTTGTTAATTATCGTCTCTGCTCATTCTTCATTACACTAATTCATTATTAAAAAATAAAAATAAAAATTATTTTAAAATACAAGTTGACGGAAAATCTCCTCGTTTATCACAAAATAAAAATGAAAACCATAAAAACCAAATCTCAATTTAAATTCGAACGTAAATAGGTGTTTTCTTAACATACATATACAAATTTTTGATATATGAAACAACAGAAAATTATAAAGCGATTATAAATTCAGATTAGTGCCTAACTTATATTAAAACATAAAAAATTAAACGTTAAATTAAATCAAAACGTTCATAATATTTTAGCAATTACTCTGTTTTTACATTTTAATTTTTGAGTCGTTTGCATTAAAAAATCAATGCTAACATATTTGGAGATAATCGAAAAATTGTCAGAGTTAATTATTATCATCTATATATATATATATATATATAAGAGTAATTTATGTGAATACTTTTAATGAAGCATCAATGTTCAATTTATATGAATATTTATTTATATTTCTGCTATAATAATGTTTCTATAACACATCCTACTTCAAAGGTCGGCTAAGGCTAGATATTTCAGGAAAAACACAATAGTAAGTATTGCGGAGTAGTTCAGGATTCGAAATAGAATACAGGCTAACATTGTTTTCAATAGATGACGAGCGTATTAGTCAGTATATACATTTCAGCTCGAATATAAAAACACCCTACAAATCTTTCACCCTTATTATCCCAATAACAATTAACTCCAAAAGGAGAACTACATGCAGAACGGCTGGTACGGCGCATCAGCTATAAACCAAAAGACGACAATGAAACGGAAAGTTACCAAGTTACCAAAGAACAACTATCATCAAGAGGACAAGAGACGACATCAAACCAAACTGTTGACTAAAGTTGAGCCCCAACGATCAAATGAAGACAGTGAAGAGAACATCGAGGGAAACTACGCCAACCGTAAAAGGAACAAGTAAAAAAGTGGTTTTTCGCATATATTTCTAGAACGGTTCCTCTGACAGAAAAGATGATTATAACCAATTTTGTAGGATTTCATATTCTAAACAAGTTTTTAGTACAATAAAAATGCCTAGGACTGATCGTTTTCACAGTATCCGCAAAAAACCTAAATTTTTATATGGCAACACCAAGAAGGGATTACCCGATTTATTCCATTTTTGAAACTTTTTTTCTTATTACTATGAAAACAACATGTACCAAATTTCAGCCTCTATGTCAACACGTTCTCAGGCAGTGTCCAAATATATAGTTTAAACACAATTTTTGTATGGCAACCCCACGAAGGAGTTGCCCGATTTATCTCATTTTCGAGCTTAATTTTACTTTACTTATCGTGCGCACGGACATGCAAAAATCAAAGTAATTTTTAATATTATGCGTGGGTGTCCAATCCATTTTGCTCTACCATCATTAAGGAGACCAGAGCGAAAATATATTTGAGGTGCTATACCGACAAAGGGAATCCTTGAGAGATACGTATGAACTATTTGCATCAGTCGCAACAATTGGATGTAGTGCTGCTTCATGCCAGTCTACCTTTTCGGCACTAATTGCTACAGATAAGTCTCAAAGAATGCCAATTGTTCCCGAGATAATAGCAGGCTTGGTGTTTGTTGTATTTGAACGGAAAAGAACAGACAAAAAAGATATTGACGAAGTGCTACGACAATTCGACAATATGGTAAATCGAAGACAGCAATTATATTAAATGCACCGAAATGCACCGAAAATTTGCGCCCTACTTAAAATTATTGATGCCCTACCTATAATTTGGTTCTAGCTACTGGCCTGTTTAGAAGGCTGCCGGATTTTTTAACGATTTTCTTTGGTTTTATTTCCGAAAGCAAAAATGTAAGTTCGTGAGGAAGAGTTGATTGAGAAAACGGAAAAAGCGAACAAATCTATTACAACAAGTTGAAAACAAATTTTACGAATCTCAAATGCTAACGTTTTCAATCTGACAGCCTATTTCTTCCAACTCATCGAACGCGACGGTAGCCCTACGTTGAAAATTCTAATCTAACTTTACATTAAACGGCCGTTCCTTTCAAGAGAATTAATGCAATGTCGAAAGTAGACGTAATACCTAATACACACTGCTAAATTTTTGGTTGCCATTTAAAAGCAGTTATAGGTCCGTAATTTTTACTAACTTTTCTCATTTACAACTTTAGGAAATTCGTTTTTCCACTATGCACAAATGTCGGTCTAAACACGTGTATAAACAACCGTCATCTGTTTATACATTCTTTAGAGCCATTGTTGTTATTGTAAATAGCGCCTTAATCGGTCATGGACATTTCCAATAGGGAAGAGGACCGCCCTTGTTATCTAATGTTTTTTGAAGCAAAGTTAACAACAATAGATTTCCGAAAAAGAAAAAAACAAGAAAAAAATCAAAATTTCTTTGAAAATGCAACGAATAAGATTGGAAAATGATTAATTCTCGAAAATAAATTAGAGGTGATATTTTTAGATTTTACTCTCATATAATGGTCGTGCGCTTTTATAAAAGCACGTTTTTACTGAAATATTGAGAGATGTCACAAAAAGGTAGACCCAAAGTTGTTAACAATAACGAAGAACAGTTCTATATTAAAAGGAGAAAGATCCAGAATTGTATGTCTGACCTGCTCTACAAGCAAACCTGTGGAAAAACCGGCTAGGGCCTCTTGAACTTTTATTTAAAAATTTAGTTACCAACATAGTAATACTGTTATATTCTGAAGGGTTTTGAGTCTAATAGCTCCCGTGTGAAAAACATGATAGTTCAAATGCTTGGATTGTAGAATCTTTGTTAGCTTTAAAACCCTATAAATATAATTGTTTACATAATAAGTAATTAGTTCTTCATTCTAATTCTAGTTGTACTAGTTCGTATTTTTAACCAGAGATATTTAAATGAAATACAAATACAACTTAATTGCCACATAACACTGCCCTCCTTTGACATTTTAATAATTTCACATACTGACAACTTTCCAATTTATCTCTAACAGAAAAATCTGCCATTGCAAAATTCGCAGCCTTAACTCTTTTTATTGTGCTTTCTTAAAATATTTTCTTATTACTGCTGTTAACTCCGTTCATATTCGAAATCAAATCTTTTTACAATATAAATTCAATTCAGCATACAATTATAATTGTAGTATTGGCGCATTTAATTTATAAATAGCAAATATCGATACAATTTTCAGTCTTGAAGTTTACTTTACTCAGTCTAATATTTGTACTTTACTTCATGTTTTACATGCACAGAAATTTTCGTTAGTCATCGTCGATTTCAGTGAGTATTTTAGAAATGTGTTGTGAACTTAGGCGCGCTGGCTAGTACAAATTGCAGCATATTAAGGCTTTTTAGAGAATATGTACAAATTTCTTTCTAGGATTTGATCCGTCCTTACAGTCTGGGGATGACTCAGATAGAAAAATAGTGTGCCCATCGGCCATTACATTAACATAACAAACTCTGTCTTTTTCACTTATTATCCCCTGATTTAATTCGTCCAATTGTTGAGTAATTCCAATCTGAAAATTTAAAAGTGTAAATATTAATAACTTGTTATTCAATCTTATATTTTACTATAAGTTTGAGAAAAACTACATATCCAATCATTTCTAAATGTTATATATATATTCAGGTATGAATGTTCTACATACAGGATGTTCCGGGACGTATAGATCAAACTAAAACCAAAGAATCACAAAGAATATTCTTCTCCCATATAGTTTTATAGGGCGAGTTGTGATATTACGACCCGCTCTCACAAATTTTACGAAAACTCTCTGTTTTGACGACTCACCGACAGTTTTGGGACTGTACTACAATAAGAGTACTTTTAGTACTACTTAGATCACGTGTAATCCGCCACGGTACAGAGATGCAAGGTATTCTCATTACAAACCACGTTCCGCCATCTGTGTCCGAATGTACTATAGGAAAGTACGGTACAGAGAGCACAATACTGAATATCGCATGGTAGAAAATCCCCCTTAGCGTGTGTGTGTGTGTGTGCGTGTGTGTATGTGTGTGTGTACGGTGTATGTGCATATATATATATCTATATATATATGCGCGTGGGCGTGCGTGCGTGTGTGTGTGTGCGCGCGCGCGCGCGCGCGCACGCGTGTGTGTGTGTGTGTGTTTGTGTGTGTGTGTGTGTGTGTGTGTGTGTGTGTGTGTGTGTGTGTGTGTGTGTGTGTGTGTGTGTGTGTGTGTGTGTGTGTGTGTGTGTGTGTGTGTGTGTGTGTGTGTGTGTGTTTGTGTGTGTGTGTGTGTGTGTGTGTGTGTGTGTGTGTGTGTGTGTTGTGTGTGTGTGTGTGTGTGTGTGTGTGTGTGTGTGTGTGTGTGTGTGTGTGTGTGTGTGTATGTGTGTGTGTGTGTGTGTGTGTGTGGTTGGACGGGTGTAGTGTAGGTGTGTGTGTAAATTTGATGTCCAGACCCGCAAAAGTGTTGTTGCCTCTATAGAACGTGTCCCAGAGCTCTAAGCGTATATAGCAACTTTAAAGAACATTCATACAACACACCTCTATGGCCTCATGGTAAAGCGCCACGGATTTTACAAAATCAAGCGATCTCGATTCGATTAAATCAAAAAGCCAACATTATTTTATTAAAAATGAGCTAAGACAGAGCTTGAACAGTATACGGGGGCCAGCTAACCAGACATCGTGACGTCATCTCATGGTCAGCCAGACCATAGGAAAGGAATCCGCTATGAGGCAGACCCTGTGACGTAGACCTCTAGACGGAGTCCCCTAGCATCCCACAAGGAATGAGAGTTCTGCGGCAAAGTGCAAGATGACGGAAAAGTAAATTGGTACTTTCATAAGAAATAACATGGGATTTTGCCGCCGAACTCTCATAGCTTGTGGGACAAAAGAGTAGACCCTTCCTCTACTTCCGCTCAAAATCTAAGAAGACGGAAAAGTAAATTAGGACCTCCATAAGAAATAACATGGGATTTTGCCTCTTAATTCTCATAGCTTATCTACTCTTATTATTATTTTAATTCACCTTACAAACACATTCACATTATTCTAACGCAATTCCAACTGTTTTCCTGTAATAAAAAAAATTGTGTTATTGAGGCCCTGGAGAAGCCACAAGAAAGTTAAGAACGGAGCAGCTAAAAAGCATTAACTCCAACAAATAACGAATAAAAAGCATTTACTACAACAATAAAAAAATTAATTATCCAAAAAGATAATTAGAAAATAAAACACCAAAGACAAAAAAGACAATACCTGTATCACAACAACACTTAAACTTTTCACCGGCTGCGCCAATTGTCTACAACTCTATACACCTCATTTCTATAAAATCTGCTAGATTTCTCCATCACTGAGCTTAGCTTGCTGAATATTACCTGACAACAAAAGCTATCATTTTTGTAATGCGAAAAGCAATACAAGATAAAATATCTCTTAACATATTTACGGCCTTGAAAATTAAATTACTTTCTGTGAAAAGCTCGAAAAGTTTGTATTCGGAATAGTATTAAATTATTTTAAAAATACGCTTTTCATTAAAAAATCATTACCATTATGTACATCCTTGAATATTTTGCTCTTGTACTTCACTTATACCAAAATAAGGCTAAGGCTACGAGTAGGCGTTAAATCCATTCGACAATTAACCTGTAAAATAATGTATCTAATAACGATGCTGAGGGCTGAAGGAAATTTGTTTCTTCTTAAATTTTACGCGCAGGCCATAAGTTTAAATGCGTACGAATTGTTGATAGCTTCAAAACTGTTTAAGATCTTTTTAAGGTGGGCTGATCACTGTTGATGAATGCCTTTTATGTTTTAATAAGTTCCCTGTCGTAGGTGGGTAGGTTATACTTATGGCCGGTTTCACAGTCCAGGCTTAAGCCTTAACTAAGCCACGGGTGTGGCTTAAGCCCAGAACTTAAGCCTACTCGGTTTCATAGTACTACGTAAGCGGATGAAACTTTTTAAGTTGTTAGCACTGCGGTAACTGTGAATTTAAAGCAAAATTGCCATTGTGGATTAAAAACTAAGCGAAAAGATGAACTTTTTATATACCAGTTTGTTGTGGTTTTTATCTGGAATGATATCAAATCCAAAAACCATTGTTGCAGAATGTTTCGACAACGTAAACCATCAAAGCCGAATGTTTCTACAGTCGGAACCGAGAATTAAAATCAACGTTATTCCATTTCTTGAAATGTTGGGGGCGCCTTCTTATGATTTATTCACGGGTCACACCTTGCGATATTATATTATACATTTCTTGGTCGCTTATATCCTCTGCATCAGATAAATAACTCATTGTTGTCTTAAACTGTTTGGTTTCTTCAAACGTCAAATGGAATGCTGACACTAGCTGCCAGACAGTACTCAAAACTGCTAATTAGATAACTATTTTTCGCGTGGAAAATTTCAATTTGGTTTTAGAGTATAACTTTTGAAATATGTACTGTTACGTGCAATAGAAAGAGACAACTGGTGACATCTAGTGGCAATGGAAAGTAAACGACTTCAGGTTCGGAGAATCGATTATGGAATCGACAGGAAGGTTCAGCAATAAGAATGAATAGAACAGTTAAGAAGCTTTTGGAATAGAACACTCCAGAATAATCCGGAGAGTTTCTAGGGTATAAATATAACAGTTGTCATCGCCAGAAAAAGAGTCTTGTTTTAGACGTTGCAGTGTTAGCAAGCAAAAGTAATAAAGAAGCGAAAGAGTGTAATTAGATTGCGATAATTGAAAGTACAGTGTTAGCGATAATTAGAGTTGAGTTGATTAAATAAATGTTTGTGAACATTATATGATTTAAGTGTAACAAAGAACTTATATATTAATTATTTAATATTGTGTTTTAAATAACGAACCAAAGGCCACGCCCGCAACAACTGGTGTCAGAAGTGAAATAAATTCGCGAAATAAAGTGGTGGCAATTGACTAAAAATTAAAAGAGTGATTAATTTTGAGAAATTGTGTTAACTTGTGAAAGTTCTGGAAAATAATTTATATTCATCTGTAAGAGAATTACTATAATAATGGGGCGAAAAGTGGACGAGCTTCGAACGCAGGATTTGAAAGTGGAGTTAGGGAACCGGTCATTACAAACGACAGGCACAAAGAAAGTTCTAGTCGAGCGACTTAGACAATCTTTGATAGAGGAAGGAAAGAATCCTGAAACATTAGTTTTCGAAGAGAACTTGGAAGAAATCGAAGCTGAAGAAGAGCCTGCGATGAAAATGGAACAGCTTTTGAGTACTTTAATGAGTAAAATGGAAGCCCGTTTTGATGAGCAAAAGAATTCTCTCGAGGAACAAAAGAATTCTCTAGCATCACGTTTAGATGAACAGAAGAATTCTCTCGAGGAACAAAAGAAATCTATGGAAACCCGTCTGGACGAGCAAAAGAATGCTTTTGAGGAACAAAAGAATTCTCTGGAATCCCGTTGGGATGAACAAAATAATTCTTTGCAGAACTGTCTAGAAACTTGTTTGGAGGAACAGAAAAAATTTCTGAAAGTTTCATTAGACGAACAAAATGTGAAAATTGAAGGAATACAACAGGAAGTGTTGGAAGTTCGACAACAAGTGTCGGGAGTACAACAAAATGTCACGGAACAGCTTGATAACTTTAAAGCAGATCTGGAAAGAATAAAGCATCGTCGCCTTTAAGCGTAGCAACTGAAATATCCGGTGCAGGTAGAATGAAACCTCCCACATTTGATGGACAAAATTCGTGGCATATCGTCAAGAGACAATTCGAGGCAGCTTCAGGGGTAAATGGATGGAATGATGAAGACAAAGCTATAGCTCTGGTGTTAGCACTTCGAGGTCCTGCGTCAGAACTCTTACAAACTGTACCGATTGAAAATCAACGTAATTACTCTTAATTAGTACAGGCGATAGAATTACGTTACGGAGATGAACACACGCAGCAAGTATATCGCCTACAGTTGCGCAACAGGATTCAAAAACATGGCGAATCACTACAACAACTGCAGGCAGATGTAGAAAGATTAGCGCATCTTGCATACTCCAGCGTGAATGCAGATTTTCTCAATGAAGTGGCAACGGAAGTATTTGTGAACTCTATTACAGATCAAAATTTACAACAATCATTAAGGCTAGCAGGAAAGAAATCAAGAGCAGAAGCACTAAACAATCGCTTTACATAATAATTACCATGCTAGGTTAATTATTATTGTAATCGTCGATTGCTCCACTAAGCGCTCATCGCAGCCAGCTGTTGAGCTAATCAGCAAAATAACCGACAGTTGCAGAACAGTACAATGCGACGTTACTGTTTAGCAATTGCTAATTATTTCACTAAAATGCGCCCTTGGCTGCTGGAAGAATCTTCCGTATATTGGGCCATAACATACGAATGTCTAGACCTAACCGGCCATCGAAATAGTTATGGAATCGAAATATTAAAAACCGCATATATCCAGCTTGCTTGAATTCTAGAAAATTCGGTAGAGTTACTTGTTTATCTATTTTATGGGTGTTTAGTATCGTTGTAATAAAAGTGGGTTTGATAGTCACGACATTAGCTGGATGAACATGTTCTGGATTAATAAAGGAGGATGAAGCTCCTGTGTCAATTAGGAACTTCAGGGGTTTTACACAAGGTGAGGATATCTGTATATAAGGAAGAATAAGACCGTGTTGTTGATATCTAGGTAGCCGATTTGTCTATCGAGGCATCGAGAAGAAAATTTGAATCATCTATTTCGTTTGACTGTTCAACATTTGTATAACTTTGATCATGATTATAAAATTGGTCAAGTTGTCTTTGATAACTGTTCCCTGATATCACTTCAGAGTAGTTACTGGGATCTTCCCGATGATCATTAGATGGTCTTGGAAAATTCTGTTCTGAAAAATTATGAATTTCTCTGTTACTTGTGATGGGTGGTTTGTTGGTTCTAAAGAAATTATTCGGTGCTGGATTAAAATTCCTTTGGTTTTGGAATGATTGCCTAGATCGAGTTATTCCTGACCAATCCATTGGTTCCGGAGGTGGTAGGTTGTTTTGTTGGGGGTGAAAAGTTCGTTATTGATGGCGGTATGGCGATGGCTGACTCTGATACTGAGGTTTTTGTTGTTGATAATTTCTTTGATCATTCATTGATCTGTGAAATTGGATTGGTTGTTGAAATACTTGTTGAGATCTAAATGGTTGAACTGAGTTGAAGATTGGTTTTGAAGTTCTTTGGTTTGGTATATGTCTGTTCATTGGTTGGTAGTTAGATCTCATATAGGATATGTTTTGTTCCATGATACAAAATGAGAATGCTTGAGCCATGGTACATGGTACATTAGTGTATGAATCCGCCAGACAAGCTTCGCGGAGTGCAGTACGAATGAGAGACATTTCGGTGGACGAATGTACTTGTAATAGAATGCAGTCATCCCAGAGATCACCTTTGCGTGGTATTCTTCGATGCTGGAATTGTAATAGACCAGGACACCTACAAAGAGACTGCAGAAAACGCTGACGAGTAGAATCTCTAGATGAAGAGAGGAAAGTGGAATTGCAAAGATATCGAGCTGAGCAGCAGACTTGCAATAGATTGCAGCTATCACTGAGCACCCCTTCACGTAGTGTTCTTCGATGTTGGGATTGTAATAAATTGGGACACCTTCAAAGCGACTGCAGGAAACGCCGTCGAAAGGAATCAACAGAAAAGAAAGGGAGAGAAGAATGTGCAAGTTGGCGAGCTAAAGAGCAAACTATTCTTAGGGAGACTAGAATCCAACCTTATGGCTTTGAGAGCCTACACAGGAAAGGACGTATCCATGGAAATGCAGAAGCCTTGGTACAACGTCAACGGGAACCTGAATGTAAGCATTACGGCTGCGAGAAAGGAAATGAGAAAACAGCTACTATACATTTGGGAACTGTGGAGCCATCCACATGTTGGGACATCGAGAATTTGCGAACAGCACAACGAGAAGATCCGGACATATTGCATATTCTTGCTTGGAAAGCAGACATAGAAAAACCAGAATGGAAGGATATTTCTAGGATGAGTGAAAAGCTGAAAAGCTACTGGGCTCAATGGAATTCTCTTCATGTCGAATGCGGTATATTAAAACGCAAGTGGGAAGCACCTAACGGTAAATCGTGCCGGCATCAAACGTCAACGATGTTCTAGGTAAAATGCATCGTGGAGCATCTGCAGAACATTTGGGAGTGAATAAAACAATTTCTAAAATACGAGAAAAGTTTTATTGGCTACATATGCGGGAGGATGTAGAGAAGTGTGGTGTAGCAGATGCACTGTGTGTTCTTCTTACAAACGGCCGCCACGTAGCAGCAGAATGGAAATGTATAAGTGTAATGTCAGAGCCCCATTGAAACGGAAAGCTGATGTACAAGGGGCCATGGGGGCGAAATTAGCAGTAAGTACCCATCGGATGAGGACACGCTATGACTTACGTGCGAATTCAGCAGGATTCAATGAAGGTGATCTTGTTTGGCTATACAACCCGAACCGACGTAAGGGATGCTCTCCAAAATCACAACAACAGTGGGAGGGGCCGTATTCAGGAGTAACTAGAATAAATGACGTAGTATACAGGATTCAACGTGGCACAGGAGGCAAACGAAAAATCGTCCATCTGGATCGCTTGTGTCAATACTACGAGCATCAAGACCGAGGACCACCTGTTGTTCGGGACGAACAAATTTAAGAAGGGGGCAGTGTTACGTGCAATAGAAAGAGACAACTGGTGACATCTAGTGGCAATGGAAAGTAAACGACTTCAGGTTCGGAGAATCGATTATGGAATCGACAGGAAGGCTCAGGAATAAGAATGAATAGAACAGTTAAGAAGCTTTTGGAATAGAACACTCCAGAATAAACCGGAGAGTTTCTAGGGTATAAATATAACAGTTGTCATCGCCAGAAAAAGAGTCTTGTTTTAGACGTTGCAGTGTTAGCAAGCGAAAGTAATAAAGAAGCGAAAGAGTGTAATTAGATTGCGATAATTGAAAGTACAGTGTTAGCGATAATTAGAGTTGAGTTGATTAAATAAATGTTTGTGAACTTTATATGAATTAAGTGTAATAAAGAACTTATATATTAATTATTTAATATTGTGTTTTAAATAACGAACCAAAGGCCACGCCCGCAACAGTACCTTCATTTAATAACAAACATTTTAATATTTAAGCAAAATATATATTTAGCAATAATTTCTTATGTGATTCACAGCAAGATCTGACGATTAAGGCTTCGAGATGACGGGCTTAAATTAAGCTTGCCTTAAGCCAGTGATTTCACTTAAGGGGGGTTACCACTGGAATATTAAAAAACACGAAGAGGTTAAATCTGTGCGTATTATTATGATCAAAATTGGACATAGTTTGAGAGAAAGCATAAACTTGGGTAATGACATGTCAAACATACAGATTTCGGGGTTTTATATGTATAAAATTAGCTTTAGAAAACTCTAGGATTTATGAAATTTTCAAAGTTTGGTACATAAAAATGTAATAATGGTACATCAAATATATAAATTTGTACTTGAGTATAGAAGATTTTGAATTGGAAGAGGAGGTGACGGAGAGAAAACTTGTAAAAAAGTTTTGGTTACTAATATATTTTCGTTTGAAAGTTGCTATTTTCAGAGACGAATAACTACCAAAACTATGATATTATTTCAAAGAGAGATCAATTTGTAACGGAGATCGAACCTTTTTCTGTTCATTTTGAAAAAACCAAAATTTTTATTGCAATGATAAAGGAAATAAAGTCAATAATGTTAACAATGGTAATGACAAAAACTTCTTGCTTTTATATATTTTGCATACAATTTGGCGTTTTTAGTTCATTTCATTACCGTCAGATGTGCTTTCGGAAAGTATTCACTTGTTTTGAAAGCTCTGCGGCGGGCTGTAGTGTGCCAACTCGGAAGTGTATGCCGCTATTTTCTGCATTAGGTATATGAGTATAGATTTCGCGGAATACTTTAAGATTTATCATTGGTAATTTTTAATTTTTGCTTGGGAAGCGAAAAAATTTTTTAGCAGTTCTATTTATAATCTATTCGCTTATAATTGTGAGTAATTATTATTCAATCATGAGATATGCTAGTATAATTCGTTCCAATAATATTATGGAATAAAGAAGAGAAAACTGTATATTGCTAGGTATGCACAGAAAATCGACCAATTATGGTGTACATAAATATGTTAATGGACTATCTTTGATTTTAATGAAGTTTTTTTAGGAAGGTTGGCAATACTGAAAATAGTAACCTTTTGCTCCGATCCATTTAAAAGCGAGATACGGCCTCTTGAAATTTGAAAAATGTGGGAAATTTTGCTAAATAGATGTAATTTTATATCTTAGAATGTACTTATCGCATCTCCATGAAATAAACATTATTTATTTTGAAAATCCTTGAGGTTTCCGAAAAAAATTAATCAAGTCAAGGGCAACTTTTGTTGCATAAATGTTTTAATTGAGCTCATTGCAAATCTATTATTTATCTACAGAATAGTAGAACACCTAACTGGAATCTAAGCAGTGATCTTAAATATAGACATTAGATACATGTATATGTTTCGTCATTTATTTAAATCTTTTAAGAACTACTACTATTTTACGTTTATTGTTCAGATTTTTATTCTTTGCGAAATTATATAATCAACAGTTTTGTTATACTAATTGTTTCAAATTCCAGCACTACTTTAGTTGTGGACATACGAGAAATCGGTGCACACCTTTAGCTTACACAAACACAATGTGTCATCCTCAGCATTTGCCGACTGTGCTAATCTTGTTCAATTACGTTCCTTGATACATGTAAAATTGTATGCGAACAAAATTGAGGAAATAGATAGAGATAAAATTGTATATGTATATATGTACATTAAAATTAAATTACAAAATCTACCAGACATAGCTCAACCTGAAAATTGTGTTTGTAAATTCAAATTTGACTCTCTAAAGTAGTAGCTCTTTGGTTATCTAGTTAATAAAATGGTAAAACTGACAAAGTGTGAACATTACCAAAATAATATGATATATTACAACTCAGAATTCTCGGAAGAGTTTTATTTGATGACCGGCTTCAGTAAAATAAAATTTGACCAAGCAATAAATGGTTCCAGACAAATTACAAGGAAAAGTGTGTGGCCAGTAGCACAGAGCGCAAACATTTTGTTCACCTTTTGCCTGCTCCTCACGTAACACGTTTTTAAATTCCAAAAACCAAATCTATGAAAAATCCGACAGACAAATCTAAATTTTCACCATGCGCCTATGCAACCCTACTGGTGTGCAGATGACCTATGTTGCAGTAAATTTACACGAATACACAGCATCATATATAGCATTTGCATGTTACATATAATAGTGGTTTGTTTCGGTTTTCAAATTGCATACTTTTATGTGTTCACTCTGCTTTTGAGAACAGAAATCATGAGCTTTTTTTTGTGATAACCCCCCTTAAAACTTGACTGTGAAACCGAAATATTAATTAAGCCTTGGCTTAAGCCTTTACTGTGAAACCGGTTATTAGACGAGCAAAAAATTGTGTGGGAAGGTGGAGTGGTATCCTAACAGTTTCCGAGCTAACAAGACTTAAAGATATTTGGGTATGTTTTCATAGATCACCCTGTAACTTCTACACGTTACACCCTCTTATAATGATTTAAACTTTGGTAGATGGATAATCGTTAGAACTTTCCAACGGTCTATAAAGTTTTCCTCCACCCCTCCGTTTTGAAATTATGGATCAACAAAGTTAAAATTACGGAATTTTCACTAGTTTTTTTTTTTATTTAATCCAGCTAAAAAGCTCAATAGTGTCTGAAAGTAGGCAATTATCTTTCGGGGACGAGTTTTTTAAACCATTTTTACTGTTAAAGAAAAAGTGCAAAACGCAGAAAGGGTTACATTTTGGGTACGGAGTGTGACAGGTTATTTCAAAGGAAAGCTTTTGGGCCTCTCAAGTCCAATGTGAAAAATTGGTTTTGATTACGTATTTTTTGATAAAAATAGCAGTTAAATAAAAAAAAATAGTTATAATTCCGAAATTTTAATTTTGTTGAGCCGTAACTTAAAAATGGAGGGGAGGCAGGGAAAAATGTATAGACAATTGGAAAGGTTCAATGATTATCAATCTACCAAAGTATAATCATCTTCATAGAATATACCGTGGAGAAGTTACAAGGTGATCTATGAAAACATTCCCAAATATTTTAAAGTCCCTTGTACGTTTTTTTGTGGTTTTAGGGTGGTGGTAACTACCCTCTTTGGGGTTGTCCAATTTGGGCCGTTTGTGATAACAAATTAAAACGCTTGCTGAGGGCTATTAAAGATCATATCTTTTTTTTCTGTAAGACAATTTATGACTGACTTTATTCATCCGAATATCATTAAAATGCGTGAACTTCGAATTTGTGCATAGAAGGTGGAGTAGGTTGGTATGCGGGGCTGATCTTTTTTAACGCTTTTTTCCATATTTGATGGGAATATATCAGTTTTGGAGCAAGTTTACATCCGGCATTACTTTCAGATTTTGTTCAAACTTTGGATACTAGTTACAATTTACACAAAAAACAAATGTGAAAATTATTTTAAGCTGAAACTTATAGTTTTCGAGATATTCAAGTTTAAAATTCCGAAGCTTACACCACACATTTGACATTTTCACAATTATTTTATTCTTCTTCTACTTCTTAAAACTGGCAGTAAGAAGGCAATGGACAGACATATTAGATGGTACAAGGTATTAAGACGCACCCTGCGTATATTTGTCATTATAAAATATTGTAAATCATAACAAAATTAAATAAAAGCGAATAAAATGTCTCTACAGCGGCCCACACACGATACAACTGTCGGTCCAACTGTTGTACCAATCCATGTTGGCTACAATCCTTGTATGGTGTGTAGGTCAATTGTACGAGCATGCAACGATCGCAAGCTCGGTTGGATGTGCATGCAGGCAAACCGCTGTTGTATATGCGACGAAACAAATCGGTCCAACAGTTGTATCGTCTGTGGATTACCATACAACTGTTTGTCCAACGGTTGTACAACAGCCGTTGGACCGACAGCTGTATCATGTTTGGGCCACTTAAAGAGAATTTCTGTAAAAATAAGATTTTCATTAATATATAAGTCGGAGATTATACCAGAAATACCCCCTAATTTATCTTTTGTTTATTGAAAAACCTAACTAGCTATTTTGTCTGTGATTCTTTCGTACTTGTGCAAATTCTCCATTCCATTAAAACAATATTTTCTTCTATCATAGATTTGGCAAAGCTATACGTGAATTCAACATTGCAGCTCAAAATCGAATCGAATTCGAAGTAAATCAATTCATGAAGTAGGTGAAGTTAAGATTCGAAATCGAATTCGCTTGCGACGTGCTTGTGAATTATAGGAGAAACAAGTAAAAAAGCTAGAATTGGTCTAAGACCAATTCTTATGATACCCTAGATGAATGCCCGTATAAAATTTCCTATGGTCACCCATCTATGCAAATTTGACTTAAGTGGTTTTTCGCATAAACATATTTCTAGAACGGTTCGTCGGACAGAAAAAACGATTATAACCAGTTTTATAGGATTTCATATTCTGAAGAAGCTTTTAGTTCAATAAAAATGTCTAGGACTGATCGTTTTTACATGGCAACACCAAGAAGTTGCCCGATTTAGTCCAGTTTTGAAATTTTATTTGCTATTGCTAGGAAAACACCATGTACCAAATTTTAGATCTCTATGTCGACCCGTTCTCAGGCAGTGTCCAGATATATAGTGGAAGACGAAATTTGTGTATAGCAACCCCACGAAGTAGTTGCTCGATTTGTCTCATTTTCGAACTTAATTTTACTTTTTTTTTAAAGTCCGTGTACAAAATTTCAGCTCTCTAAGTAACGCTTTCTCGAGTTATCGTGCGCACAAACGGACAGACATACGGACGAATGGACAGACATACGGACACACGGACGGACGGACATGCAAAAATCAAAATAACTTTTAATATTATGCGAGGTGTCCAATCTATTTTGCTCTACCATCATTATTTCGAGGTGTTACAAACGGAATGACAAACTTAGTATACCCTATAGATTTCATCTAGGGTATAAAGAGGAACACGATATCGAATCGAAGTTGTTGTATGTGTTGGTAGTTCGTTTTGGATTCGATTTTTTTTTAATAATACGATCTGGTATCGACTTCTCTTGCAAAGCGTTTTGCAAATAGCAAGTAAATACGATATCGAATAATTAATTAACAAATACTCACCGTAGTAAAAATTCACTCAATAAAATCTTAACTTAGAATGCCCGCGAAAAATAATGTCTGTCATGAATGCTTTAACGAATTCCTCGGAAATTGACATGACGTATCGTAACTTCGTATATATATAGCAAATCGAAGATATTTCGAGCTACACGAGCGATGCATCTATTTCGAATTATCGGAAATTTCGGCATGCTTAAAACGCCGTTTATGGTAAAAAAAATCGAAGAGATTTCGAGCTTCAAGCGATTCATCTATTTCGAATTCTCGGAAATTAGGGCATGCTGCTGAAACTTCGTTTATGTTAAAAAACTACGAGCATTTCCCCTATTTCGAATTCATTTCGCTACGATGGAATTACGTCCAATTGTTTGAAGGGCTATTGCAAAACCATCGAGAAACTTCCCAAGCCATGAAACAGAAATCTATATGTGTGCGTCTAATTCTCTAAAATGTTTTATAATGATTCTTATGAAAAAATAACTAGCCATTGCATAGCATATAGCCATAAAATTAAAGTACTAAACTACTATCCACACTAATATAGTTTTGATTAAAACGTAACCTTACCATTTTACGCTCAATAATCTTCAGCTGAGTAATAGTTGCAATAGTGTTTATGCGTACGTAGTCCGAGCCAGTAGGCAGACTAATTCGAATTCATCAGACTATGGCATATTCACAATATGCAATTATTACTCAGCTGAGAACTTTTGTTTGAGGAATTGTAGTCATATGGTTAAGATAAATTTTTTTAAATAATTTTGTTAGAAAAGGTATAAAATTTTTTTTTTTTGGTTCGGAAGATAAGAAAGTAAGCTTATTATCAGGATACTGTTTCATGGCTTGGGAAGTATTTCTCGAGAATTTTGCATCTGAAACTTTCCCCCCAAAGTCTTATAAAAGCTGTTATATAAGGAGATAGTCGAATTTGTCGAGGCAAATAATTTTCTTGCAGGTTGCCAATCGTGTTTTCGACGCTTTCACAGCTGTGAGTCTGCAGTTCTGAAGATGACCTATGAGTTGTATCAGAACGACTACAGTGTTTTAGTACTTCTGCACTTCTCTCTCTCTTTTAATTTGAGTAGCTCTACATTGCTCTGGTAATGTATTTCTTGGCAGATCGCAGCCAACAACTATATATTAATAATAATTCATCCTCTGCACTGCCTTTACTTCGCGGAGTGCTTCAAGGCTCAATATCGGGGATGTTTATTATTCAGTTTATTTACCAATGACCTGCCAGATGTAGTTGAAGATGTACAGAATCACTTAAATGCTGATGATTTACAACTCTATTTAAGTCGGCCGATCGGTCTTCTTGAAGATTGTATTGAACGTATTGTTACGTGCAGCAGAAAGAGACAACTGATGACATCTACTGGCAATGGAGAGTAAACAACTTCAGGTTCGGAGAATCGATGATGGAATCTTCGGGAAGGTTCAGGAATAGAATGAATAAAATAGTCAAGCAGATTTTGAAATAGAAAACTCCAGAATATTCTGGAGAGTTTCTAGGGTATAAATATAACAATTGTCACCGCCAGAAAAAAGTCTTGTCGTAGACGTTGCAGTGCAAACAAGCGAAAGTAATAAAGAAGCGAAAGTGTTACAATTGGATTGCGATAACTGAAAGTACAATATTAGCGATAATTAAAGTTGAGTTGATTAATTGAAGGTTTGTGAATTGTATAAGATTACAGTGAAATAAAGAACTTGTATATTAAATATTTAATATTGTTTTTTAAATAACGAACCAAAGGCCACGCTCGCAACAGTATAAATTGTGATTTGGAAAGAATTAAGACCTGGGCCAAATGTAATCATTCTCACTCAAGCCTGCAAGGTCTCATTGTATTAAATTTTACAATAACAATTTAATTGAAGTCCTACCAGTGGCTTTAAACAATGTTTCACTTCCAGTTGGAATTTTTTCTGGAATCAATACATTAAATATTGTAACTACGTTAAAGCCATGGTCAGCAAAGTTTATGCGGGGCTCCCATGTCTATGGCTTTCATTGTGTCTGCTGTCTGTAAACATGCGCTTAAGAATAATTAAAGCTTTTATCTTGCCCCAATTCACCCATGGTGGAAATAGTTTTCTAAAACTGGATAGCGTTTGTGCCAGGATATTAACAGTGGCATTCAACAACGGTGTTCGTTTTGTTTTGGGACTGCGAAGATTTGACATTTCGCCTTTCCTATCGCGTTTACGAGAATTATTTCAATTTAAAATGTCACAATGTAACAGGGATATATTTATTCCACGGTTTCATAAGTACTGCATGGACGGTTCATATCTTGTTCAATCGCCACATTTATGGAATAACCTTCCGTTACATGTTCATAGTGGTGGGTGGCACTGTCAGCGCGTTTAAAAGGTACATTGATACATAACTACATAGCGCTTTTCTTCTTATTTTTTCTTTATTTGCTAGTAGCTCTGTAGAATTTGCTTGTATTTCCTTTACCTTTTTAGGTTCTTAATTTCAATAGTTACTTTTCTAGCACTGCTTTAGTTAGTGTACAAGAAAAGATGTGAACTCTTGTGCACACTACCATAAATAAATATATTATTATTATCTACAATTCATTTGTACTACATGAGTGTCGAAGATGGGAATCAGAACACTGACCCACAACACCACGCACAGGCACTTAAGAGTCACTTCGTTGACAGATCGAAGAGACGTTTACGTCTTGAATATCTGACTTTCGTTGGTGATAATAGGCCACACCATTAGCAAAACTAGTCCATGGGGCTTCGCCTCGCTTTGAAACCGTTCCAAGTGCTGGGGGAAGGACAAGCAAGACAAGATGGAGGATGAGGGCAGTTTGTAGAGGTCTACGCTTATACAGGCTGCAATCGCGAAACTCTATGACGGTAACGGTGGCACTTGGAAAAATTAAATATTCAATATTTTTAAATTTCTCTTTCTGTCGCTTGCGAAATTCTTGCTAGATATTTTGAAAACTTTTCATGGGGAGCTCTTTTTGGAACTGCCACTTATCTCCAGATATAGGCACACAATTTAATTTCAGTACTTTGGCTTTAAATTTTTAATTTCAAAATTATTGTGAAAAACTTTACATTTGCATTTTATTTGTACTACATGAGAGTCGAAGATGGGAATCAGAGCACTGATCCACAACACCACGCACAGGCACTTAAAGGCAGAAACACATCCAAGCAAGCCTCAGGCCTGGCCTCACTCAGGCTTCCTCGCAGCTCGCCTCAAGACTAGCCTCAGAGAAATGAAAACAAAATGATACCACTAGGCTCGGTGCTGTCATTGTAATTTTGCTAGTACATTTGTTGACAGAAGTAGGCCTGAGAGAGGAAAATTTTCAACATTGAGCAAAGCGAGCTTTGCGGCTAGGCCTTGAGGCAAGCTGCTGGCTTGGTTTTGTGTTGCATCATTTAAAAACCCGTGTTGGAAATTTTGACAACACCTCGAGGAAGCCTCGAGGCCTGGATGTGTTTCTGCCATAAGAGTCACTTCGTTGACAGATCGAAGAGGCGTTTACGTTTTGAATATCTGGCAATGAACGTTGACAAATTCAACTGCACATTGCAACCATTATCGTCAGAGCAGACTGGAGCTCTTGTCTTTCACTGGTGATAATATGCCACAGCATTTGCAATACTAGTCCACGGGGCATCTCCTCGCTTTGGAACCGTTTCAAGCGGTGTGGGAAGGACAAGCAAGACAAAAGCATTGATTATAAAGTATATAGATATCCCAGTTTGTTGATGGCTCATCTCGCTAGATGGACATACATAGTTGTACCATTTTGAGCATATTGACTTATAGTTATACAACTATTATATGCAGAGCAAATTTATTACTTTTTCAGTTTTTTATTACAAATTGAGCGGGCGGACTCGTAACTTTATACTTTATAATGAATGGTTGTAGTGATGTATGTATACTTTAGGAAGTTTGGAGTAGAAAATCCAAGGGAATAGCTCTGCACTCATTTTCTGATTATTCTTAGAACTGGGATTGCTTTGGGGCTGCCGCCTGTAATTTTTAACCGATGTCTTTTTTTATGCTCGCGTGTAATATCGTCACGCGTTCACGAAATTCGAATCGTCTTTTTTTATTGGAGTACATTTTGGGTTACGGGTTGTAATCCGCCACAGGGTGGGGGTTGAAATATGGCATGTTTGAGAGTACTGTCGATTGGTGTACAACTTTTCTCGGTGTGATAAACTTATAGGCACGTAGGGTTTGTGCAAATTCATTTTTCTAATTTCTTTTAAATTAGATTTATTTTCATGATTCAAAATGTCGAAGCTGTGACAATTCATTTTGCTTGATTTATTTCAAGTCTAAAATAATTTTCATTAATACATTTTATTTCTAAATTTCAAAAGCAACTCATACGTCAATCAAATGTATACACCCTAATATACTCTTCCCAAGACTCAACTCTTTCTAAAATGAAAAACAGGTGAATGGTAAGAAAACTTGCGTTTAGCATTGAGTTGGCACAAAACCATGTTCGCATAATCATGTACATATTACACACATTTCCACACCACCTTCGATATTTCTTGCAAAATATGTAGAAGTTGATCTTATTTTATTTAACTTTAAATAAAGAATGAACTTATCTTGTATTTCCTCGATTTCTATAGATGATATATTATGTGGTTGAATCCGGTGTAGAAGGATCAAACATGTTGATGCAAATGTTGATGAATAAAACTACACCTTGTGAACTGAATAAAATTTGATCTTTATTGACTTTAATTTACTGTAAGTACTGTAATTGCATAGATTGATTTTAAAAGTGGACTGTGAAACGAATAATTTTATCCAGAGAGAGAGAGAGAGAGAGAGAGATAGAGAGAGAGAGAGAGACAGAGAGAGAGTTTATATAGTATGTGTGAATAGAATAGACCACGGATGAATTGCTACTGCACAGGACAAATAGGTACATTATAAGAATTGAGCTACAAAATTTATAATGTTTTGTAATTCAATATCTATATAATTCAAAGCTTATTACTATAGATTAGAGTATTATATTCATAACACGCAGCTTATGAGTAAATTAATAAACTGTAAAAAAAAAGGGACCAAAATTACCAAAAAAAAATTCCAAAATTAATTTGTCAATCTATATTTTTTCTTTTTATTTCCGCTTCACATAAAACTAATAAGTAATTTTTCTATGGTAGTAGACAACTTTCTCAATACAGAGCACCTACTAAAATTAGAATTTTCGCCACTTTTTTAAGTAAAATATTCTAAAAAATTTTTCCAATGTAAAGATCACTGGAGATTCATATTAATGGAATAGTTGAAGCATACAAATCAAACGAGCCGAAAGGCAGAAAAATTTAGGATCTTTAGGAAGAGCTATTTATCCAGGCAAATATTTTCTAATGCTAGTAAGTTAATTTTTTTTATTTGCGAGGAAAATAATGTTATGTGTGTGGTACACCAGATATCAAGAGTTTACAAATGCATCCCCTTGTAATGTATTTTTGAAAGTTTATAGCTTGCGCCTTTTGCCTGATATACCTAATGCTATGTGTACGGGTTATGTAACGCTGCTTAAGCTTAATTTAAGCCCGTCAACTGTTGTGATTTCAAAGATTCTTTGCAACCGAAGAGGCGAGGAAAAAAATGTTGAACAAATGAAAACTCGTTGTATATAATAATTTGATTCCCAACTGAATATTTTTTTGCCCCAAAAGTGTTTAAACATAAAAATTAAATGCTTATATCTGAAAAATAATTTGTTGACCCACAATACATTGACGCATGTTAAGCAACAACATTTTATTTAAGCAGCGTTCATTAAGCTATTGAGTGCAATGGGTGCAGAATTTGCTCATAAACTAGAAAAAAAGTTATTGAATATTATTTTTCCTCGTTGGGTTAATGGGTCGAAAACAACAAATGTACAGAGCTATGCAGTTGCTGAATTAGGGTAGTCGTAGTATTGTAATTTATTTGTTCAGTTATAAACAGGTTATTATCCCTCAATTACATGAATAAATACAGACAAAACAAATGAAGGTAAATTAGGGTTGCAGACACTAAAATTAGAATAATAATCCTTAACTTGGAAATAATGTACAATTTTAGTTAAGTCTTCCATATTCTTATTCCTCTGAAAGAATGAAGAAGTCCCGGCGGGCACTTTATAACTTTATAACAGATAACTAAGAATAATTATTCGAGCTCAGTTTCAGTGTATAAACCACCAGTACGATTTAACCCTGCACACATTATGATTCGAAAACGATTTGCTAGCAAATTGCAATCTCTGGCTTAAACTTCGAGAACGAGCTAAATATCGAACGGAAAACAGACTACCAGCGTAGTAAAAGGAACATGATTCTCGACTTATCAGCCCTAGAATCTCTCTCGATAGCGAATTGCATTACATCTTAAAACGAACCGAGATTGATGTTAAAACGAAGTTAAATGCGCACAATGTGTCCGTGTTAGTGGTATTGTTACATATATTTTAGTAATGTAATGTAAACGTAGATAATATCTAATATGAAGATTTTTATTTCTTATTATACAATAAAATTTGTGTGGGTATCCTTTCTGTGGAGTGCATAATCATACTCAATTCTAAAATATATTATATCATGAATAACTTTTCTCCCCACGTTATACCTTGTAGATTTAGATTGCTTTGTCATTCAGTATAATCGGTGGAGTGATTTTTTGACGTTGCAAGCATATTAATTAAAATTCTACAGACTGTGTTATATAAAATTACTGAATAATACACGAACTGTTAATATCCACAACGTGGGGAACTTTCACTAGTTTCTTAACACCAGTCTATTTCTCCCTGATTTTATGGTGGCCGACATATTCTGTATATTATGATGGTACGGAATGACAAAAAGCAAAAAAAAAGCTGCCCAAAATTTTAATAAAGATAAAATAGTTTATCCATGCACTAGTGTTTATTATTTTAACTGAATACCTACAGCTGAAACTCATTCTTAAGATAAATCTGAAAACAAGATTTTTGTGAAGTCTATCTTCCTAAAATGTGGGATAGTAATAAATATCTGCAAATATGTATAAAAAACGTAAAATTCAATACAATTCAATTATTTGTTTAAAGTCAAAGTGACAAAAATTTGCAAATTACTGAAAAACATTCAAACCTTAGCTCAAATCACGAATAAATATCCAAGAATAAATCAATGAAACAAAGCCCGTAATTTTTTTTTTCTATTCTAGGAAAAATTTCTCGGCAATAAGTAAGATTACCCCTTCGCGCCGTCGTTTTCAGTATAACAAGTCATTCCTAGCTTCATTATGTTTTTAAACCTAAATAAGTGTCTGGGATTAGTTGGTTGATAACATGGGAATTGCGACACATAGATACGACACCTTCTTATAAGAGCCGACATTACTGATTACTCCGAAGTGGTATATCTATATACTTTATAATCAATGACAAGAGGGAGGATGAAAGCAGTTTACAGAAGTCTAGGATACTACAGGCTCCTCTCGCAGGACTCTATGATGGTAACAGTGTCTGTAAAATTATTCGTTAACAAATTCGAAATGTCTCCATTGATCATTTGCAATATTCTTGTTAGTTACCTTGGTAAATTTACATGAACAACTTTTCTTGGAACTGCCACTTATTTGTAAAGGCACTTTCACATCAAACACAAGAATCGAAAAAATGTAAACCGAAAAACTCAATTTATTCAACTTTAAAACAAGATTTTTGCTCCCATGATTAATAAAATCATGGGAAATAGTATAAACTAATAATTTTACTAATAAAATAGTATATTTATCTTGGAATTTTTAAGAAAACACAACTTTTATGATTTATCGGACGAATTTTTCCGCCGAAAAAGTTTTGCGGCCGATAAAACTTAAAAGTTGTGTTTTTCTCCAAAATCTGAAATAAATATAACTATTTTCTTAGTAAAATTCATAGTTTATCCTATTTCTCTGGATTTTATTAATCATTGGAACAAAAATCTGATTTTAAAGTTTTTCGGTTTGCATTTTCTGTTCTTGTTTTTGATGTGAAAGTGCCTTAAATATACAGACACTTTTAAAGTTTTATCTTGACTTTGGCTGTAAAAATCTATCTTCTAAATTTTTGTGAAAGTTCTATCTTTTACCTTTACCTTACATTCTTATTTTAATCTCTTATGCTTTTAGTGTGACATATTTATTTTTCATACCATTTGTTTTTGCTTTAGATTTTATACAATTGATCCAGCATTTTGCGTCACCTTTCAGATTTATAGTTAGTTAGAGCCTTTTCTCCTTTTGTGACTCTCTACACTTTTTATTGTTTTTTAATTTTAGGTGTCAATTTATAACGTTTATTAACATAAAAAAAAAAATTTAATTGACAAATTTGTCGTACTTTTTGTCCTACATACATATATTCTGGTGCAAATTAATTTTAGTTAATTTGGTGATAAATATCGAACTATGCTGATATTCGAAGTATGACAAAATTATAGGAAATTGTAAAAATACGTGACAAAAATATGCGACAAATGATCAAAATTGGCACTCTCATATTTAGTGACAATAATTATTAATATTTAGAGTTCGATTGTTGTTTGCTAACCATCTAATCCCTTACCAGCTTAAAGTATCTGTTGTTGTTTTCAATTATATAATAGTAGCCTCTTGCAAACCTTTTCCGGCACCACTCCCTTTGTATAATCCTACAAAAATATACATACCTAGACTGAACCTTTGTATGAATATGTCAGTGCAGCGTCTTGCGACAAGGAATGCATATTATTGGCATATTTTTATATAACACCCTTAGAGGACAATTTTATGTAAACACATATTTGCTGAAGAAGGAACTTTTTTTTGGATTCTCGGTATATAGCAAAAGCTAAAAACACATTACGAATTTAGAATTTATATAAATCGTGATTTCTCTGAGAAGTGGTGAAAAAGACTTAGAACCCATGTTTTTGTTAAGGATTAACCTGATATAAAAAAGTATTCGAAAGTGATGTGGCTACATGTTGCTACGATAATTGTTTGCAATATTCGAAACAGACTTCGTTATTTATTTCGACGTTTGCTCTAAATATTTTAGACTCTTAATTACTTACATGCCATAAATGTCGCATGTTCTGACAAAGAACTACAATGCGCTGATTTTTTGAGTCAGCAACAACAATTTGTCCACCGTCATCACAGCAAACTCCCGATGGGCGATTAAATTCAATTGGCTCCAGTTTATTTCCCTCACGTCCTACGGTAACTAGGACCTAAAGATATACATACATATTGAATAAATTGAAAATACGAAAATACGGAAACAGGATTGCTTACCCGATTTTCTTCCAAATTAACACGATAAAGGCAATGGTTGTCAAAATCAGAGACAATTACATGACCATCCGGAGTGAAACAAACCCCTCTGGGAGAAGCGGGTAATTTATTTAATATAAAATTATCCAGCACTATCTTTCGTAAAAATCGTCCTTCTGAGTCAAATTGCTGAAAGAAAATTTTTATGTATTTTAAAATAAAAATCTTTTGAAATTTCTACTATATTTTGTCTACATTAAAATATTTTATTTAACTTACAATTGGAGAACCGAAACTAAAAAAAAAAAAATTGCTACGATAGCCAGATATCAACACATCACAACATACATATCTACTTGGTGGACCTTAACTATTAAGCGCACATCATCAATTAGGAAAAATCCAAAAGTTTGATAATTTTCTTAGTATCCAAAAATATCTTTCTTTAATACATAAATCCAACAAAAATTCAAAAACTGTCTTTTTATTCGAATCTTCTGTGTAGAAGAATAAAGAAATAGAGGGTTTATTTCGTTCTGAAGAGTTGGTAATAATTTATAAAAGATGAAAAATTCATCATTAAGTAGATATACTACGGTATACCTTATTATGATCATCAATTGCACTCATCGATAAAAATCAGTAAAAAGTCTTTAATTTCGTTCAATTGTGAATATGGTTTATGAATATGGTGTCGATTTGCGATATAACCTTCAGTACTATCAACCTCCAAAATTTAATTTCGGATGATCCTTTTCATTTATGTATTGAAGATATTAAAATCTGAATTTATTAGCATAAAAATATTCTATTTTAAAGATGCGAGGCTCACAAAATCACTACGTTACAGCAGCAACATTCACACCTCAACAACGTTCACAAGCTCGAGATACATATATAAATATATACGAGATTAGATATGAAAATGAATAAGCTTTAACTATACAATCTATTATAAAAAATTAAATATGTAAATATTAATGAATAGCAAAAGCTTGTTATATAATACCAACATAAATCTATTACATACCTGAATTCTATGATTTCTAGAGTCAGCAACGACAATTTGCCGCCTTGTGTTGACCGCTACATCCCAAGGATACTGAAACTGTCCAGGCTCTCTTCCAAAACCACCAAATTTTATTAGAAATATGCCAGAAAACGTAAATATCTATAATTTTTGACAATAAAAATATTTTTTTTTATATATGTTTAACACAAAGGTTGTATTAATTTAAGTCCTACCTGAACTCTGTGATTATCCTTATCAACGACAATTATGCGATCATCTATATCTACACATATACCAGCTGGCAATTCAAATTGACCATCTCCTGTACCTTTTCTTCCAAAACTAAATTTAAAGTTGCCTTCACGGTCAAAAATTTGTACGCGGTTATTTCTGCGATCTGATACAAGAATCCTTCCATGTCTATCACCGCAAACACCCCAAGCCCGACTTACTTCACCATCTCCGTGTCCCTCAAGCCCAAAAGAACGAAATGTTCGAACGTTTCTAACGAATACATCTTGCAAACTTCCTGGAATATAATTATGTTTCGATTGAGAACATCCAATTTGTAGAACATCTCGCATTTTAAGCTGCTCATCTGATCCTTGGGAGACTGGAGAGTTAGAACTACTTGCATGATTTGCATACGACGACCAAGATAAGTCGGGCGGAGATGTTAGTCCTGACTGTAAGGAATATTCAGCTCCACGTGGAAGTAATTGTCCATTAAATGAATTTAATAACCCTGTTTTCTCTGCTGGAGCTCCTTCAGTACTTTGGAGTACTACTTCTCCTCGAAGACCATATTTGTCTAATAGCCGAATATCAGGAGGATAAAAGATTAGCTTTTCTTCTTTAGGATGTAAATCTAAAAATGAAGTTTCGAGTTGCTCCAGCTGACGTTCTACTTCCACAACACATGATGCCAAGTCAACATTATCAATAGAATGTGTATCACCAGACACCCGATTTAACATTGTAGTTGTTTGCCAGAGGCCCGAGAGAACCGATTTTAATCCTGCCATTTGGTCATCCAAGGCCGCTAGTTTTCTGTTTTTAGTTTTTTCTGCTTCCTCTAGGAGTTGCCGTTCTCTTTCTTCAATTTGAATAACCAATTGTCGGAAAGTTTTTTGTATTTTCTCTTTTACTTCCATATAATTATGTTCCATTTCTCGCTTTAATTTCAATGTATCATCTATTGTTCCTAAATTAAATATTTATTTGAAAAATATATTTGTTTTCTACAGAGCAAACTTTTAAAAGAGATGTATACTCGAAATGAGAGCGATACTGTATTCGGTAGTCATGGCAGTCAGCAGTCGGTTTTTGGAGGAAAAGAGCCCGAGTGGGACAAGTGATTTACAATTGAAGTATAACTTAAAAAGTAATTAGTAATTAAAAAAAAAAAAAAAAAAAATAACCGGCGAACTGCGACTCGGACGGACTCGCACACGAAGCGTTCCGTATCATCGTACGAAATTTAACACTATATACTTTTTATTTATTGCTTTAAATGACAGTAGGCGTCATGTGAAAAGATAATATGAAAAATAATGCTGTCATTTGAAAAAAAAATGCCTACTTATGATAATAATAATGAATGAGAATAAAACAAGGAGAAGAGCGCCGAAAAAATCACGTTTCTTGTAAGGGGCCCCCTTTAATTTTTAATTTTATTTTATTTATATTATTTGTTGTTATGGCGGCAATAAAAAAACGCAGTCTGTGAAAATTTCAATTGTCTACCTATTACGGTTCATGAGATACAACCTGGTGACGGACGGACAGCGAAGTCTTAGTAATAGGGTTCCCGTTGTTACCCTTTGGGAACGGAAAAAGAAATCTAAAACACGAATTCTTGTGGTTAGAGACAAATAATAATCATGTGCTGATTGGAAAGCAGAGTAAGTAGTTTGTTTTGTAAAACATGTGTTTTTTTTTTTTTTTGTATAAATTGGATTTCAGAAATGGTAGAATTAATATCGATAGGAAATTGAAGTTTATAATCGCTATAATCTATATTGATAGTAAATTGAATTTTATAATTGTTATAATTGATTTGATTGATGTGTAATTAATTGCAAAACCACACCAAGTGTTCAATAAACAAAATGAAATTTTCCGTAGTTCCGTAGTTTCACTACATTTTGGTGAGCTATTTAGGCTAAATTTTTCTTTTCCGATCCTTATCCAACCTCCAGGAGCGGTCCAGCTAAACGCAAAGAGAAACAGCGGTACATTTAAAAAAAAAATCGCTATTATTTTTTATGCCGTGTATAAAAGTCATTGTGTCGCTCCCGCAAACTTAATTTAACTCAAATTTATACAAGTAGGGTCCCTACTGGCATCATCGATTTCGTCGAAATTCACAGTATAAGTAGGGCTTAACTAGAAATGAAAGTGGTGCAAGTGGGAGCCGCAGATGAGGAAAAGAAACCGAAATAATGCATAATGTAGTGGAGCCCGGGGTTGTGAAGACTTACTGCTTGGAAAATAATCAAATTTGTAAATTTTCGTGGGAGTTGTCGCGGTGAAATTGTAACAGAATTTGAACGAAACTCCCAATTCATTCGGGTAAAATGCAACCACAGAATTGCGATTCCGTAAGTGGCATTTCCGTGAGTTTGCAAAGATCGCCGGTAGATGGCGAAAAGTGGTTATGCAACCTTTTTATAGTTTTAATTTTTTTTTAAATAGGTAAATGACATCCGATCTTCCTGAAATTTTGTACAGATAATCTCTTAGTAAATGTGCATCCATAAAAAAAAATTTAGATTAATCGATAACTTGTAGGAAAACATTTCGAAATGAAGTTTTCAGAAAAAAATTGGCCGTCGAAAATTAAATTTCGCAACTTAATCAGAAGGGGAGGGAAAATATTGTTACAACATAACACAAACAAGCGACATCTGTTGGAAATGGAAACAACTTTAGGTTAGTCACATCTAAGTAAACTTTGGGTTCGGAGAATAGAATATTCAGGATGGTTCCAGTACAATTTGTAGATTTTAAATACGGCGCTACTCACATCCAGGAGGCGAGTATTATTTCAGACAGTGAAGTGAACGAAGTAAACTACTTGGATTGCGATAATTAGAAGTACAGTACTAGCGATAACTATAAAGAGTTGGTTTATTTATTATTTGTGAATTTGTGAGAGTAAACAGTAAAGTTAAATAAAGAAAGAACTTTTGAATTATATCTGAATGTTGTGTTTTAAATAACGAACTAAGGCCACGCACGTAACAACTGGTGTCAGAAGTCGGATAAAATCGCGAAATAAAGTGGTGGCATTTGACTTTGAAATTCAAAGAGTGATTAATTTAGTGAAATCGTGTGAAACTTTCTTGCTTTGAGTGAAAATTCCGAAAGATAATTTTATATTAAACTGTGAGTGAATTATCAAAGTAATGGGACGCAAACTAGAGGAGCTTCGCATACAGGAATTGAAAGTGGAGTTGGGGAAGTGGTCATTGCTAACGACATAGAATGTTCTAGTCGAGCGACTTAGACAAGCTTTGATAGAGGAAGAAAAGAATCCTGAGACATACGTTTTCTAGGAAGAACCAGAAACTGAAGAAGAGCCCGCGATGAACATAGAACAGCTTTTGGGTACTTTAATGACCAAAATGGAGCTTTCAACCCTGCAAGTGAAGAATGCTCTTGAGGAACAAAAGAATGCTTTTGAGGAACAAAAGAATGCTTTTGAGGAACAAAAGAATGCTTTTGAGGAACAAAAGAATGCTTTTGAGGAACAAAAGAATTCTCTAGAAGCCCGCTTGGACGAACAGAAGAATGCTTTTGAGGAACAAAAGAATTCTCTGGAATCCCGCCTAGATGAACAAAAGAATTCTCTAGAAGCCCGTTTGGACGATCAAAAGAATGCCCTTGAGGAACAAAAGAATTCTGTAGAAGCGCGTTTGGATGAACAAAAGAATTCTCTGGAAGCCCGTTGGGATGAACAAAAGAGTTCTTTGCAGAATTGTCTAGAAACTTGTTTGGCGGAACAGAAGACTTTTCTTAAAAATTCATTAGACGAGCAAAATGTAAAAATTGAAGGAATCCAGCAGGAAGTGCTGGAAGTTCAACAGCAAGTGTCGGAAGTGCAACAAAATGTTACGGAGAAGCTTGACAACTTTAAAGCAGATTTGGAGTGAATGAAGCATCGGCCACTTCGGCACGAAGGAACTGAAATATCCGGTGCAGGCAGAAAGAAACATCCAATATTTTATGGACAAAATTCGTGGCATATTTTCAAGGGACAGTTTGAGGCAGCTTCCGAAGTAAATGGATGGAATAACGAAGACAAAGCTACAGCTCTGGTTTTAGCACTTCGAGGTCCTGCGTCAAAGCTATTACAAACTATATCGATTGAAAGGCAACGTGATTACACTTCATTGGTACAGGCGATAGAATTACGTTATGGAGATGAGCACATGCAGCAAGTTTATCGCCTGCAATTACGCAACAGGATTCAAGAGCATGGTGAGTCACTACAGCAACTGCAGGCTAATGTGGAAAGATTAGCTTATCTTTCTTACTCTAGCGTAAATGCAGAATTCCTTAGTGAAGCGGCAACAGAAGCATTTGTGAACGCTATTGCAGATCAGTTAAGGCTAGCAGAAAAGAAGTCAACATCAGAAGCGCTAGCCTATGCATTAGCGTATGAAACTGCCAGACAAGCTTCTCGGAGTACAGCACGAGCGAGAGAAATTCCGGTGGGTGAATGTACTTGCAATAGAATGCAGTCATCTCAGAATACTCCTTCAAGTGGTATTATTCGATGCTGGAATTGTAATAGACCGGGCCACCTCCAAAGGGACTGCAGAAAACGCCGACGAATGGAAGCGCTAAGAAGGGCAAATTTATCGAGCTAGGCAGCAGACTCGCAGCAAAATGCCGTCATCAGAGAGCACTCCTTCGCGTGGTCTCCTTCGATGCTGGAAATGTAGTAGACTGGGTCACCTTCAGAACGACTGTAAGAAACGAGCACGAATGCCATTATCAGAAGAAGAAGGGAGAAGATGGCGAACTAGAGAGCAAGCTTTTCGTGGAAAGACTAGACTGCAACCTCATAACTTTGAAATCCCACACCACGAGGTATCTACGGAAATGCAGAAGCCTTTTCATAACGTCCATGCAATCCTGAATGGATACATGGCAGACGGATGGAAGGAAAAGATGACGATGACTACGATGACGATAACGACAGTCGAAAGAAGAAAGAAAAGAAATACAAAGACAATGATGACTACGGTGATAAAAATAAAAAGGAGAAAGGAAAGGAATCCAAAGACGAGGACAATGAAAAAAAGACGAAAAGCAAATGGTCTAAGTATGCTGATAATCTCGATGGTGAGGGTATAATGAAGATCGGAAAAGGTAAAGACAAAGGTGATGATAAGAAGCGCAAAGGTGGTAATGACAAGGATGACAATGGCGATAAAAAGGGCAAAGAACATGCGCGTAGCGAGGTAGGGGCACGGGTGCGCAATGCCCCCCCCCCCAGATAAGCCCGTGTAGGATCGGTGCCCCCCCCCCCCCACAGAAATACGAAGCAATTATTACTAATAATTTGCAATTTTTTCTTTCATTCACTCTTCCTTCATGTAGTAAGATATATGTACATACAAGCATAATTGATTTTATTCAATTATTTGCAAAATTTTGAATAACTTCAAAATCCTTTCAAAATATTCATAATAATGAATTTTTCGTATATCTACTCTACCTCAATTTTTTAAGAAAAAGACACATGTCGTTTTGGCCAATGTGCTGAAAGGAGATGTTAAATGTCTATCAGTCAAATAAAATTCTCATTTTTCCCACGCCCATCAGAGAATGAGTTACAGTAGCGTTGGGAGATTTTTGCGGGTAAAATTCTCTCGAAAATGGGAATTAATGGCGACTTTTCCCACAAATTATTATATTATGCGAATTCCGACCATTTTTATCCTAGGTACCAAAAGCATAAGAAATACACCAAATGGAATAGTTCGGGTCACGTAACTTTCGAAAACTAATGAATTTTTATTTATATAGGAGAGATTTCTATAAAAGTACATTAGCAACTAGGCGCGAAGTAATCAGTGCTACTACATATTAATTTACTACTTTTCAATATCTTAATGGCAGAAATTGCCAGAATATGGAATTCCCACGATCTCGCAATACTGATAACACCCACCCTCTTTAGAGCAAAGCGTGTAAACAGAAGCACGTTCTGTTCAAATAACATAGGATTATACAGCAACAACTTTGGAACAGACTTTGGTGACCTCTTTCAATATCTCAGAAAAAGTGTTTTCACAAAAGCGGCGTATTACATGAGAGTAAATCTGAAAATTCTACCACTTGTCATTATCATTTATTTATGAAAATTAATCAATTTGCCGCTCTGTTTCGTTGCATGTAAATCTGCGATATCACATTTTTTGTCTTTATTCGTCAAACCAGAAGGCAAGAAGACTGTGATATTCGCCTGCTAACCGGCAGGCTTGAAACATGGCCTAGGCAAAGTAAAGGTAAGGTGTACGCGTAGATATTGTCTCTCATCTACGCAAACTGCAGCGTGTGTTGATTTCATGGAACTTTGATTACAAGACGAGAAGTGACGCCACCAAATTTGCACTATGCTGTCATATACATTTTAATAAATTCGATAATTAAATAAACGGAGTATGTTTTACGCATGAAGCATTT
This sequence comes from Dioctria linearis, assembly GCA_963930735.1. Classification (NCBI taxonomy): domain Eukaryota; kingdom Metazoa; phylum Arthropoda; class Insecta; order Diptera; family Asilidae; genus Dioctria; species Dioctria linearis. The sequence goes on along the minus strand of OZ005740.1, from coordinate 218,700,881 downwards.
AAGACTTTTGTCAGTCTGTAGGGTGATTCTGTGTGTTTTGTCGATCTTGAATGTCAAAATAATCGACTAAATGAAATGAACATTTCTACTGATTTTTTCGTGTTTTTATTTAGCTCAGCAAGCCTTGCATGACGTAGAATGAACAGAAAATGACACTTCACATTACAAATTCAAAATATTATTTCGAATTTAAGCACTTGAATTGTTCTAATTAGGTGTAGAACTTCCATTTACCAGTGTAAAATTTTTGTCACAACCTCCGGGAGCAGTTGACTAATTTGTCGATTATTTAGTCGTGTTTTTTGACGTTTGTTCATCGAAAATTCATTAAATTTCATTTGTGGTATAATAGTGAAGACACAAAATGAACTGTGTCAAAAGAAAAAAATCGACAAGATATGTCAAAATTCACGACTAAATAGTCGACAAAGAGATCAGAATCACCCTCCAGGTCAGGGTCATCTGGTGACATTCCGATTCCATTCTATTCAAATTCCCCTCAATTCAAATTTATCCCAAACTTGGTTGCAAAATCAATCAATGCGCTTATCACATTTAAAAAAATTGTTGATCTAAAATAAAAATTGTCAAGTGCATTAATTAATTAAATTATTAAATCATATTAGTTTTTAAATAAACAGAATACATATTCATACAACTATTGCATACTAGGTGGCACTAACTATTTTCTGCTGGTGCTGTGCAAATGACATGTATAGTTTTTTATTTAGAAGGACATGTTCTGAAATTGTAGTGCCTTGTGTATAATGAATTTTAAGATTTTCAATTAAAATAACATTTCTTATTAGTAAAACTTAAAGGTATACTCAATTAGAATATTAATTTTTAAAATCATTAATTTATAATAAAAAAAACAACAGATCTTTGAGCACCCAACTTGAGTCGGGTTGCCTGATTCAAAACTCGACCATCTTTGTTAGTGCTATACAGCTGAAAGTACAACGGCTTTTAAAGAAGTAAATTCATTAGAGTTTTAAGTAAGTTAAATAAATGTCGGGGAGAGGTCTATCTTTAGGAAATTCATAGTGTGAATTCAGATTATAACGTAAGTGATGAAGAAAACATCTCTAAATTTCGGCGTCATGGTGCAAAGCAGCCATTTATTTGAGTTGTGTGTTGTGTAGTGTACTTGATATAACTAGTTACTTAAAAGTTCTACTAAATTTGTAAATGAGTTCAGTTTTGATTTCGAAATTCCTAAATTATGTTTTAATTTGGGATTTCAATAATTCTGCCTCAATTATTTCTGTCATGTATTACTCTCGTGTAAAGGCTTTGAGGATGCCACCAAGTAAAAGTGAAATTGTCAGATCGAAATTTTGTTTACAAGAAGAGAAATGATAGAATGCTAGCGCACTTCCAACAACGCGTTTCGTTTTCTGTATGGGCGAATTCCTGAATTAATTTGTCTGGCAGTGATTTGGGTGCATTTTTACGAAAGTGTTTTATCCGAAGAACTTTGTTAAATTATAGTCTAACGACGCTTTATTCTAAAATGATTTTAAACGTAAAATCAGGTTATTTCCTGGGGCAACAAGATTTTGGTGGGTTTTCATTAACTTGAAGTATGCTTACGCTTGGCAAATCACACTTTAAACGGTCCTCATCTTGTTGGTATTTCGATTTTTACAGATTTTTTAATTTCGTGGCTTTTGATAATGGCATTGGTTTGGCATGCTATTAAATTCACCACAAAGTGATAACAATATTTGAAATGAACAGGGCGCGCAAGTGCAAGTATTTTCGCGTAAAGGGTATATGACGTCAGATCAATGACCTGCTTACCACTGCTGCGATTGTATGTCGTTCGACCCATGGCCGACAAGAAAATCTACTCCAATAGCCACCATCAGCACCATAAATACTAGACTAGAGAGTGCGACGTGACTTTTGACTTGTCAAAAGGTATACAAATTTCAATAAACAGTCGAAACGAAATCAAGGTAAACTTATATGAGCACTACTTCATTTTATAGAATGGAATGCCATGCCACAAGTGTGTTTCTATCTCTAGTCTGCACCCAATCTCCATCTTCCTTGCGATGTGACTGCTCTGTATCCGTACTTGTCTGATTTATAAAAAATTTTTACCGGGGACTATCTTTATATATGTTTTGGTTATTGTAGAAACAAGTAAGGGAGCCTCTGATTATGGCAATAAATTTTGTGAAGCCGTCATTTCGAGCTTTACTATCTCTTACAGAATTGAAAATGCTGCTAAGAAACGAGATGAATTTGTGAAACCGATAATGTTTAGCGGAGTTGTCGGAACTATAAATGCATCTGAGGAAAAAAGTGGATCCATCGGAAATTTTACTTTTACCAAAACAATAATTCTTTTTAGGTATGCTGTTAGCAAAAATTGGAGGCCCTGTTTACCCTATTGGAGTTGGAGGACGAGTAGCAAGCTCTGCTAAAGCGCAAGAAGATTTCAGTGCCGAATTAGATTTTAATGCAGTTATGCGTGAAGTTTTAGAAATGGAAAATCAATTGAACCGACAGAGTGGTACGTGCATGTATTTAGATGGGATATATTGGTTATGACAGTCTCTCCATATTACTGTTAGTAACTTTTCAACTTACAAGGAGATGGTGATAATGGAAACATCTTAAAAGAACTTGTCGCACCTGAGTTTGCCGCAGCCATAATTTTTACAAGGGAATTTCAATTGGGAGATCCAAGAATAGTAGCCCTAGAATGCCGAATATCAAGAAAATAATGCCATGCCTTGCAAATCTGAAGATAAAGAGCTGATTCAGCAGATCTGCAACCTAGAAAGATGCCCCACTAGTTTTAATCGGGTGGTAACTGGCAATTTAAATCTGTTTAAAGTATTTTTTGTATGTCATTTATATAAAGAAAATGGATTGTAAATATGTATCTCTAGTAATATTTTAAAAATGAATAAAAGTACATTTAAATTAATTCATTGCTGTATCTTCATCCACTTAAGCGTATCTAACAACCACTTGATAGACGAATATCTTGCACACAACAGTGTACTTCGCATCGCTTTATTCTGGACTGTTTACTGAATATTATACCCTAAATGAAATCTATTGGGTAAACTGAGTTTGTCATTCCGTTTGTAATACATAGAAATAATGAAGGTATAGCTAAATGGATTGGACACCCAAGCATAATTATAAAAGTTATTTTAATTTTTGCATGTCAGTCCGTCCTCACGACAACTGAAGTTTTGCACACGAGCTTTTCGAGAAAAAAGGGAACTTTAAGTTCGGAAATGGAATAAATCAGGCAACTCCTTCGTTGAATTGCCTTGCCATACAAAACTTTGGTTTTCCATAATATATTTAGACACCGCTTGAGAACGAGTCTACGTAGAGAGCTGAAATTTTGTACACGGCGTTTTCATAAAAATCATGAGTACAATTTCAAAAATGGGATAAATCCCGCAACCCCTTCTTGATGTTGCCATATAAAAATTTAGGATTTTTACGTACAGGTACTGTGAAGACGATCAGTCCGAGATGTTTTTATTGTACTGAAAAGTTCTTCAGACTATGAAATCCTATGAAATTGGTTACAATAATTTTTACCAAAAACTACTTCAAAAATCAAATTTGCGCAGATACATACATTCATCTAGGGTATCATAAGAATTGGTCTTAGACCAATTCCAGCTTTATTGAAGAAATATTTTTCTAATTTCAGAGCTATTATTGGGATACATTTACAATTTATTAGAACCATGAATTTGAAATAACTGATTTTTAGAAAACCATATAATTATATGTTAGTAAATTATTCTTATTTTATTCTTGTTTTTAGGAGATATTCTTATTGCTGTTTAATTTAAGCATACATTGGTTGAAAAAAACAACGGTAATCAATGAAATAGTTTGCTTCAGGTACGGAAACTTGGATTTAACACTGATTAACGTTTTAGAATGTTATACACATTTTTGAAAAACAATACTTGCTTGAAGAATATTCTTCTTCAATATTGTGTCAGTCTGCCCCCTACTGCCCACCCCACAACAAAACGCTGGCTATGCCTATGGCAAAGAATTAAGGACAAAGGAATCAAAGGCAATGATGTTGAGGATGATAAGAGACGAAGGAAAGCTAAAAGCATGGAAGAGTGCTTCAACAGAACATTAATCGAACATCTAAGAAAGGTAGTCAACTATAATCAGCGCTATTCGGAACGACATATTCCTAAATATCTAATGGCTTATATATCAGCTGTTTACAATTCGACCGGACAAACCCCAGCAAAGGTCATATTCCGAAGGGAGATGCGCTCACCTAGCCACCTCAAGTTTGGTATACCCCGAGGCGAACAAAAGTTACCAGAAGACTAGGCAATCGAGCTCAGACAACGATTAGCTGATGTTACCGCGGCCACGAGACGTTTTCCAAAATTACGACAACAGTGGGAAACTAGAAATAATAACATGGTATACAGGATTCAGCGTGGTACAAGAGGCAAACGGAAAATCGTGGTTCCAGTATAATTTGTAGAGTATAAATACGGCGCTACTCACATCCAGGAGGCGAGTATTATTTCAGACAGTGAAGTGAACGAAGCAAACTACTTGGATTGCGATAATTAGAAGTACAGTACTAGCGATAACTATAAAGAGTTGGTAAAAACATCACGAAAAAACTAGCAAAAGGAATTGTGCAAATCGGGTAATATTTACCCCCACCTCCCTCAGAACACCCGACTTCGGGAAGTGAGAAACTTTTGCCCATTGGTGTATATGAATGACCTTTTAACATTGAATTTTTTATCCGATTTTGATGAGATTGTGTACGAATATCCTAAACAGATAGTTATGAAATAAACACCCCCATCCCTGGAAAATAAGTTTTACTATTTTTATTATAATAATATATAAGTAACCCAGCACTCTGTAACCCGCTGGATGAAATCGGTGATGACGAGTAGGGACCCTCTCTGTAAGACCAATTCTTATGATACAGCAAAACAGCAAAAATGATTATAAATAAGTTTGTATGATTTCATATTCTGAAGAACTTTTCAGTACATTAAAATCGTGTAGGTCTGATCGGTTTTACAGGATACGTAAAAATCTTAAATTTTTATATGGCAACACTCAGGCAATGTCCAAATGCATAGTGGAAAACGAAATTTTTGTATGGCAGCCCTACGAAGGAGTTACCCGATTTGTCCATTTTACTTTTTTTTAAAAGCCCATGTACAAAATTTCAGCTCTCTTAGTACTCGAGTTATTGTTAGGACGGACAGACAGATAGACGGACGGACAGACGGACATACAAAAATCAAAAATAACTTTTAATTTTATGCATAGGTGTCCAATGTCCAATCCATTTTGCTCAACCATAATTATTTCTAGGTGTTACAGACGGAATGACAAACTTAGTATACCCCTTAGATTTCATCTATGGTATAACAATCAAAAAATTAACTTAATTGAGAGATTCGAGGGCTAAACAGTTTTCATCATATTTGCTTTATATGTATTAGTGTATCAGATACTTACACAATGGTTGGAACTTTCCATTGCCTCACAATATTTCCCCCTCGGAAGTAAGGGATCAAAATTTCGTAATTTCAGGCATGATTTTTCAAATTTAACTAACATTATAATTGAAAATTCTTTTCTTCTGTTATTGTATTTGAGATACCTAAATTATTCAACCGCGGACGTTTGTTGAGTGTACAACGATTCTTGCCTCCAAAACTATTCTTGGAATATTTCGATGGATTTAAATGAAGACAAGTAAAATGTTAGAATTGGACCAGATTTTGCTATACCCTAGATCAGTGGTCTTCAACCTTTTCGTATTTTCAAAAAAGATAGAAATGTATGTCATATATGTACTTTTGCCTCTTGTATAAATGGGGAAGAGAACTTGGCTATGCATTATTGAAGTGCGACTTAGACAACGAGTTACAAACAAAAATTGAGAGAACGTAGGATTACCCGAATGATAAAATCTTCTTGAATATCTTCAAAATCTTTGACATTTGGAAACTAATAATCCGACTTTAAAAAATAAGAGTGTTGGGTATTTCAAGCAAAAGTGCAATGAGCTTAAGCAAAAAAATCGACAATTCAAGAAATTTGTACATGATGATAATACAAATGCGTTGAGGGCATCTTATTTGGTCAGTTATCGTGTTGCTCAACAGGGTGAAGCTTACACTATTGCAGAAAAATTTGTGAAACCATGTGCCAAAGATATAGTTTCTTGCATGATATGAGAAAAACATGTTAAAATGATTGATTTCGTGTCACTCTCGGATACTACTGTATCAATACGCATTATGGGCATGGCAAAGGCAAATTACTGTAAAGTACAACTCACGACGTTTAAAAATTGTATCCATGGATTTACTCTTCAGTTGGACAAACCTACAGACGTATCTGGATTAACAATTTTCCTGGTTTTTGTACGATACATTGATGAAATGGCTGCTGGAGAAGATATCCTTTTTTGTAAAGCTTTTCCCAGCAGAACAATAGGTGAAGAAATATTTGAAATAATTGATTCAAATTTGAAACAGCATGATATACTATATTGGGATTAATGTCGCCATGTATGCACCGATTGTGCAAAGGCAATGCTTGGGTTTGAAAGGCGTAGTTGCACGTATAATACAAAAAGTCCTTACGTTAAGAATAATCATTTCTGTCTTCATCGGCAGGTTCTTGCAGTAAAAAGAATGCCACAAGATCTGAAAATTCTCTCAATGATTGTGTAAAAATTGTGTAAATTTTATCAAATCAAGGCCGTTGAATTCGAGAATATTCGCCTTGTTATGTAAAGATATGGGAAGTATACATAAAACATTGTTACTTCCCACAGAAGTTCGATTGTTGTCTCGTGGTAAATTATTGGCAAGATTTTTTCACTTACGAGATGATATCAGATTGTTTTTTACTGAACAAACAACCAGCGAGTTGTTACTGCCCAGCAAACTTTGCGAAGTCAATGCGAATCGCAAAAATATCACAAAGTGTAACATATATTTCACTAGTGAATTCAAATGAGATATGAAAGCAAAACCTCGAACGGGAGAAAATGATGACAAAACATTGTATCGCATTGGTGGTATCACTTCGGATTCACTTGGCCTTTCTTTTTCGACAAATGTGATAAATTTAAATGTATTGAAAGTGAATATTAATCTACTGTGGTAACGATAACGATTAGCGATTCACAGATGAAATTATTTCTTAATAATTAGCGAATTCAGTGTGTCACATATACGTATGAATATAACTAATTAACCTATGCTTGTAGGTACCTACCTATCTAATCAAGTCTCTTATAAACGTAGCCTCTCATTTTACCATTAATGTTAATTAAATGTAATTTTAATTGCTCACCTGTGAATGCAAACTCAGATGGAAAATCTTGAAACTGTAAATTCTCAGAAGATCGGGCACAAAACAGCGCCCATGCACGTGTTTATGTAAGATAAACAAAAGAGAATGGAATTTCTATTCGCGTTCGTTTCGCTTTTATATCGCTTCGATAATATAAAAAACCTTTAGCTGTCGCATTTACTCTCATGTTTCGCATTGTGTGACTCTAATATAGCATAAGTTTCGCTGTTGCGAGCGTTCGCCAAATAGTTTGCGGGGAACGCCCAGAATAAAATACAAGCCATGAAGTCGGCGATGACACCACCCCATTAAAAGGCATAAACCGGCCGGACACAGCCATGGAATAAGAGCTCACTCTCACTGTTTTTGTACACTCATCATGGAGCAGGAACTAAGATTTCATCTTAAATAGGTCTTAAAGCCTAAAACTATCGCTTCCACAGAAAAATGAAGTTAAAACAAATTGCAGCGAAATATGTTTTCTTTCTAATGGTTGTAAAAAAAATAGCATCTAGAAAAAATTTATAGAAATAATAGCGTTTGAACAAAATACAGACTACTTTTATATGAAGAACTCCTGCAGTAAGACAAGGCAAGAAGACTATGATGCTTGCCTGTTTTCGTTAAGTTTAAATGCCAAATTGCAGTCAGTAAAGGTGCAGTAAGAATCGCTCATTCCGCAAGAAAGCGATGTGTCAATCAATTAAATTATTACTAAATGTAATAAGAATGGTACTGCGAATTAATAGAAAGCACAAATCTTCGATTAAATCAACTTCCATTTGTTCATTTTTAAACTTTTACCACTTTTTAAAATTGAACCCATAAAATGTCATTACGCAACTGCGAATTAATAGAAGGCACAAATCTTCTATAAACCACTTTTTAAAATTGAAAACATTAAATATCAAGATAATAACCCTTACGGTATGTGATGTATATTTAGACTAAAAATATCAATTTTTCGTAAGTAAACCTCAGTCTCGTTCAAAATCGTAAGTTCTTTACTTCAAGTACATAGTTGAGCCTTTAGATTTTGTTCTTTGCTTGTATATTCCGGGGGGTTACGGTTCTGGGCAATTTGTAGAGAATAAATACAGCGCTTGTCACCACCAGGGGCCGGATCCTGGAAATCGGAGAGTTTGGGAGATGAGAATTTTCGTTTGCCCCGAATAAAACTCGTTCCATTCGCGATTCTCTAACATACTTGGGGAGTTAGGCAAAACGTGAAAAGTGTCGCAATATTGAAGGACGGCTAACTCTGTGTGGAAGGATCATAGAGCATTGGAGATTCTTACAACGGATTTAGGGTCTATAGTACAAAAATATAGGTGAACAATTTCTGGGGGAGGAACCTACCGAGTTGGGGGGGGTCGTACCACCCCAACACCCCAAAATACGTCATGTTTGGCATCATATTAAATAGGGAGGTGCGGGTAATATAGTGATGTAGATTTTTTTGATCATTTTAACTTCATAACTGACTTTTTACCGCCGAAAGACGAATTTTTTGCACTTGGGTCATATACACTCCAGTTCCTATATTTGTTGTTAACATTTTTCTCATGGAAAGTGAATTTCCACGACTTACCAGTTCTTCATAATGATTTGTTGAAAATATGTCTATTTTTGTACCAAAAAGCAGCCATTTTTTCATCTTAAGAAGGACTGGTTGACTTCTTTTGCAGTTATCTCCAAAACCATGTTCCGAACTAAAAAACTAATTACATATCTAATTAGGGGACAAAATTAGTTGCGATTTAATCCGACATACAAGCTTTATCGAACATACTTAAAATATTTATAGCATCTCTTCTGTACTTCGAAGGCGACCAAATTGACCATTTTCGCATGATTTAAAGTTTTAGCGGGTACCTTGAGACACCAAAATCCCTGTTTCCATAATTAGGTTTTGTAAACATAGCCAGAATATGTAGTGAGTCCATATTTTAATTTGAAAATCATAGGTAGGTACCTAGGTACCTTTACGAAACACAACAAAAATAGCGACAGTATTCTTCATACTTCTCCACAACTAACACAGTTGAGAGTTTTGTCGAGTGGAATAGAGAGTGTTTTACATTTAAAATGCACACGGCACTTTTATGAATAAAGATAAAAAATGTAAAAGCCCAAATTGCATGCAACGACACAGAATGGCAAATGTTTCATTTTCGTAAATAAATGAGAAGGGGCGGAGTTTTCACGTTTTACTCTCATAAAATGTTTCCGCGCTTTTGTGAAAACCGGTTTTCATGAAATATTGACAATGTTTGGTCACATGTTGTTGTTGTTGTAAACGAACACGTGTTTTTGCTGTAATCCTAAGATGTTTTAAAAAGCACGTGTTTCTGTTTACATTCGTTTTGCTATGAAGAGATTAAGTGGGAGAACTCATGCTGGATTCTCTGATATTTTCGGGAAAAATGAGAATTTTATTTGAGAGGAACTTTCATCTTCTTTCCACATCTGGACCAAAGCGAAATTTATATTTTTCTTAAAAAAGTGAGGTAGTGTGACCCGAAGTACATTATTATGAATAGTTTGATAGGATTGTGAGAGATCCAATAAGATTTTGTCGTTCGGGTACTCCTAAGTCTCTCGATTTTTGTTTTAACTCGTTGTCTCAGTTGCACTATAGTAGTGCATAGCCAAGTTTTTCCCCCCCATTAATGCAAAAGACGAAACTATGTATATGAAATTACTTGTTTCATCTTAAAAAACACCAAATATTTCCAATTTTGCTCTACTGTTTCCTATCTTCATATTAGGTAATCTTTGACCTAGCTCTCCACTCGGAATTCTGTAACTCGGGGAATTTGTATTAAGAGTTACCAAAGTCTCTATTCCACTCGACAAAACCCTCGGTTGTTGTGGAGAAGTAAGATGAATATGTCTGTTTTGTTGTGTTTTGTTTTGTATCTAGGTACCTAGGAATTGTTAAATTAAATTATGGATTCACCGCATGTCCTGGCTACATTTAAAAAACAAATTATGGAAACCCTTGAAGTACTTACAGAGAAATATAGATTTTGGTGTCTCAAGGTACCCGCTAAGAATTTTAAATCATGCGAAAATGATCAAATTGGTCGTCTACCGGTACAGATGAGATCCTGTAAAAATTTAAAAAAAAATGCACGTTAAAGTTTGTATGTAGGATTAAATCACATCTACATTTTGTTCCCTAATTAGATGTGTAATTAATTTTTGAGTCCGATAAATGGGTTTATAGATAACTGCAACGGAAGTGAAGTAGTCCTTCTTAAGATGAAAATATGGCCGTATTTTGGTGCAAAATGGACATATTTTCAACGCATCATTATGAAGACCTGGTAAGTCGTGAGAGTTCACTTTCCATGAGAAAAATGTTCACAAAAGATTACTAATGGATGTGAAAAAAGAATGGAAGCAATATATGCAAAATAAAGGAACTAGGGTGTATATGATCTAAGTACAAAAAATCCTTCTATCGGCGGTTAAGTCAGTTATAACGTTAAAATTATTAAAGACAAGATACACCACTCGATTACCCGCTCCTCCCTCTTTAATATGATGCCAAACATGACGTATTGTGGACAACCCCGATAAGGGGTGGTACGACCCCCCATCGCCAAAAGTTCCTCCCCGAGAAATTGTTCACCTTTTTTTTAATCTAGACCCTAAATCCGTAGGAAAACACCCCAATGCTCTACGACCCTCCCATACAGAGTTAGCCGTCCTTCAATATTGCGAAACTTCTCAGTTCTATGTCAGAGAATCGCGAAGGAGGGAGTTTTAATCGGAGAACACAAAATTCTCATCTCTCAAACTCCCCAACTCTCCGTGTTACAGAATTTTGTCTCAGGCAGTGAGACAGTGAAATGAACGTAGTAAAATGTTTGGATTGCGATATAGTACTAGCGATAATTAGAGTAGAGTTGATTCGTGTGAATTTGATAAAAGTAAACAATAAAGTGTAATAAAGATAACTCGTGAATTATATTTGAAATATTTTGTTTCGAATAACGAACAAAAGCCACGCTCGTAACAACATTATTGGTCTTAGAGCACTTATATAACTTTTCTCCTGTTTAAGAAAATGTTAGCAACAAATTAGCGTTTTCTACGAGTTATCTAAAATGAATGCATAAGGTTTTTTTTTTTTGTTAATTTCTTGTTATAATTGAATTTTTGTTTACTTTATTTATTTAAAAAAATAGATCATTAATTTTTTTGTGACATTGTACATACATATATGAAGTATTTTCTATTTTGGGAATTATACTTTTAATTTTGTTATTATACAAACTTTGTTAATTTTTTTTTTTATAATAGGATTGGGTTAAAGCAACATTTTTCTTTTTAATGTTTGTTAACTATTGTTCTTTGTAATCTAAACTTGCTTTTAGGGAAATCGAACACTTACATTCGCTTGAGACTCTGAGTGTGGTAACGTTTCGACGTACCTACTGGAAACTCACACAAAGCAATGCATACAATATTTTTTTACTCTTTAGCTTCGAAGCCGCCCTAGAAGCTTACTAAGAACTGCCCAGATATTCTTGATTGACTTGCTTGACCTACTTATTAGATCAAAAAAAAAAGTGTAACATTTGTTTATTTTATCAGCTCACTTATCGGATCAAGTTGCCGAATGTTTCGTAACAAAGATTTACTTATAAAAATTATGAATAATTACCTTTTACAACTCGTACATCGTCATTCATTTTCTCCATAATTGCTAGAATTCTTCTGGAAGCATTTTGTGTTACATTTGCTATAGGGATAACCAAATGGCCGCGATGATTCTCCATAAAACAGTCCTCACATATCAATTTCTTACAACAGTTACAAACAATTGCAATAGTTTTGTTATGCACATCACAGCGATCATTAATTGTATGTTTACTAGGCGATCCTATAGGCGGCAAGAAACACACTATGCGATGAGGTCGGTTAAGTTTTAGGTGATCCCGCAAGCAATCGTCGCACATAAATTCGTTACAAATCGCGCAATTTACTGTTGGAATTGCACATTTTGCGCAAGTTAGTCCAGGAGATACTCCATTGCTGCTTTCTTCAAGTCTGCCAAACGCAGATCGATTTGCCACAAGGAACTTATTTTGACTGTCAGTAATACCAGTATTATCCCCAAAAAGAGAATGATTTATATTTGTTGAGACTATTGGATTCGCCCCACTTGAAAATTCACTACGAATAGAATCTCGAAAAGAAATAGATTGTCTTGTCCCAGCACCAACTTCACTGAAGATAGAACAGTTCGTTTTTGAATTAACTTCTTTGTTATTCCCATTAGGAATTTCGCCAAAAATAGCTCTTAGAGACATGTCTTGATTTCCTTTTGAACCCGTAAAGCCAATTGTAGTCATAGAAGCCGTAACGGCTACTGGTTTTTGCTCAGTACAAGCAATTAAGTGATTTATTTTGCTTGAAATTATCCTAAAAAATTAAAAACAATAAATTTAAACAAAACAATTACCGAAATTATTTATTTACGGAAGAGAATGAAAGAGTTCATTATTGTTTATCCAGTCTACGATTTCCCAATCTCCTACAGAAGTACCTCCTGATGAATTACTGTTTTCATGTTTTATTCGACTGCAATGTAGTGATTGTAATTTTCCATTTTCCATTCTCAACTATAGCTGCAAATTTTTGGAATTATAGAAACGTATTGTTGCTTTAATTAGAAATTTAATATTATCATTTATATATACAAGAATATTAAGATTCATTTTAAGCTGATAACACTGTACAAATTACATACGTAAATGTAACATAAGAGCTAGATATTTTACAGGAATTTAGAAATAAAATAAACAGTAATACCGTAAACACCATCAAAATACCATTAAATATAATATAAGTAGATTTTTGTAGATTTTTCAATGTATTAAAACTAAACTCCAACTGCATTGGCGAATAATTGTTTCACTCATAATTTTACTGTTTAATTCTAAATTCAGAAATTCTCTCATTCCCTCAACCATGGCACTACTATTAGAAATGATAATAAGATCGAAATTTCCCACAATCAATGCTGCTTATACCAAAATATAGCAGTTAATTAAACAGCAAGATGAGCAAAAAGCTGGAAAAGAGCTATAATACGAACTGTTGATCCTATCACAGTAAAATTTTTAAATTATAAACTCGTGAACATTTTACAAACCATATGGATTGCAACGAAAACTAAAATGTTGAAAGAAAGTATGCATACATATATCCAAAAGAAAACACTACAACACGATCGGATATATGTCACTGGCTATACTATTCTTATGACACATGAGGTATCGATCCCTGGGTATTCGGAATACCCCGTTTAGGTATTCATACTCTCAAAAATGGTGGTATATATCCTGATCTTCAGTACTTCTGTCTTTGCACTGCGCCATCTAGTTTCATATGATAATGTATCGAAATAAGCAAAAATTGTCTGTGCTTTTCCAAAGAAAGCGAAAAGAAGAATCAAAGAATTTTTTTCTTTTTTCGCTCTGGGCATTGAGTTTGTCGCATATTTACAATTATTTTTGTCGCTTAGCCCGCATTAAAGCTAATATATTTATCAGTTCCATTTCCAACTCATTTAAAAAGGTGTCAACTGAATTGACCTGTCAAAGTATGGTTTTCCGCTTTATATGTGTGTGAGGTTAGGCCATATTGCACCTTGATCTGTCAGAATTCAATGCGGGAACTTGGTACCATTCCGTGGACATTTATGTCTGGAATCTGACGCATAGACGTAAGTAAGATATAGGAATAAGGAAAATTGCCCAATTAACTTGGTTTTTATATTTTACAGATTACCAGCGTATATAAAAAATTATTTTTTCCATCAATTTCCGCCCAAACAAAATTCGAAATGAGTTTGTGCAATGAAAACATGTATGTTATGTATATATATATATAACTATGCGAATATCTAATAGATTTCGACTTGTGTCATACTTCCACTTAAATAATATTTACAATTTCTCGACATTAATTAGCATGGCGGCTCCATATGATCAAAAATCCTCTCGACTTCACTAATGTATCCCACACAACTAAAAGTGGTTTTGGTCTATCACGGTTCATGTCAAGTCCATTTAGCTCCTCTTTTACGTCTGTAAGGGGTACTTTAATACCAAGCTATTCGGAGTAATATGAATATCTAATTATCGTAACCTACCTCAAGTCTTTCATAACCTATAACTATTATAGAAATGACAGTTTTAAGAGAAATTGATTAGTTTGAATTTCTCTTAAAACTGTAATTTCTATAATAGTTATGAAAGACTTGAGGTAGGTTACGATAATTAGATATTCATATTACTGGCAACTGAAGCTAATTGAATGCAACTATAATTTTAAATTCCAGTGGTTACTAAAAACAATTATGCATACACCTGCTCATGAATAGTGATACATCTTTCACAAGAAAGGAACACTTTTCAAACCCAATTAAATTAGATCTAAGAAAGTAATCAACATTAATGCGCTAAACGATGAAACTGTAATTACCGTACTCAAACCCCACTATAGACCCAAAAACCTTAATAACGCTATTTATGTTAAAGATTCTGATTTTCTCCAGAGCTTAGAAAAAGTATTTCATGAACTCTTCAAAAAATATTGAGTTAAGTTACTATTAATAAGACTTTTGGAAGTTATCACTGATGAAGAGAGTTTGGCTAAATTAATAGAAGAAAACTTAAGAAAAACAAATAAAAAAGCTAGACCAATTCTTATGATACACTAGATGAATGTAATTTCGTATGGTCAGCCATTAGTGTAAGTTTGATTGTTAAAGTGGTTTTTCGCATATATTTCCAGAAGGGCTTGTCGAACAGCAAAAATAATTATAATCAATTTCATAGCATTTCATATTCTACCTTACAGTACAATAAAAACGTCTAGGACTGATCGTTTTCACAATATACGTAAAAATCCTAAATACCCATCCCATTTTTGAAATTATGTTTACTATTTTTATGGAAACATTGTGTACAAAATGTCACCTCTCTAATTTGACGCATTCCCAGGCAGTGTCCAAATATGTAGTGAAATACGAAATTTTTGTATGGCCACCATACGAAGGTCATTTTCGAACTTAATTTTTTTTTTTTAAAGCCCATGTAAATAGTTTCAGATCTCTACGTACACGCGTTCTCGAGTTATTGTGCGGACAGACAGACGGACTGCCTGACGGACAGACGGATAGAAGGACATGCATTACTTTTAATATCATTCCACATTCTTTTACCAGCATTATTTCAGTGCGTTACAAACGGAATGACAAAATTAGTATACCCTTTGATTTCATCTAGGGTATAAAAATATGGATTGTGTTATGAAATTACAAACATAGAAAAGCACAAAAGAAAATCAAAGAAAACAATAATTTCAAAAATCACAAACCTTCAAATTGTTCACATAACCGTTTTGTATATGTATGTACTTACTTTTTAAAAACTTAGTTCTTAATTTTCTAATTTGCTCAGCAAAGTGCAATCCTACAACACATATCCGAAGTAGCAATAGTGTAAACCACACTCTCCGCTTTTAGGCATGGTTTTCCCAAGTGAAATTATTGCCCCAAATAACCTCGATTTCAGCCTCTCACCCACTTTTAACATAACCTCGATTTCAACTTTTGGCAAAACCCTCGAGAATACTTCCCAAGCCATGAAACACAAATCTATAAGTGTGCGTTGGGAGTCGATTTTTAAAATGTTACTTATTGAAAAGTGCTTAAAATTGGCTTTATATATGCCATAGAGCCTAAACTACTATACAAAAAAATAGTCTTCTAGTAATTTACAGCTTGATTCCTTATTTTCCCAAAGGCTACACTGCTATACACCTTACTTAACAAAATAATGAAATAAGTTTTGATTAAAAGTAACAAAACCCTCGAGAATAATTCACAAGCCATGAAACAGACTCCCTCCCACCACATGCGAGGCCCAACGGAGGCCTTACATTCTAAAATATTTGCAGTATTCTCATAATAAAAATGACAAAAGTTTGATTTGAATAGCTTCCCCGGCCGAAACTACTATTCATACAGAAAAATTGTGTTGTGATAATCTTAAGCTTGCTTTCTTATATTCCGAACCGTAATACAATGTTCATACGTTTCCTAACAAAATTATTTGAACCAAATGACTACGATTCCTCAAACAAAAATTCTCAGCTGAGTTACAATGATTACTTAGCTGAACTGCACTGCACCGATATGGCATGCTGTGGGCTGATATGATATCGAATGTACCTGCCTGCAGATTCGGACTCCGGGTGCACACACACACATAATTATCACTCATCTGAGAGATATTGAGCATAAAATGGTAAGGTTAGTTTGTAATCAAAACTATTTTATTATTTTGTTAAGTAAGGTATATAGGAAGTGTAACCTTTGGTAAGGTAAGGAACCAAGCTTTAAATTACTAGACGATTATTTTCCTGTATGGATAGTAATTTAGGCTATATATATACCATATATAGTAGGTCAATGTTTGGCACTTGTCCAGAAGTATCAATATAGAACATTTTAGAAATCGCGGACTCACAACTCATACATATATATTTCTGTTTCATGGCTTGGGAAGTAAACTCGAGGGCTTTGAGGTATCCCTTGTTTCATATGCACTACCACTTTAATTACTTGATGACCTTATAAATGAGGTAGGATGTTTGTTGTTTATTTATTTGTTTTGTACATACTTTGAATGCGTTGAAATGTCTTTGGAGAGATATCTCTTTGCTTCTTCTCACCTCTTCCCTAGAAAACCGGTATGCATACTGCATCAAGAATACTCGTGTGGGATGGCCCAATGATTACATACTCACATATATTGGGCCATCCCACACGAGTATTCCTGATGCAGTATGCAAACAAGTTTTCTGGGGAAGAGGTGAGAAAAATCTAAGCGATATCTCTCCAAAGTGTAGAGATATCTATTTGCTCTTCTCATCGCTTTTCCATAATACCTGTTTGCATACTGCATCAGAAGTACTCGTGTGGGATGGCCCATTGTTATTAAGTGAAATTAAAGTTGCTGATTAAGTATTATTGCCTGTTTTTAACATTGAATTATCGCTGGCATCAATGTGTGGCGTATGTTACCTAAACGGATGAATCTCGTCCAATCCGTGTGGGGCGTATATTGCCAAAAGTATCAAATTTCGAACAAAGTATGTTAATGAGTTAGTGAAGCCTACTGAGCTTAATATCAGGCTCACCTTCAATTGGTCTTGCCCTTTACAGCTGCGTTACTTGAAAAGTTAAGGGTGCTCAGTGAAACGTATTATTAAAATGTACATAGAAACATTAAATCCAACATTAAAACTTGGCGTAACAAAAATATCAATAGTAAAAATCATATGCTTTCTTTATATTATCAAACATTCTACAACGAATAAAAAATCAATCGACTATGGAAATATTAAAGACGACGAATACAAATTTATCCGAAAGAATAATTCAAAAATTAAAGTGCGATAGGGAGAAGTACAGGTAGAGGCCTGTGCAAACTGTGTGAAAGACATAAGAGGAAGGATAAATCATGGTAGACTTAGGAAAGTAGAATTAGAGAAGTCAGACATAACCGTAATAGATAAGCGAATAGGACTAAAATATTATAAGCCGCACATAAAAAAAAATTAATTGTTCCCGATAATAATTTCCCAATAATGAACGAAAAAGAGAACAAGCCAAATATTGCTCAAATAGCTACATGCCTACATACATATATTTTAGGCTAAAATGATATTGATAATAATCTTCACTGTTTTCATAATCCTTCTTCCTATCTGCTACTAAACAATTAATCTCCAAAACTTAAAAATCATAGTACAAGTATTTGCTGTTTCGTGGAATATGACCCCGATTCGATAATATCAAAACGTGAAGAGAAAGTCAATCTTATAGAAACCATTTACAGCTCATTTATACTTATTATAAGTTTAACCTACTAGACAGAAAAATTACGTACAACGGAATTAAAATGCATACTTAAGTGCTGCAATGGATAATAAAAGCAAAAAAGAAATAATAAACAAATTAAAAACTCTAAAAAATAAATTACATAAATTTAATCGAGGAAAACAAATTTCTGGAATATATATGAAAAATTTAACGAATTTTTAACCAACTTTGACGAACAAAACGTAAATAAAATGCTACAAATAGAAGACGAAGTAAAATACATGCAACATGTATAACAAATTAATTATGAAATTAGTTTACTTGGAAACCCCATAGATGACATGTTCACCAAAACAATAAGCTTACTTTCTTGGATCTTTCTTACTGAAAAAAAAAAATTTAATTCCAAAGCTAGGGAGCCTCAAAGAGCAAATTGCTATCAATACATTAATATACCATATACCTATATGGAGTATAGTAAAAACACATTATCAAAAGTCCATGTAGAACCAATAACTAATAATGCTCAAAATAAGTCGTTAATATTAATATACAATATTTATAGTACAAAAATAGATGACAAATAAAAGAATGTTTTGATTGGCATTAAAGATGAACGCATTCATAATATTATAAACTTCAATATAACTTATTTTCCGATGCAGGGCACTAAAGACGAAACAAGAAAAATTATAACAAAAAATCTCACAGCTATAACGGTGAGGATGTTAAATATTAAACCCCCAAATTGATAACATAAAATTAATATCAATATATTACAATGACTACCTAGCATTTGCTCTATCCCATTTTTTTCTTGTTAAATAAACAAAATTTAATATAACTCGTTCATATCAAATTTATCTGCAAGAGATTTATTTTTATTAAAAGTGAATCATTTTAATAAAAATAAATCTCTGTAGAAGAACGAACATGCAATTTTAAATTGACCTTATCCTTAAAATCAGCAGTTTATATAAAATCAAGAACATGCAAATAGGGAATTAGGAAAAGTAACAGCTTACATACATAGATAGAAAATCAAGCTCAGTTAGTCCCAAATATTAAAAAATACACAAAAAATACGTCTGAGTTTTATGATGTAAACCCTCAGTATTTTGTACTGTACGAAAAATGGTAATTTTTCGAACATAAAACGCACAATTATTTTTATTCGTGGTAAGTAATATATGATTTGTCGGCCTATGTTTTTCGATACCGAAATTTAATGTGCCGAATTGTTTATAATAGTAATGACCAAAGTAATTTTCTTGCTACTTATTGCTCGCATCCAGATATACACAGCGACTGTAGTTGTTTTCAAGCAAATGCCCACTCCCTACAATAAGTTTACAATGTCTCATTTGGAATCAATCCCTATATTCCACCTTTACATATTGCTTCATCACAATTGTGATAATTCTTAATTTGGCATAGAGGTGGGAAATAGTTAATAACCAATCTTCTCTGCAACTGGATGTTAGCTGGCAAGATTCAAGCAAGCCTCTGATCTTTTGAGTCCAATAACTGCATTGTATCGGTTCATTCGTTCCAAACTAAATCCAGTTTCCACTCGGAAGCATTACTTTAATATATTCCTTTGAGAGTTCTCAATGTTGAGTTATAGTCCGGTCACTAGATCCAATTTTCTAGATCGCAAATCTATGACATAAGCTCCTTTAATCCCATCTCGCAGTATCAGGACCCTCGAAATTAAATCGAACTTCAAAAGTTTTTTATCAAGAATCATCATTGACAAATTCTCATACGAAAAAATGTCTGCAAATCTTACTAAAAATTTTATTATAGTTGCTCGGAAATCAAAAAGGCAAAGATTTGCTGACTCTATAATATCTAATAGACATAATAAATACGAAATATATTTATGCATGCATGGAAAAAAACAGACTAGTCAACTTTACAATGCGTTCTAAATAATTGATTTTTACTTAAATCCAAAATAGAAATTATCTCCGCGATAATATATAGCTTAAAAAATTAGGAAGTATACCTAGTTTTTTTCGCTATATTTAGCCATTATACACCTACAAGTCAATACTTTGGGATATAGCTAGCAATTAAAAATTAAGTACCTATTTCACAATCAGCAGAACTGTAAACCTATTATTGATTTCTTATCACACAGAACTTCACTTTAATAACATTTATATGTATAACTAATTAAATAATTAAATTTTATACAAATACCTAATACATTTCATCAAAACCATATTAATCTTACTTTAAAACGCACCATCCTCGAAGAAGTAATAAAATTTATTCAACATTCACTAAAAGCTTCACTTTTCACCGTTTAGTTTAATAGAATTACTCTAGAAGTCTAGTTATATGTATTTGCAAGTTTGTAACACAAGTTTTGCACTAATAAGTATGAATCATTTAAAAAACAAAAATAAAAATTAAGTAAAGTAAGTCATGCGAATAATGTTATAATAATGTGTAGGAAGATGGCTGCAAGACAAAGTAGAAAACCCAAAGGAGAAATCCATCAGGGTCATGAACAAGCGGGGAGTTATTGATCAGTAATCGCACCCCCAAAGTAGAGGAGTTCCAAAAATTTCACTATTTAAGGGCTGTATATATGGTAAATAAAACTCACACAGATACACTCCGTGATTCCTGTGAAGGGTATTGTATCAGCTCCATTAATGTAGGTGTCTAGCAGCTTTCCTAAATTCCAATTCGAATCAACTTTCGCAATACTAGTAGATTACCTGTAGAAATAATAAAAATTTAATATTAAAATATGTAAATAGAAGTTTTATTAGAAGATTTATATGCCTATTTACTTTATGTTATTATTTTATATTAATTATCTTTTCCATTTCGAACACAATTTAAATAATAAATATAGGTATTTCAATGAAAACTCGTTTTACAAATGTAACTCAGTTTGTGAAAAATTTAGAACGCCCTCAGTATTCGGTGTAGTTACTTATCTTAATTACAAATTTGTAATAATTTCTATGGTATAATGGAAAAGTATATCAATATTTAATTTTGTATAATATGTATAAGATAAAAATGAATATTTTAATTCAATTTAAACTCATTTTTAATAAATTAGTACTCTAATTTTTGAAAATAGCTTCCTAAATTACAACACACAATAGGTATTAAGCGAAATAATTAATACGATATTTAAGTTTTTACTCACCTTAACAAATGTGGAATGCAAATTTTTTTTTTACTAATACCTTTCCAGTGTGAATATCATAGTAACAAGACTGTATCACAATCACTACAAATTTCAAAGCACAAACAAAAAGTAAATTGTAATGCAATTTTAATTTAAAAAAACAAAAGATGGCTTATTTTGCTGCGAAAAATTTGAATCCAGGGTGAAATCTAAACTAAATGGTCAGAGCCCGTGCCCATTCTACCGGGAATACATGCCTTCGAAAGTGCGTGCATTTTCTGCTAATCAGAATGTCGGTGATTTGCTCAGCAAGATGCGCCTAATAGGTAGTAGGTACACTTCGATTTTTTTCCTTCTTACATATTTACTACAGGAAAGGAACCTTTATCACATGTATATATAATATTTGTGGATGTATATATATATATGCATATAAGTATACTCCGGCAGCAAAAAGGGTCCTTAAATTTTCATCCTTTCAAGATTATACTTGTGTGTGTGTAACCTGCCTGTCACGTTATTTTATAAAATGCATTATTATTCCGATACAGGACGCAGTATACCTGCCCCATAAAGAGTAATTTCATAGGTCACTGTAGATTTTTGAAAGAATGCATGCAGCGATATAAGAAGAATACAAGTTTAACAGCTGTGCGTGTGCGCATTGTATCCTTGCTGCAGTATATAAGGAGTTTTTGCCAAATTTTCTATTTTTTTCTTTGTGAAGGAGGTATGTGAATGCGATATATTTTTTTTTTTTGAAACTGTTTTATTGGGAGTTTATATGTATGTAATATGAATTTCAAGTTCAAGGTGATTTGAGGAACAATTAAATAACATTTTTGATTAAATAAGTTTATATTTATTATTCCTATGTGTATAAACATATTTTGGTGGTTTGTAGTAAACGCCATACTTATTATAATCTCACAAAATAAGTACAGTACTTCTGTATATATGTATAGATATATTTATTTTAAAACATATCTGTGATATTTCAGCTATGTGTTCTTTTGTGTACCTTGTTCTACAACTCCCATATACTGGAGAGAACAAATTGTTCTGTCGATTGAAGTGAACTATTTGTGCTGTTCGCTTCATTTATAAATCTTCTGTGAAAATATATGAGGCGTTCTTTTGTGTATCTTTTGTTCTGTCCTGTTTTGCGGACACAAAAGAACACAGCTATTAATTACACATACCCCTTCAATATAAAAACATTAAATTACAACAATTACCTAACCTATGAATTTCGTAATATGAAACAATACAAAGAAAAAAATGAAGCTTTGAACACTTTATCATTTATTTTCTAGTTTTTCTCGTTATTTAAACAATTATTTGTACACTCATGCGTAGATATACATATATATATGTACCTGGTAATTGTTGATGGCTATAATTGCAAGTTTTATAAATGCAAGTTTTATAAATGCAAGTTTTATAAATGCCAATTTATATTACATTATGATGAAAACAGTGACAGTTATGGTTCATGGCGACTTAAACATACAATTTCTTAGCAACGATTTTGGCAGGTACAAGTGATAACTGCATAAAGTCAGTACCTTCAGTCGGACAACATTAGTCGTCCATAATAATATGGCTTTGGGTACAATTCAAATCAACATAACTATTTGTGTAATGCAAACAATATGTGATTATGGGATTTGAGTTTGAAATTTCTCTTTCTTTATATTAACTTTTACACATTCGCCGCTTGACATCACGTTTGTCCTACTCGGATTGGAATAAACGCGATGCAGTTGTGAAAATCAATAACTTTATTAGATAATTACGATAGCTTATACAAGTGTTTCTTAAGTTCTGTTGTCCAGGTATTCTCAGCAACTAAGATTTAAAAAACCAAAATTAGGTATAACCTCAGCACAACGGCACAGAATTCTTCATTCTTTTCGATAATTTTTCTTCATTTATTTTTCATTTCATTCTCATTCAGTCAGTACGTTTATATGAATACTTGAGTGCTTGACTTGAAATCCACTTGAAGCACAGATAGGGCTTTTGATTGAATTAATTCCAATTACTTGACTTGAATTTCTCTTGAATTTAATTTTCGAATTGCTTGAGTTGAAACTTACGCATTGAATGCGCGTTTTCATGATATTTTGATTACTTCAAGCATACTTCAAGTGTTCATGTAAACGTACTGATAGATGAAATAAACATAGAAAAAATATCATTGAAATTAAAAAAATTGTTGACTGATCGACCAAATACTAGTTGAGAATGAAATCCTTAACATAAAGGCAATATGAAATCAATAGCTTCGTCTCAAAATATTCACTTTGTGAAGGAAAATATCCATGTTTATGGAGATGTGAAGAATATTTAATGAACTTTTTCGGTTCTACTTACCTATACGAAATAATATTTACCATGAATGCAATTAAAACTCTCTGGTGCTTAACCCAATAGAAAAATTGTTCTGTAATATGATGGTGTACGCACGAACAATTTTAGGTGATGTAAGTAGAGAGCATAACATTCTAGAAGTTATTGAAGATAGCCTACTGCAGCAAATTACACCGACTATCTGAGCCAATTACATTATATGTAGATGTGGTTTTACTCATCCCTAAAACAATGGAATGCCAGGGGCAAGATGTTATAACTTCGAGAGATTCGACGTTCGACATTTTATCGATAGTCGGTATGTTGTAACACTTTCGACAGGCGATAATTTCGATAGAATATCACTGAGTTTTGCTGAGAGTGATAGTACAAGCGAAGATTAAAAAATGTATGTAAATTCAAGAAAATAGATTTATATGTTCCATTTTTTTTAATTTATTCAATATAAATGATTTTAGATATTAATTATATAGATTCTGCAAACTTGAAGTTATAAAACTTGTAAGAAAATTTCTTGAATTCAAAAATCAATAAGGCAGTACATTTGTTTAGGCATATCCATAACATAATACCGCTGCCATTTTCTTTTGTTCCGGTAATTAATTATTTCTTCGTCATTTTCGTTATCCTCCACAAATAAAGCCACTCCGGCTTGAAAAATTCATAAATTCCAATTTTATTATTATTAGAATTTATCAACAACTAGAGAAAGAATCTATAAATGTCATTCTTGCTAGGGGAAAAAATCGGAAATAGTTTCGAATCAAGAAAAATCGCCTGTCGAACGAAAATCTTACAACATGCATCAATGCAACATCAATGTTTGAAGTCTGAAAATAATAATAAGGAAATGTTTGATTTGAATTGAAATTGAAAGTTTTTGTATTAAAATGTCTTATGGCATATTTAGCTTTAAATTTATTTGTTCTTGGATTAAACTTATTTGGTTTTCGGTTAAGCTTATTTGCTCTTGGGTTAAACTTATTTTCTCTTGGGTTAAACTTATTTGTTCTTGGTTTAAATAATCTGCAAATGCACGAGATTTTTCTATGGCAACACTACGAAGATTTACCCGATTTGTCCCATTTTCGTACTTACTTTTACAATTTCTTTAAAAAGTCTGTCTGCAAAATTTTCAACTCTCTAAGTGTACGGGTCCTCAAGTTATCGTGTGGAAAGACAGACGGACATGCCAAAATAAAAATAAATAATAAATAAAAAAAATAATAATAAAATAATAAAATAATAATAATAATAAAAATAAATAATAAATAAAAAATAAAATATAAAAATAATCCCTTTGTTATGGTACTATGTAGAGTGATTGGCTTTGGACTGCCAGCATGAGCTGACAGATCATTCGACGGACAGCGTTGACTGCAGGGCGGTACGCTAGCTCGCCAGGGCTCATTGGCGGAGAGTGTGGGGAGGTTCCACGAAAAACCTGCCGCTACCGTCAGCCATAATAAAAAAAAAATCGTGCCTACAAACTAAAAGCCGGCACACATTTGGTCCTGAAGGGACCCTTACGTCACTTACCTATATATATATAGTTGAAGGCGCAGATGTTCTGCCTTCCTGCATGTCCCAGCCACCCATCTGACTTTGAGGGCAAGATTTTTCAGAGTCCCTAGTTGACCTGTAAAGAGAGAATAAACGAGCGAACCTAAACGACCTTCATACGAGAGGGCTCCAGGATAGTGAAGGAAGAATTAAAACTTTCAAAGATTCATGTTCACGATATAATAGCAAATGTTTTCCTTCTTACAAAAATTACCACTTATTTCACGATTGTTTTCCTAGCAGTACTTATGGTAGAACTAGAGAGACGTCTGTTAATGGTTTTAAAAAGAAATGTATAGAATTTATAAAATGTTACAGTTGTTGAAAGTATATTCTAAATACTAATCAAGATTATTCTATTCTATTCTATCTCCTTGTTTAACTGACATTAAGATTTTTTTTATGTGACTTCATTTAAATGTTTTTCTTATCTTTTGTTAATAAATTTCCTTTACCCTGTACTTTACTGAACTTAGAGGAATTTGTTTTAAAATGCGAAAATTTTGGGCGAAATTCACGGTAATTTCATAAATGGAAATTTACGATTTTTTCAAAGCTCACAAAGAAAACTTACGAAGAAATGTTTCATGAAAAAGAGTTTAAGAAAAGTTGAAGCTAAACGAGACGCACAAGAATTTCATTTATCATTGTTCTTTAGTTTTCCTAGGATGCATAGGCATGAAGCCTAAACTAACGTTAGTTTAGTTCCTTTCTTTAGATATATATATAGTTTTCTCTCTTTTTTTTTCTTACGATATCATTTCTAATAATAGCGGATAAAATGTATTATTTAACCAAATGCTCCTATGCAAAATCATATTCAAGAAAAATTTTAAAAATTAGAAAAATCTGCCACAATTCCAACTTTATATAACTAAAACCTTAGATGTAAAAAGGAATATTATATATAAATTTAGAAACTAGTTTTCTTTGGAAATCTGATTTCATTGCACTAAGTTCCAATTAACAATTGGCGAAATGTTTTCAATATACTTAGTGTACGAAATTTCATCATGTTCAATGGTATTTTAATTTGTAATATTTTACTGTAGAGAGTACAGTTAATTTAAAAGCGCGTACAATAAATATTGCTTACTATCTTTGGTGCGCCCAGGAAAATAATAATAATTATTGATTCTATAAATAGAAGCAACTCTTCGCATTAGAATTGGCCAAGTGGTCAAGAACTATTAGCATGCAGACATTTCCTTTCACTGACCGGGGATATGGACCTAGAAAATATATACAGCTTTTGCCATGGTCGTTCTGTCACAGACTGGACTCTCATAGGTGGTCTCAGTATAGTATTGGGGGCCTTAGTTTCCTTAACCACGTCACAGGCGCCTACGTAGTTTCTGACATCAACTGTCATTCATGGCCAGTACAGGTGTCTTCGCAGACGTTCCAGTGTTTTCCCTATACCTCCGTGTGGAGCTAGTGGCGGATCATGAGCTCTTGAAATGACGTCGGTGACAAGCCCTCGTGGAATCCAAAGCTTCCAAGCTTCTTCTTCTTGAATCGGATTACCTGTTCTCGGAACAGTCCAAATGTAAACGAAGCCATCCCTGACGCAAAGATCTGGTAGTTAACCAGAAGTCGTTTTAACCTTATGCCTCAGTTCTTCATATTCCAACGAGTTGAAATATGGCGAACTAAGGTCAACTTCCGGGCCAGGATCTTCGTTGGTGGACAGGCTGTCGCAATGGAGGAGTGACAGCGCATCAGGGACGACGTTCAGGCTTCCTTTTCGGTGCTCAATTGTGAAGTCGAAACCCTGAAGCTTCAAACTCCACCGAGGAAGTCTACCGCTGAGGTCCTTTTGAGACATCAGCCATTTCAAGCTCGCATGATCCGTCACTATCTTAAACGGCATAAGTTCTATGAATGGCCGGAACTTCTTGCCGAACAGTTTTAGGTGACGGATAGTCAACTAGAGCCGAAATCTTGTCTGGGTCAGTTCCTAATTCCTCCCTTCCCGACCATAAAAGCCAACTATTTGTTCTCCTTGATACAAAACTTACCAGAAGGCGTCTTTCAGGTCCAGGCTCGTAATGTAGTTTGCCAGAGGAAGTCGACTCAGAAGTGCGTCTATCTGCGGTAGCGGATAGGCATCCTTCTTCGTAACAGAGTTGACCTTCCTGGCATCAAAACAAAGTCGAACCTTTCCAGGCTTCCTCACCAGAACAACTGGAGAGCTCCAAGGACTCTGGCTCTCCTCTATCACACCCAGTGATAGCATTCGCTCTAATTCGGCATCAATCAAACTTTGTACTGCGGGCGACATCGGATAAAAGCGTTGTTTTATCGGAGCTGCGTCATTCGTTTCAATCTTGTGAGCGACCAAATATGTTTTTCCCAGGCCTAAAGAGGCGAAAGAAGGGAAAAGCTGTTTCGTAGCTTCTAGACGCTGTTGATCTAGACTGGAAAGAGTTTGGCGGTCGGTGTCAGGAGTAGCTAGTAAACTTGGTGTCATTTCTGCAACTATACCTAGAACATCTGGAGCCAACCCAAATAGACGCCAGAAGTCTATTCCCAGATATGTGCGTGTATGAGCCCAGGAACCACGTAAAAACGCACGTTTCGGGTCTTACCACGGAAAGTGATGTCCAAGTCCACATGACCATGTACAGTCGTCATGGCACCATTCGCTACTTGAACCTGTGTCCGATACCTCTTCCATTCAACCTCTGCTTCTGCATGCTTCTCTAGAGCTCCCTGGCCTAGAATACTGACAGTGGCACCACTATCAAGTAATCCAGTCTCAGTTCGCCCGAGTAGTCTTACTTCGGCATACGGTCGAATGTCGTCTGGCATCGACACGGAAATCTGTGCCAGTTTTTTCCTTTCCAGTCTCATCCGTCGACAGTATTCCCGCCAACGAACGGTTGATCTCTTCTTCTTCGGTCTACCATCCAGGTCAGGATATATAATTTCAGCTAACTCCGCTACTGAGGAGAAGATGCGGTCTCTTACTGAATTGTATTTCTGCAGACGCGTATGATACGGCGTCAGCGGATGTACAACAGGCTCTCGCCCACTTGTCATAACAGAGCTTGGTGGCCGTTTTAATATAGAAGTGCCAAATCTCATGCTCAGTAACCTTGTCAGCTAAAAGTGCTGTCGGTTTTATCGGGACATCGAAAATTAAAGACTCTTCCCCAGAAGTGGAAATGGGAGCTTGAAGATCTGCGGAGAAGTCTATTATGTTCTCCGTCTCTATCACTGAATGATATCAGTGGACAATTCAGGGATTCGGACCTTCCTCCTTGTTCAAGGCTTGAACTGGAGCGTTCGTTGCAGTTGTCGCTCGCGACGTTGACGCTGGTCGGAAAGAGGTGGTGGTGTTCCCGACCCGTCTCAGGCTTTTCTGTCGACAATAGCTGCAATCGGGCTTGAAAATGTTTTTGCGTCCGCACCTATAGCAGATGTAGCGTTCTGCCCTCACGCTACTTTCTTTATTTTTTTTTTATTTTTCGTTATCATTTTGCTTTCCATTACTATTACTCATTTTCTTTAGTCATGATTCCTCGGGTATCTGAAAAGGGGCAGAAGCTTATACAATCTCGGAAAGTGGCCCTATGCTACTTTCCCATGACTCTAAACGTACCTGAAAAGAAAAAAAAAGTCCTAAAAGTCCAGCAAACCTGTAAAGCATAAAAGATTATTTATTTCATACACTCGCCGCCGCAGCAAAATTCTAAAATTGCACAGAAAGTTGAAATTTCGAAATTTGGCATCGTTGCCTCATCTTCGGTGCAATAAATTCCAGCCATGTACCGTTTGTTACTGAAAATCCCAAGTAACAAACGGCAACTCGCCCAGCTGTAAAGTATCGCCTGATGCTTTCTGCCAATAGCTCCCTGCCGCGTAGTACAATAAGAACAATAGAAAATAGAAAAATAGAATAAGCGTACAGAAAAGAACAATTTGGTTTCGGTCGCCAGCGGAGTAAGTGGAAATAAATATCACCAAAATGCTTCACACACACACCCGCGTCCACACCAGCTAGAGTATCGTCACCGGAAAGCAGTGGGATTCGAGCGGAATCGTACACGAAAAAGAATGCTCGCCTTCGGGTGGCGAAAAGAAGGTAGAACGGTTGCGAGGGATCAAGACGGCTGAAATCAGACAGTCTGGTTTAAGTGATGCACAGCGACGAATCAAGAGGAACGTGTCAAGTACCGGCTTGTGTAAAATACTTATTGGGTCTTTCTCTTTTTTCTGTTTTTTTCTTGGGGATCGTATGCCGGCTTTCTGCTGGACGCAAGACCTTTTTGTGAAGGGATCTTCGCGATTTTACGCGTTACCGCGGGGACCGACAAGTTTCGCGACAAATGAGTGATTTTCTTCTTATAAGTGGAAGTTCGGGTACCAGTGCGCTGCGTTTCCATGAATTTTTTTTGTTACGGAATGCAAGTGGATAACTTCTGGAATAGAAAAAATGGAAAACTTCATTAGTGAACGTGATTCTCATTTTGTTTGTGCTATGTGCAAGAATTTTCCCTAAATAAAGAAGAAAAAAATTTATAATTGTATTAGCTGTCAAGGTGGTGAACAGTTTTCCTGGAAAGTAATTTAAGAAGGTTTATTTAGTGCGCCAGAGTATAATTGATTTGAAGTCTCATGAATCCTTCATAATAACTGAGATGGAAAGTTGAAAATTTCCTCAGTGCATCTGAATTTTTTTTTATTCTTCGTTTTTTTTTCTAATTATGGAAACTTTGTTCTTATATCATATTACGAGAAAGTGTAGTGAATGTGGGTAATTGTTTACAAGAATTCCTCAAGAAACCACTGAACATGTACATAGCCACTAAGTCGGTATATAAGGCTTGGCAGCTTCTTAATAATTAGCTCAGAGTTCTCATTAGAAAAAGTGCTTCTGTATTTGGAATCGAGAGAGCTGTGAATAATGAACAAGTTTTGTGTCACAAGTTTATCTGAACCTGCATGAAAAATCAAAATCTAACAGAAAAATAAAAGAAAATTATAACACAAGAAAAAAAAGGAATATATATATACATGTATATAAACAAAACAAAAATACTGATAGACGACTAAAAATATATAAAAGAATAAATAAAAAAAAAAAAAAAGGAAAAAAAAAGGAACAACACAAAAGAAAGGGGAGCAGTAATTAGACCAAACGAAAAGTTAAAGCAATAAAAAGTGTTGATAAACAACAAAATCATACAACAATTTTGAATTTGGTGCCGAACAGCACAATCAAGCAAAAAGGAAAGAAAAAAAAAGTAGGTGCTTATCATTCCCAGAGCCAGATGTTGTAATTAATGTAAGTAGAACGCATGGTTATTTTAATTTAGTTTTTTTATCAAAAATATGTATACGGGTACCCTTAGGAATTTCAATAGGAGTACGTAAGTCGGATAGAAATCAGTATGTACATATGTATAAGAAAAGTTGTTTTTTTTTCTCTTGTTGAATATTTTCTTTTTATGACAAGTAAATAGTGTAGAAGCAATAATAGTTAAGCATTTAGTAAGCAATTCGAGTCACTTTGTTTTTGATAAGTATAATTTGAAAGATCAATTTTTTTCTTTTTTTTTGCGTATGTACTCTAGTTATATATATATATTGAAGTCCTTATATAAAAAAATTATGGTATGTACTCTAGTTATATATATATGTATTGAAGTTCTTACATGAAGATTATTGTATGTACTCTGGTTATGTATACATATATTGAAGTTCTTATATAATATAGAGATTATATTTGGTATGGTAGCGCCGGCCTTTTGATTTTTCCTCAACTTGCTTGCCAAAAAAAAAAATATATATATATATACAGATATAATTTCCTTTTTAGCTAGTGCTCGTTTATCGAGCCGGAACTTTTAAATTACTATCCTGCACCTTTTTTTTTTTTGGCAGTTCTTTTGTGTTTTTTTTTTGTTTTTGCAGCTCTAGTGGAACACGTCATGTTCGGCTAGCACGCCCGAGGATGGATGCCGGGCTCATTGATGTAGTCTACATATAACACACACACACACCTCTCCCATAAAATGGGGCTGAGCATATCTTCACTATTGCTTTGGAAGCTTGGCCAGGGAGGATGGGAGCGATTGGGCTCGACGATCTCCAAAGCTGGGACTCCACCAAGACCACGAGTCCCCTCCATTTTCTTTTCCTCTCTCTCGTTCTCGTAAATGGCGCTTCCTTCTCTGGGGGGGGGGGGGGGGAATATATTGCGCGGAGGTCGGAGTTGAGCAGTTTTACATTACCCTTCTCTTTATTTTTTTTCTCTAGCGTTCGGAATTTAGACATAGATATATGCAAGGAAGGAGTTTCCTTCGACCAGTTTTTCTTTGTCCGTCTGTCTGTCCGTAGACTCTATCTCACTTCCAGTCCTCAAGTTCCATGTCCGTCTGTCTGTCCGGTCGAATAGTTTGTTGCACAGCTTACAAGCATCGAAGGGTGTGGGAGGCAAGAACCTCCCCAGGCCGACTGATTGCTAGCGGCAAACGCTGTGCTGCCTCCCACTCTCGCCTGACGATGATTTTGCAGTCCGAAACGGTAAGCTGGCGGCCTCCTAATGGCTTTTGCTCATCGGTAGACCGACTACTGACCTTTGTAGGCTACAAATGGCGCCCAATCTTCTGTGCTTTTGGTTTTTTTTTAAAAGCTCCTTTCTTTTATTATTAATGGTTAACCATTTGCTTTGCAAATGGCGTTCAAACCCGAGTTGAGAATAATATTTTTGATAACTATTCTGCTCCCTTCTTCGCATTATTTAACTCAAAATCAAGTCCGCCAAACTTCTAAAGTCACGGTACAGTAGCTTAATTCTCAAGGCTTTGTTTCAAATTTTGTTCAAATTATTAAAAAAATTATTATGTTTTGGGGTATCATTCGCAATCGAATGGTGAACCAAACGCCGATTTTGTTTTTTTTCTTTTCTCCTTCTTTTGCGGAATCTGGACTTTTCCACTTTAGCAGGTTGGCTGAGGCAGCTCGCCTTACGATAGATTTTTTTTTTGTTTTCTTCCCTGCCGATGAGGTAAAGTGCGTTTTAGTGCGTTGTACACCTAACGATATTGGATTTCACCGCAACATGTCTCTTATCTTTCCCACATAGACGATTTCCGCAACTTTAGTTTTGACTTGATGGTGTAGAGTCTACTCCGAGAGTGAATGCGGACTCACGTGAGGTGTTTTTGATTCCGTACAGCGCGTTGCTGTCGTGAAGTTTTCTTTTCCTCCGTCAGGATATGGCTCCTCTTTGGGGTAACTGCACGCCTTTAATTCAATTGGATATATACCGGCTTAATGTTGAAGATTGGTTTTTCCTTCATCTATTACCTGTCAGTAAATGCTCGTCTTTGCTATGGCTTAAAGTCGTACTTGGAATCGCATTAGTGTTGCTCGAACTTTATTCGTTCTACGAGATTGTTCCATTGATGTCCTCCCGTGGACGGCCCAGCTACTGACGGGTTGAAAACATTCCATTTCCTCTCATATATATATATACATATTTTTTTTTCTCTTTTGTGTCCTTTAGTTTTGGCGTTTCTCGTTATTGACTAGGTAAACAGTTTTCCCGAATTTAACTTGTTAATGTCAGTTCGCTTGGTAGCATAAAACTCTTTTTGGGCGATGTGTGCCACCTTAAATTGTTGAAGTGATGCTTCAGAGTTGTTCTGCTAGCGAATTCTTCTTTCATCACGCTTCGTTTTGGCAGTAGTGAATGCTCATCTATTCGGAGGCTTGTAGGCTTGATTCTAGGGATGCCGGTATTGTTCGGGAAAATTACTCGTTCCATAAGAATTATTCTACCAGGACATTCTCGAGTCAAGTCGGCCGCCGAATTCGTGATCATACTCAATCCGTTTGTTGCTCCAGTTCTCACCTAGCTACTGCCTCTCTTCCTCGTAATGAATTTCTTTTTTTTGAATGCTTGCTCGAGCGGAATTCCTGTCGACTTTGTGCGAGCAGATGAAGCACAAGCTAAGAAACCTTATGGTTCAGTCCTTTGGACCTGTTTCAGGTTGGTCTAGTATTCGTTGAGGGCCGGGAGGGCTTGTTCGACTTCTTCTAAGAATACTGCTACTAGATCAGTCCTGCATACGGTTGGATTCCGAGCCTGCAACCATTCAATTAGAAAAGGCTTATTAATGCATACAAACAAGGATGTCTTAGTAGAATCGAACTGGTGACATGGAGATCGAGAGAGAGAGAATAGATTATTTTTAGTCACCGTACACCAAGTGACGAATCATTTTAACCTTTTCGGTTCTTTTTGTAGGTTGTGTGTGTGTGTGTGTCGGCCTGCGTTGATGGGTCTGGCCTCCGCCTGATTTAATGAAGTTACACATTCGAATACTGAAGTTTTGTTCGATCTCGTTCAAAGAATCATATCGTATATATATATTTCATAATATTCATTTTAAATTCGCTTAGTATATCGTACATATATTTCATAGTTTAATTTGCATAATACTTAGTAAGTTCCCGGGTATCTGGTTTAATCCTTTTGTTATAACTACTCATGTCAGATCATAAATTGACTTTGCGTTCTATGTGAATAGATAGTCACTGGCAAATCGTGCACATAAACGGCATTATTGCATCAGGTTATTACCAGCTTACTGTGTCTCTGTAAAAAAAAAAAAAAAAAAAAAAAAAAAATCGTCACGCAGTTATTGCAGCGCTTGACCTGCGAGTGCATTCTATTAAAAAAAAAATCAGTGACGACCACGTCCCGAATTATCTTTCACTACTTTCGTCATGGAAAACATAGATTTTTCATATCTAACTCCCGAAGAATTGGCTGTGGAATATGCCGACCGATTTTTAGAAGCAAGTGTACAAGGTGCCCGTGGTCAGCTTACTCAGGCATACGCTGCGGAGATTGATAATCCAGAAAAGGTTCCCAAAGATTCTCACGCCCACAAAAATCCTAAACGTGAGGACACCTACTTAGGTGAGCGCATCGAGTCATTGCGGCAAAATTTGATACGCCATCCGATTGAAACAAACGAAGATCGTGTCAAGTACCGCACTCAACTGTATCATGTGCTCTATAGAGCCAGACGACTTGCATATTCTTCACCAACATACCGAAGTGCAGCACAAACGCATGCCCAGGCCTCAGAGGATCTCTTGGGACTGGTTGAGACGGCTATAATTAGCAACACCCCAGTCTCAGTCGAAGGGCTGACTACGGACTCTGCCTCGAGCCTGCCTGTCACCTCTATTACCTCAGCGAGCCTCAGCTTGCCGTCAAATACAGGGGCCGTCGCAAAGACCTCTATTGAAATTCTTCCTCCAGGGAGGCAATACTTGAGTACGCCTAAAGCTCCCACGAAAACCCTAAATTTCAACCCGGACCTGTCATATGTAGAGCAGCCAGCTCTTGATTATGGAGTGAACCCTGGCCTGTCAATAGGTGGCCATGCGGCTACTCAGGTACCACTAAGAGTTGCCCCCAGGTTAGACGCCACAGAAAGTCACTCAATAGGTATATTCAAGGATGCATTCTAGACCCTCGAGTCCGAACCCAGACATGTCTCATTTGAACCCTCCTCTGTCGTATAAAACAAGGGAGCATACCTTGCTAGTAGACACCTACTCCAGTTCAAGGCCATTAACAGCCCATCTTCAAGGATGGCCCAGAAGTGTCCCCACTTCCTTAGCATCAGGCCGGTTAAGCCCAGGCCTGGCCTTCGGATCTAGCACTACTCAAAGACCAAATGCCTCTAGTGTGCCATTTTCACAACTAAACCCCAATGTTACAACCGCGGCCAGCTTGTCACCGTTTGATACCACGCAGCAGCCTGCTGGGAATGAACGACGTAGTAACCCTCCGAATCCTGTCTTCCGATGGAAGTTATCCTTTGACGGCGTCACCGGAATGGACGTAACCGAATTTATATTCCGAATAGAATCTCTATCTCGTTTAGAGCGCGTCTCTGGGGCCGAACTATGTGCGGGATTCCATTCGCTTGTGACGGGCAAGGCTGCCAACTGGTACTGGCTATATCTAAAAACTCAGGGGCGAACCGCATCATGGTCAGATCTACGCACTGCACTCCTGCGCGAGTTTCGCAGCCAAGAAACAGATTACGAAATACGCAAACTGGTAGAGGGCAGAAGGCAAAAACCAAATGAGTCATTCAGTGACTTTAGATTGGCCGTCCATGCACTGGTATGCAAGATGACTAACCCAATTCCCGAAAGTGAACTCGTTGAAATTCTACGACGCAACATGAAACCAGCTCTGCAGGAGGCACTATTAATGTATTACACTGACAACGTGCTCGATTTAAGAGATCGGTGTACCAAGTTTGAGAAGATATGGTCTGAAATAGGTTCACCGCGTGAAGTAGTCACTCGTCGGACAGTCCATGAGTTGTATTCTGACAGCCCATACTTGAACGTGGACCCCAATTCACCATTTCTCCATGAAGTAGACGCCCTCCAAGGCGACACTCGGCCCACACTGCTGCGGAGAGATCATCAATTAACCCGCAGACCGCCGAGGTTGACTTGTTGGAACTGTGCAGTGGAGGGTCATACATACCATGACTGTCCTTTGGGCCCGCAGCATATTTTCTGTTACGGCTGCGGCGCAGCGAACACCATCAAGCCGCAGTGCCGAAAGTGCACGACGTTAAACCACTATCGGAGTCAGAACGCCGCAGGAACTCCATGTGTTCTGACTCCAGCCCAAATTCATTCACGTCCCAAATCAGAAGCTGCAACCAACACCGAGCCCGACAGGCATCGCTAGCTCCGCCCAGTGTAATCAGCAACCACATTCTCATAGACGACCCGCATATCACCACCGTCGACTCGCTTAGAGAAGAAAATGTCTCCATTAACTATTTGCCATCGCTACAGGCTATGAATAAAGGCTTACCCAGAGTGGGAAAGCAATATGTCAGCATGCGAGTGCAAAGTACCGCAGCCTCCACTAACACCGATCCACGAAACGTCGACAATTTCACTTGTCCCTCTTCTGTTAGTTGTCCATCAGCTGTCAATCATGGCTCAGAGAGCGACTTTTCTTTTAGTGCTTCACCGACCCGCTTGAAACAACCCACTTCTCGAAAGACCCAGCGAACCCGAAAATACCGGCGGTTGCGTAGAAGCCTGAAGGCCTCCATAGCAGAAGCTGTCATTATAAACACTGCAGACCCTCGACCATATGCCGACATCTTTATTAAAGGTCAGCGAATTCGACGTTTGTTGGATAGTGGCGCCAGTATTAGTGTATTAGGCTTCGGAGCTGAAAACTTTCTGGGGAAGCTAGGAATAACTTTTCACTCAATGCCATCAAAAATTTCAACCGCCGATGGGCAAAAACAGCAGGTACTAGGTCACATCCGAGTTTTGGTAAAGTTTGGGGAGAAATCTCGTATGATGCGTCTGCACATTGTCCCATCTTTACAGCAGCCGCTGTACTTGGGTATGGACTTCTGGAAAGCCTTTGGGTTGGCTCCAGTTATGATTAGTGAGTTACATTCAGTACCAAGTCCAGCCCCAGTCTGTACTAAACACCACGAGCTCTCCGAATCCGATAACCAACAATTACAATCCGTGATAGAATCATTTCCTTCATTCAACCAGCACGGTTTAGGGCGCACTAAGCTCGTAGAGCACGAAATTGATGTTGGGACTGCCAAGCCCATTAAACAGCGTTATTACGCCGTATCGCCCGTCGTACAACAAGCTCTCTATGGTGAGCTCGATAGGATGCTGGAGCTAGGAGTTTTCGAAGAAAGCCAAAGCTCTTGGTCATCTCCCGTGACGTTAGTAAAGAAAGCCAATGGCAACGTCAGATTGTGCCTTGATGCACGTAAACTAAATTCCGTAACAGTCCCCGATGCATTTCCTCTGCCGCTTATCGACGGTCTCCTTAGTAGACTACAAGAGACGCGCTTCATCTCAGCTATCGACCTAAAGGATGCCTTTTGGCAAATCATTCTAAGCAAATCTTCAAGAGATAAAACAGCTTTTGCAGTGCCAGGTAGACCCCTGTACCATTTCACAGTACTCCCTTTCGGACTTTGTAATGCTCCACAGACGATGTGTCGGTTGATGTGCAAGGTCATACCTCATCATGACCGAGTGTCTGTCTACCTCGATGACCTGCTTATTACCTCCTCCACGTTTGACGAACATCTCAGGCTATTGACCACTGTCGCCTTTTTGCTACGCGATGCTGGCCTAACTATCAACGTGGAGAAGAGTAAGTTCTGCATGAGGGAGGTCAGATACCTTGGTTTTGTGGTAGGTGATGGTTGTATGCGCACAGATCCTGAGAAAGTTACCGCCATCTCTAACTTTCCAAGACCAAATACCACTAAGAAAGTGCGAAGTTTCCTTGGAGTATGCGGATGGTATCGGCGCTTCATCCCCAACTTTGCCACTATTGCTGGTCCCCTCACAGATCTGCTAAAGAAGAATATGAAATTTGTGTGGAACGAAAATGCTGAACGATCTTTCAATGAACTTAAAGAATCTCTTACTACAGCCCCAGTGCTTGCAAATCCAGACTTCAAGCGCCCATTTTACATTCAGTGCGACGCCAGTGCAACAGGAATCGGGAGCGTTTTGTTCCAGCGTTCGGCTGACGGGGGGAACACCCGATTGCGTTTATGTCACAGAAACTCAATAGCGCTCAGCTTAACTACAGCATCACGGAACTTGAATGCTTCGTAGCAGTACAGAGCGTGAAGCGGTTTCGGCCATATATTGAGGGCCTGGAGTTTACGGTCATCACCGATCATGCTAGCCTTAAATGGCTCATGGACCAGAAGAATCTGTGTGGCAGGTTAGCACGGTGGAGTCTTAAACTCCAAGCCTTCAAATTCAATATTGAATATCGAAAAGGACGTGAAAATGTAGTCGCAGACGCCCTTTCACGGGCTTTCGGTAGTGACTTGATCAGTTCCCCTCCGGACGCCGTCGCGACCTCACTCGCCATCGAATCCATAACCATGGATGAGCTCTCTTATCAAGAAAAGACCTATGTGGAAAGAATCCAACGTGTGAATGCCAATCCGGACACTTTTCCCAACCTGCGGGTTAGTAATGGTAGAGTTTACATTAGCTTCACGTCACCTAAGAACTGTACAACCATACGCGAAGCTCACTGGAAGCTGTGGGTGCCAGAAGGATTAACTACCAGCCTAATCGAACTAGAACACTGTCCACCAACCTCCGCTCACTTCGGTGTAGCTAAGACACTGGAAAAACTGCGACGTTCTTACTACTGGCCGAGCATGGCTTCTGACGTGCAGAAGTTTATAAATGCTTGCGAGATTTGTAAGACAGTCAAGCCAGTTAATTACGCACCCAGACCACCATTGGGTGCACAGCGACAGACCGATTTACCGTGGCAGCGAGTCTTCTGTGACTTTTTGGGTCCATACCCCAGGAGTCGGAACGGAAACAAGTATATATTCATCGTACTCGACCACCTCACTAAATTTGTTCTGTTGGAAGCAATGCCCGAAGCCACTGCCTCGAGAGTTGTACAATTTCTGGAGCAAGAAGTCTTTCACGTTTTCGGAGTCCCTGAACACTTCCATTCCGATAATGGCAGCCAGTTCGCCTCTCGGTTGCTCGCTCAGTTGCTGGAGAAATATGGAGTCACGCACACCTTCTCTCCACCCTATTCTCCTCAATCCAACGCTTCTGAGCGAGTAAACTAGTCAATCCTGGCAGCGATACGCGCCTATGTCGGCACCGAGCACCGTAACTGGGACGAGCACCTGAGCGCAGTTGCTTTCGCTATACGAAACGCCATCCATGAGTCCACGAAGTGCTCACCACACTTTTCACTATTCGGAAGACACCCGGCAATCCATGGCAACTCATATAAACTCATGCGAGAGTTGACAACAGACCTCGACGGCGCACTTGACGTTTTGCCCATCAACCAAAGACTTCACCTGTTATGGGAGCAAGTCAAAGAACACCTTGACGAAACATATAAGAGATACTCCACCAATTATAACCTACGAGCGCGTGCAAGGACCTTCGTACCTGGTCAGACAGTTTATGTCCGAAACTTTGTACAGAGTAGTGCAGTCAATCGTTTTGCTGCTAAATTGGCACCTAAGTTCGTCAAAGCGACTGTTGTAGAACGCATAGGCCGAGTCACCTATCGTCTAAAGAATGAAAGGGGCCTCCCTATAGGAGTTTACCATGCCCAAGATATAAAGTCCTGACCAGAGTCAGATTACCTTACTTTCCCGGTAGCCCTAAAAAGGCATCCGGCCAGCTTAACTGGTAACTACAGGGTACCAATGTGCCGCTTAGGACCCACCCAACCTAGCGGCCGGTACACCTCTTGTTAGTAGACCCACCTTTTACCTTTGTGTTCTCACTCCCACATGGTGCGCTACGGATAGCGGGGCTACCGTAGAAATTTCAATCGTTAAACCGACTCCTAAAATTTAAACAGCCCACCTCTACCTTGATTGAGTAGATGTTTATTCACTAATCCCTTCTGGATTAGCCTCGATATGAGGATTTTTCTTTCCCGTCTTTTCTTCACTATTTCTTAGTCTGCGGTGGTCGAGCGTAAATTTATAAAGGACAACAGTTTTGTCTATCCCATCTCTACCGTTAATGAGTAAATGTTTCATCACTAATTCCTTCTGGATTAGCCTCGATATGAGGATTTTACTTTTCTGTCCCTCCTTCATTTTTCCTCTCAATGTGATGCCGTGTTGAGTGGTCGCTAAGTTGAATAATATCGCTGCTATGTCTCCGCTCCCGTTTTAGCAGTTCGTATCTTCCCTTACGTTGGATGCTTTTCGTTTAACCCCTCTAGATAATCCGTCCGTCCGTCCGTTAGTGCTTGGTTAAAGCCCTTTCACTGGTTCCCAGTCTAGCAACCCATAGCCCGGCTTGAGACTCTTGTGGCTCGTCCCCACGTTGGGCGCGGCTGTAAAGCATTCCTCTCCCTACTCCCTTCAAGTTTTTGTTTTTGTCTCGAAGCCCGGCTGGAGACTCTCTTCACGGTGGGTCGTCCCCACGCTGTAGCGTACTGCCCTCACGCTACTTTCTTTATTTTTTTTTATTTTTCGTTATCATTTTTCTTTCCATTACTATTACTCATTTTCTTTAGTCATGATTCCTCGGGTATCTGAAAAGGGGCAGAAGCTTATACAATCTCGGAAAGTGGCCCTATGCTACTTTCCCATGACTCTAAACGTACCTGAAAAGAAAAAAAAAGTCCTAAAAGTCCAGCAAACCTGTAAAGCATAAAAGATTATTTATTTCATACACTCGCCGCCGCAGCAAAATTCTAAAATTGCACAGAAAGTTGAAATTTCGAAATTTGGCATCGTTGCCTCATCTTCGGTGCAATAAATTCCAGCCATGTACCGTTTGTTACTGAAAATCCCAAGTAACAAACGGCAACTCGCCCAGCTGTAAAGTATCGCCTGATGCTTTCTGCCAATAGCTCCCTGCCGCGTAGTACAATAAGAACAATAGAAAATAGAAAAATAGAATAAGCGTACAGAAAAGAACAATTTGGTTTCGGTCGCCAGCGGAGTAAGTGGAAATAAATATCACCAAAATGCTTCACACACACACCCGCGTCCACACCAGCTAGAGTATCGTCACCGGCAAGCAGTGGGATTCGAGCGGAATCGTACACGAAAAAGAATGCTCGCCTTCGGGTGGCGAAAAGAAGGTAGAACGGTTGCGAGGGATCAAGACGGCTGAAATCAGACAGTCTGGTTTAAGTGATGCACAGCGACGAATCAAGAGGAACGTGTCAAGTACCGGCTTGTGTAAAATACTTATTGGGTCTTTCTCTTTTTTCTGTTTTTTTCTTGGGGATCGTATGCCGGCTTTCTGCTGGACGCAAGACCTTTTTGTGAAGGGATCTTCGCGATTTTACGCGTTACCGCGGGGACCGACAAGTTTCGCGACAAATGAGTGATTTTCTTCTTATAAGTGGAAGTTCGGGTACCAGTGCGCTGCGTTTCCATGAATTTTTTTTGTTACGGAATGCAAGTGGATAACTTCTGGAATAGAAAAAATGGAAAACTTCATTAGTGAACGTGATTCTCATTTTGTTTGTGCTATGTGCAAGAATTTTCCCTAAATAAAGAAGAAAAAAATTTATAATTGTATTAGCTGTCAAGGTGGTGAACAGTTTTCCTGGAAAGTAATTTAAGAAGGTTTATTTAGTGCGCCAGAGTATAATTGATTTGAAGTCTCATGAATCCTTCATAATAACTGAGATGGAAAGTTGAAAATTTCCTCAGTGCATCTGAATTTTTTTTATTCTTCGTTTTTTTTTCTAATTGTGGAAACTTTGTTCTTATATCATATTACGAGAAAGTGTAGTGAATGTGGGTAATTGTTTACAAGAATTCCTCAAGAAACCACTGAACATGTACATAGCCACTAAGTCGGTATATAAGGCTTGGCAGCTTCTTAATAATTAGCTCAGAGTTCTCCTTAGAAAAAGTGCTTCTGTATTTGGAAACGAGAGAGCTGTGAATAATGAACAAGTTTTGTGTCACAAGTTTATCTGAACCTGCATGAAAAATCAAAATCTAACAGAAAAATAAAAGAAAATTATAACACAAGAAAAAAAAGGAATATATATATACATGTATATAAACAAAACAAAAATACTGATAGACGACTAAAAATATATAAAAGAATAAATAAAAAAAAAAATGGAAAAAAAGGAACAACACAAAAGAAAGGGGAGCAGTAATTAGACCAAACGAAAAGTTAAAGCAATAAAAAGTGTTGATAAACAACAAAATCATACAACAATTTTGAATTTGGTGCCGAACAGCACAATCAAGCAAAAAGGAAAGAAAAAAAAGTAGGTGCTTATCATTCCCAGAGCCAGATGTTGTAATTAATGTAAGTAGAACGCATGGTTATTTTAATTTAGGTTTTTTATCAAAAATATGTATACGGGTACCCTTAGGAATTTCAATAGGAGTACGTAAGTCGGATAGAAATCAGTATGTACATATGTATAAGAAAAGTTGTTTTTTTTTCTCTTGTTGAATATTTTCTTTTTATGACAAGTAAATAGTGTAGAAGCAATAATAGTTAAGCATTTAGTAAGCAATTCGAGTCACTTTGTTTTTGATAAGTATAATTTGAAAGATCAATTTTTTTCTTTTTTTTTGCGTATGTACTCTAGTTATATATATATATTGAAGTCCTTATATAAAAAAATTATGGTATGTACTCTAGTTATATATATATATTGAAGTCCTTATATAAAAATTATGGTATGTACTCTAGTTATATATATATGTATTGAAGTTCTTACATGAAGATTATTGTATGTACTCTGGTTATGTATACATATATTGAAGTTCTTATATAATATAGAGATTATATTTGGTATGGTAGCGCCGGCCTTTTGATTTTTCCTCAACTTGCTTGCCAAAAAAAAAAATATATATATATATACAGATATAATTTCCTTTTTAGCTAGTGCTCGTTTATCGAGCCGGAACTTTTAAATTACTATCCTGCACCTTTTTTTTTTTGGCAGTTCTTTTGTGTTTTTTTTTTTTTTTGCAGCTCTAGTGGAACACGTCATGTTCGGCTAGCACGCCAGAGGATGGATGCCGGGATCATTGATGTAGTCTACATATAACACACACACACACCTCTCCCATAAAATGGGGCTGAGCATATCTTCACTATTGCTTTGGAAGCTTGGACAGGGAGGATGGGAGCGATTGGGCTCGACGATCTCCAAAGCTGGGACTCCACCAAGACCACGAGTCCCCTCCATTTTCTTTTCTTCTCTCTCGTTCTCGTAAATGGCGCTTCCTCCTCTGGGGGGGGGGAATATATTGCGCGGAGGTCGGAGTTGAGCAGTTTTGCATTACCCTTCTCTTTATTTTTTTTCTCTAGCGTTCGGAATTTAGACATCGATATATGCAAGGAAGGAGTTTCCTTCGACCAGTTTTTCTTTGTCCGTCTGTCTGTCCGTAGACTCTATCTCACTTCCAGTCCTCAAGTTCCATGTCCGTCTGTCTGTCCGGTCGAATAGTTTGTTGCACAGCTTACAAGCATCGAAGGGTGTGGGAGGCAAGAACCTCCCCAGGCCGACTGATTGCTAGCGGCAAACGCTGTGCTGCCTCCCACTCTCGCCTGACGATGATTTTGCAGTCCGAAACGGTAAGCTGGCGGCCTCCTGATGGCTTTTGCTCATCGGTAGACCGACTGCTGTTCTTTGTAGGCTACACAGAACACAACTTGTCTCTCCTGTCGGCAATCTTGATAGAAGTGACCGGACCGGTCACAGTTCCAGCAGATTACATTCTGAGGGGTTGCCTCCGTCGGACGATACTCATCCACCTCGCTGAATCTTTGGCTGCGATATGTATTCCAGCTGCTCGCTGTCGCAATTCGTTGCTGCGTCGCCTGTGTTTGAGTCACGAGACTCCGT
The DNA here is from genome assembly GCA_963930735.1 of Dioctria linearis. Lineage (NCBI taxonomy): Eukaryota > Metazoa > Arthropoda > Insecta > Diptera > Asilidae > Dioctria > Dioctria linearis. The sequence continues at coordinate 218,657,069 of OZ005740.1, read as the reverse complement.
AGTTGGTGTATATTGTTAGTGGGATGTAGGCAGATTTTCTGCTGAATGTTTGGAAGCAAATTCGACTTGACGATTTCTAGGAACTCTCCGTCCGCCAAAGGACTTTGCAGTTGATCGCGCAACTGTACTGGGTGTTGGTGGTATGTCGCAAATGACTCACCTGCTTTCTGTTTTCGCAGCATCAGCTGAACTTTGACCTTAACGTCATCTTTCGGTACTCCCCATTCAGCTAATAGAGCTGTTTGTACCTACTCCCATGAAGGCGTGGAATTTTGCCTCAGGAGAGACCAGTACCAGTCCATAGCTGGTCCAGAAAGCAAGGTTGTCATGTGCCTTACCAGAAGATCGAAATCTCCTTCTAAGGCCGAATATGTCAATGCTTCTACTCGAAATACAAATTCGTCGACAGTGAGCCGTGAGCTGTCACCGCTATAAGATATATTCCATCTGCGGATGGGGCTGCCAGAGCGTCGTTGTCCTACGCCTGCAGGGATACGAATAGGTGGTGGTTGTGAAGGTGGGACAAAGTTGGGCATAGGCTGATTACTAGGCTGACCAAATGCTGATGGTGGTCTATTAAACGATTGCCTACGCAGATTAGGAAAATCGTTCGATGGTCTTGGAGCACCCATGGACGGAGGAGGTCGTGAGAAATCCACGGGCGACATTGCTGCTGAGATCTGTTGTCGGACGCTATTCATTAACTCAGACCGCAAAACATTGAGGCTCTGTTCGAGGCCTTCGCGTACTAGGTATTGCATTTGTAGGCGCAAGCCTGCCATCAAAGGATCCGTAGCTGCTGAGGTGTGGCCTTGAACCGTACGCGCTGGACTGTCTTGTCGTGAGCTAGGATTGGTGAAAGTCCTTGAATGCAGATCTGGCATTCCAGGAGAGAGGGATCGTCGACTAGGTGGTGGAATTGTCAACGGTGGTAAGTCAAATGTCGGCAATGAGTCAAGGTTGACAGACCTTGCAGGCTTCGCTATCTTAGAGACAGTACCTGTATACGCAGTAAAATCTTTCAGAGTGAGTTGGCTCTACAGATCGGGCAGTTGGACCTTTGTCCAATCCACGTTTTCAAACAGGCCTTCTGGAACACATGTCCACAGACCGTCATCACTGCCTTCCTCTGCCCAGACCAGTCTCCCTCTAGACAGATGGTGTATTTGTCAGGCACCTGTATTAGTGCACCAAGTGTACGAGGTGGTGTTCTCACTGCAGCCATTGCAACTTGTTGTAAATCAAGCAAAAAAAGATTTTCAAACCAAGGGTGTGGAATAGATATCAAAAAAAATTTCAAAGAATTCGAAAGTTCGGAAGAGATAACAGGCTCTTCACAATGTGAGGATCACGAAATACCAATTTAAAGTCGAAGGTTGGGACGGGATACTAAAATTTCAAACAGAAAAAATCTTTCCTAAACGTTCGGAGAAGTTGAAAAAAATTCAAAAAATTTAGGGATTCGGAAGTTAGCTACGTCTTCTCAAATCGAGACAATATAAATACTGGTTGAAAAAAAAATTCAAAAGTTCGAAAGCGATAGCAAATTCTTCGAATGACAAAATTTCTTCTAATAGTTCAAAAATGTGAAAAACCAAAATATCACAAACGTCCAATCGAGCGTTTCAAAAATTCTTACGATTTCTCCTTCACTTCCAGGAGCTAACTCTCAACATAAAACTCTTCAGGTCGCTCTCCCCCTTTTCAGGTCAGAAAATTTATACAAGTAAGCGACGTGAATGTGTGCATTGAAAAAAATGTGGAGTTCCCACATAAATCTGGGAAGATTGATGTTGGAGGTTTCAGAGGCTGAAAATACTACTAGAGATTCTTCAGCCAGGCAGTTAACAGTATGCCAACTCCTGATTACTGAAGATATCCAGCATTAATTTCACCCTCTAAGAACTCTTCCTCTCCTCCTCACCGGATCAACATGTCCAGCTAGTTCGCTAGCTGGGCAGAGTAATGAGTCTGGTCAACTAATTAGCTGGAAGCCAAAGAGTCATCTCGCAGACTCATAACTCTGTCCAGCCAGTTGGCCAACAGAGACATGTCTCCACGTGAGCTCACACAAAAACATTTCGTGCGGCCACCTACCATTTCCATGGCAGAAGGCCAGCGGGAAAGATCATCCAAACAAAATTCAAAAAAACTTCAAAAAATTTAAAAAGCAACAAATTGTTCAGGCTTGAGGCTTGACCAAAGTCAAACTGCTTCCAGTTAAAACTGATTAAAATGGCTGGGATTAATGAAATCTTTTATTAAAAACAATTTCGTGGTCTAGAATACAGCAATTCAAATGTAAAAACAAAAAATGAATGAACAACATCTTGACAGTTGGTTGATTACAGGTAACTAGATTTGAAAGCATAGTATGCTGAGTTACAGTTTATATTTGGTTACCAAACATTCCGTCCGCCTCGTTGATACGCGATACAACGAATATGATATCCGCCCGCCATGAAATATTCAAATGATGAATCAAAAGATGATGCGATAAATCTAATGGATACTATCATACTATGATAGTGTTGTTCCATTAACTGGTAGAACGACTAGTTTCACGATAGGTCGACGAATAGTAGAATTCTTGCATTTGACTGTAGCAACGCGTGCTAGACCATCGGGACCAGTATGAAGTTGGAGGATACGACCAAGTAACCAAATTGATGGTGGACACCTTTCATCTCGAACAAGAACTAGATCTCCTATTTTTAGATTTTCGGTAGGATTTCGCCATTTGTTGTAAGCAGTGGAGATAGTCTCTTGATCATATCTTCCAAATGCCTTCATACATTCTTTGCACTAGTTTCCATCTTGCTAGTAGATTAGGCGATTCGTTTTTAATGCTGGGTCGAGGAATACTGAGAAATGGTTTCCCAATCAAAAAATGTCCAGGAGTTAGCGCAGATGAGTCGTCTGGATCGTTGGACAGTGGATAAAGTGGTATAGAATTTAGGCATGCTTCTATTTTTGATAATAGGGTCGATAGCTCCTCATACGTAAGGGTATGGTTCCCAATTGTACGACGCAGGTGGTGCTTAATTGACTTTACACCTGCTTCCCAAAGTCCGCCGAAGTGAGGTGCTGAAGGAGCTATAAAATGCCATTCAGTTCCCTTTGTCAATAGTTGTTCTGCAATCTCCCCACACTGTTGTTTTAAGCAGCTATGATGCATACACTTCAATATTCTATCAGCTCCAACAAAGTTCGTGCCGTTATCGCTGTACAAATGAGTACATAGGCCCCTTCGGAATACAAATCGATCATAGGCAGCTATGAAAGCGTCTGTGGTCATTTCGCTGACCACTTCTATATGCACAGCTTTCATGACAAGGCACACAAACATTGCTATATAGCCTTTATAAGATTTGAATCCTCGACCTTTTGTTTGTTCAAAAGCATGAGACGGTGTAATTCGTTCAGAGGGCAGACTTCCCATTAACTGTGAAGATATTTTAGCTCTATATCTTATGTAGATTGGCGGTATTCTGGCGGTAATTATCCAGAATCTTAATCGGAGATATCCCAACGTAAGTTGGATTCCACCGTGTAAAGTCTTCTGGTGTGCATCACTTATTAGGAGCGACGATAGTTTTGATGCTGCTGAGAGTATCATGGGATGTTTTTGGTCGTATGGCAACACGGCGAGTTGCAATCTGCCTCCAACGCGTAAAATTCCATTACTGTCGGTAAAAGGGGTCAGACTTAATAGCTTGCTGGAGTTTGGTAAAGGTTTTCCTTTACTTAAGATGCATTTTTCATAGCTGAAGCTCTGTTGTTGGCTATGATGTACCCAAAACGACAGAGACTGTAATATCTCGGGAGATGTAATTTGGCCTGCTATTTTGTCTGTAGGATTGCGAGCATTGTGTATGAAACGTTTAATATATGCTGTTACTCGGAGTAATTTTCCCAACGACGAATAGTGATCCAGCAGCTCCCAGTTAGGAATGAATGTAATCACGTGGGTACGAACGGTTCAAATCTCGGCTTCCATATTTATTTTGGCAATTGTACAGTTGTCTTGCGAAGGCCAGCACGAAGAATCTTGTCGCAAGAACTGAGGTCCTCGCCACCATAAAGAATGGTCTTTCAACTGCGTTGAGTCTATTCCACGAGAGGCACAGTCTGCGGGATTAAATTGACTAGGAACGTGATGCCATTTCGCGTAAAAGCAGGATGTCTGGATCTCCGACACTCTGTTGGCAACAAACGTTTTCCAGCGGGTTGGTTCACCTCGAAGCCAGGCCAGAACTATTGTCGAATCTGTCCAAAGATGAGTGGGAACTGAAGTCAGATTCATTGCTTTTCTAACGTTGTTTATCAACCGAGCTAGTAGGGATGAGCCGCACAGCTCGGCAGACTTACGGTCTTTATTGGGGCTACTTTTGTTTTAGCCATTAATAATGTTGTTTGTATATTGTCAAATGACTGTGTAACTCGTGCATACACAACAGCGGAATAAGCTAGAGTTGAGGCAGAATATGCAAGTTTTGACGGTAAGCTATCCAACTAGCAGCTAACTCTGATGAAATGTCCTCATCCCAATTATTTTCAAATCTCCAGAGTTTTTGAATAAGGATTTTTGTATTGATTGTTGTAGGGGAGCACCAACCAAGTGGATCGAAAATCTTTGAAATATCAGAGAGAATCTTGCGTTTAGTAATTGGATAGAGTGCTGAATTTAGATCAACTTTTATCCTGAATTCGTCTGTTTCTGGCTGCCACAGAATGCGTAAGGTCTTCAGATGATTATCTTCATCAATAGTGCGGAATGACGTAGATTCTTTATCCTCGTTTGGAATTACATCAAGTAAGGAGGGTGCATTCGTTGACCATTTTTTTAAGGTGAATCTTCCTGATGTTAATAGCTTTATCAGCTCACATTGAATTTTACAACCAGACTCTATACTCTCTGCTCCGAAGAACGCATCATCCACATAAAAATTGTTGAGTAATATATTTGAGGCGATAGGAAATTGCTGTATACCATCGATTGCGAGCTGCTTAGAGGCCGTATGGCTAAATATGGTGCACTGGCTAAGCCGTAGGTCACAGTTGTTAGTCTAAATTCTTGAATTGACTCATCTGTACTTTTTCTCCAAAGTATTCGCTGCAGATCTTGATATATTTTATCTACCTTGATTTGCCTGTACATTTTTTGTATGTCAGCACAGAGAACGAATTGATGCTTTCTCCAATTCAACAGTATCGAACACAAATTTTGTTGAAGCTTAGGACCACCATATTTGAAAGCGTTGAGAGATGCACCTTTTAAATTTTGTTGAGACCCATTGAATACCATGCGTAGCTTAGTCGTAGAGCTCTCCTCCTTTAAAACTCCATGGTGTGGTAAATAACATACGTTTTCTGTCTTCTATACTTCCTCTTTCGGTATTGGTTGCATATGTCCCAATTGGAGATAATCTTGCATGAAAGCCATGTACCTTTCTCGATATATCGGATTAAATCTAAACCGTTTTTCAACCTGGTATAATGATCTTAGTGAAGCCTTGCGCGTGTCGCTAAGGTCAAGCGGTAATTTTGTTTTCAGTGGAAGTTTAACTACAAATCTTCCTGATTCATCTCGTCGATAAGAAGTCTTAAAAAATTCTTCACACAATTGGTCTTCAGCAGATAGCGATATGAGTTGATCCACTTCTTCAATTTCCCAGAATCGTTGGAGTTGTGCATTGATGCTTTCTCCAATCTGGCTGTGGAACTTGAAAGCGAATATTGAATTGTGTTAATCGAAATCGGGCCACTTAGAATCCATCCCAAGATCGTTTGTTGTGCAATGGGTTCCCCACGTTTTGTTTCATGGAGACCATTCAGAATAATTTCGTTGTAATAATCCGCTCCGATTAAGACATCAATCGTGGATGGTTCATAGAACCTCGGATCTGCAAGCGTCAGACCTTTAAAATGAGACCAAGTTAGCTTCGTAGAGAGTTTTCGGGAGGGTATCTGTCTAGTTATGGTAGGCAGTACATATGCATCAATGGTTATTGATATATTTGCATCGTAATGAGAGAGTATATCAAGTAAAACACATTTATTAGCTGTCTTCGACACTTCCCCGCCTATTCCAATTATTGGCACGACGGTAGTCTCATAAGGCAGCTTCAAGTCCTTTGCCAAGGCAGAAGTAATAAATGATGACTCTGACGCGTCTATCAGAGCACGTGCCCTGACATTCTTTCCATTAGGTGCTCGTACAAATATTTGAGCTGTTGCTAGAAGCACCTGTTTTAAAGAAGAGTCTTCTTTAGCGACATGCGAGGAAGTAACAGGAGCGTTACCTATATTATTTCTGACATGCTCTGAAGGTTCTGCTTGCGTAATTCTAAAATCCTTAGAACCAATAGAACCCATTGTGTCAAGATGTAACAATGTGTGATGATGACTGTCACATATTTTGCACTTATGTTGAGTAGGACACTGTTGACTGGAGTGATCTCGCTTCATGCAGTTAAAACAAAGCTTCTCTTTTGAGACGAAAGCACGTCTCTGAGTAATGGACAATCTCCGAAACGTAGAACAAAACATCATTATATGATTTCCCTTACAATAAACACATCTTCCTGATGAAATGGCATGATGAGCCCTAACGTGAGTTACCGCACTACGACGGGGAGTAGCTTCTCTGCTCTGAAGATCTAAGGAACTATCTATTACTTCTAACGTTTGAAGACGACTTTCTTAAAATTCTCGCAAAGTTTCGAATTTGGGAACGGCAGTTGCATTATTGATGGATTTTTCCCATTCTTTACGCAGAATTGCATCCAACTTTTCAGCAATGATGAATACAAGCCAATCATCCCAACTATGGACAGGTCTCCCTAAGTTCTCTAGTGCTCTAATTGCTTCTGTCGCACCAATCAATAATCCCTTAATAGAAGTGGCTGATTCCTTAGTGATTCCAGGCAATCTAGTTAATTGATTTAAATATGTATTAACCAGGATACGTTCGTTGTCGAAGAGTTTGTTCAGAAACTGCCATGCACCGGTATAATTGGTTTCAATTACCATGACATTGCGTAGTAATTGTTCAGCTTCTCCGGCAAGATTACTTTTCAAGTAATATAAACGTTGTACATCCGTCAAACTACTGTTGTCACGAATAAGAGTTTTAAACATGTCTCTAAAAGAGGGCCATTCAGCGAAGTTGCCATTGAATTCTGGAACTCGAATGCGTGGAAGTTGTATTGACTCAGAAACTGTCACTTGTTGCGTTGTAGGACTAAGAGCAATTTCACTGCTTTTGGTTTTAAATTTCTGTCGACGTGCCTGAATACAGACCAATGCATCTATATATGCACATTCAATTGTCTCGTACTTGCTGTCTGTGAAGAATGCGTGCTCCAATACTTTGGTATCTTTTGATGATAGTACATCATTGTGTAAATTTCCAAAACTGGTCCAGTATCTATTTAATAGATCTACACGTGCTGATAAAAAGCAATTGCTTTGTTTATCCTTTCCAGTTTTGTCCGTGTTTTGGATCAACCTTGCGATAAGCCTCGCTTGAAATTCAAGTTTATGGCACTTCTCTTTTGGATATATAGGCACTATTTGAGCTATTGGTTAGACAATGTCATTCACGATGTAATTGCTTAGACCGACGTTTTAGCTAAATTATTTTAACGATTGTATCACTTTAATCCCTTATCCGGCTTCGAAGGAACAAAATGTTTCCAGTTAAAACTGATTAAAATGCGCTGGCTGGGATAAATGAAATCTTTTATTAAAAACAATTTCGTGGTCTAGAATACACCAATTCAAATGTAAAAACAAAAAATGAATGAACAAAATCTTAACAGTTGGTTGATTACAGGTAACTAGATTTGAAAGCATAGCATGCTGAGTTACAGTTTATATTTGGTTACCAAACACAAACCTAAAGCCGAACTTCAACTTTCAAAAAAACTTTCATTCGTTACGTTAATTTACCTTATTTTATTTTAACAAACTTTCAAAAATCAAACTTAAAATCTTAAAACTTTTACGTTACTTTACAAAAATTTCATATAAAAAAACCAGTCAAACCTCAGGTCCGCATGTATCCTTCACTAGATATGAGACTACCGAGTCAGACGATTTAGCTATAAACCAAATGTCCATATCCCAAGTAGTCTCAGTCCCCAGTGTCAAACACATTTAGAGACCGAAGCTGACTGAGGTGGCCCCACGTTGGGCGCCATTTTTGTTATAGTACTATGTAGAGTGATTGGCTTTGGACGTTAAGGCCAGACTGCCAGCATGAGCTGACAGATCACTCGACGGACAGCGTTGACTGCAGGGCGGCACGCTAGCTCGCCTCGGCTCATTGACGGAAAGTGTGAGGAGGTTCCACGAAAAGCCTGCCGCCGCCGGCAGCCATAATCAAAAAAAAAAATCGTGCCTACAAACTAAAAGCCGGCACACAGGACCGATCCTGAAGGGACCCTTACGTCACTTACCTATATATATATAGTTGAAGGCGCAGATGTTCTGCCTTCCTGCATGCCCCAGCCACCCATCTGACTATGAGGGCAAGATTTTTCAGAGTCCCTAGTTGACCTGTAAAGAGAGAATAAACGAGCGAACCTAAACGACCTTCATACGAGAGGGCTCCAGGATAGTGAAGGAAGAATTAAAACTTTCAAAGATTCATGTTCACGATATAATAGCAAATGTTTTCCTTCTTACAAAAATTACCACTTATTTCACGATTGTTTTCCTAGCAGTACTTATGGTAGAACTAGAGAGACGTCTGTTAATGGTTTTAAAAAGAAATGTATAGAATTTATAAAATGTTACAGTTGTTGAAAGTATATTCTAAATACTAATAAAGATTATTCTATTCAATTCTATCTCCGTGTTTAACTGACATTAAGATTTTTTTTTTATGTGACTTCATTTAAATGGTTTTCTTATCTTCTGTAAATAAATTTCCTTTACCCTGTACTTTACTGAACTTAGAAGAATTTGTTTTAAAATGCGAAAATTTTGGGCGAAATTCACGGTAATTTCATAAATGGAAATTTACGATTTTATCAAAGCTCACAAAGAAAACTTACGAAGAAATGTTTCATGAAAAAGAGTTTAAGAAAAGTTGAAGCTAAACGAGACGCACAAGAATTTCATTTATCATTGTTCTTTAGTTTTCCTAGGATGCATAGGCATGAAGCCTAAGCCTAGATATATATATAGTTTTCTCTCTTTTTTTTTCTTACGATATCATTTCTAATAATAGCGGATAAAATGTATTATTTAACCAAATGCTCCTATGCAAAATCTTATTCAAGAAAAATTTTAAAAATTAGAAAAATCTGCCACAATTCCAACTTTATATAACTAAAACCTTAGATGTAAAAAGGAATATTATATATAAATTTAGAAACTAGTTTTCTTTGGAAATCTGATTTCATTGCACTAAGTTCCAATTAACAATTGGCGAAATGTTTTCAATATACTTAGTGTACGAAATTTCATCATGTTCAATGGTATTTTAATTTGTAATATTTTACTGTGGAGAGTACAGTTAATTTAAAAACGCGTACAATAAATATTGCTTACTATCTTTGGTGCGCCCAGGCAAATAATAATAATTATTGATTCTATAAATAGAAGGAACTCTTCGCATTAGAATTCTGTTCTCAATATTGGGACTTTTGGTGAGCCCCCCTTTTTTTTTGGATTTATAATTCAAGACGTCTCAAAATTTCACATAAATATTTCCTATACCCTTTTTCGTTCTTTTCTAATGAAATTTCCGCAAATTACTACCATTAAATTCCAATTAATACTATTATCAAGAGTAAGACTTTAATGCCGTTGCTTGAGATGAATAAATCTTTTGTTTTACCCAAGAAAATCATTATGACACAAACAATTTGTTGATCGTGTAGCTTTGCAACTCAAATTGAAAAAAGCTTCTCCTATTTCTGTTGTTCTTTTAACATACGATCACAACTCTGATTCTAATTATAATCCTAAAAAAATTTGATATTAGTCCTGCCTTTAATAAATAGCAAGCAACGGTGTACTGAAGTGGTACATACACCGATAGATATTACTATTTGTATATGATGAATATATATATATGTATGTAGAGATCGGCATAATATGATACTACCTTATGAACTATCATCACCTATATCTCAGCATATTTCAACCTTTTGCTGCTGGCGATGATACCTCCATTTTTTGTGTCCTAGTTGCAATTACATCTGGATCAGAAATTTCTTTAATCCTGCTCTTGTCCCTCATAACTAGTTTTCGCCCTGTGATCAATGGATTTTTTTACCTTGAACTGAATGTTCATGAGCTGCTTTTGTTGCAGGGTCTAATTCTTCTTCGATGCTGTCGGAAATTTCGTTTCGTCCTATTCAGTGTACTCACTGTAGAAATATTTCAGATTTTCCAATCCGGCTAGTTGCAGTAATTTATCTGGTGACCAAGAGCTTGTACCCGGTTCGTAATTTTCTTTTTGTTGTCTGCTGAAAGTGCGCGAGGTATGAAACTAATTAGGTTGATTGAAAATATATCAGTATAGGAACTGAAAAATATCCTAAATCTACTTACAGATTTTATTTCCACGCGGATGTTTGAGAATTCACCGCCACTGTCGTTTCTCAGATGATCTGACGTTAAGATAAGATTGTCTTCTTCTTCTTTTCTAGTTTGGGAATGACGGTGGACGTTGGCGATCCCTGGGGTGCGTTCAATTATCATTTAACCGCAGGCCGGCGTACATGCTGCAGTATCTCAATGTAGCATATTGCTATATGCAATACGCTACGACCATAACTCGTTACAAACGGAATGATAAAATTAGTATAGCCTATGATGATTTCATCATCGAGTTTCTAAGGTAAAAATTTATAATATGTGAGGTCCTCACTAAAAAATAGAAAAAAAGTATGTACGTATATATAGTTGGTCTAAGAACGATTTTGGCCATAACCTAGATGAATTTTTGTATGAATACAGCAACCACTTTATTTTGAAAGTGTGCTTCTTAGATCATATATTTTTTCGCATTTCTAAAATGGTCATAATCAATTTCAAAGTTTTTAACATTGATAAAACCTCTTCCGTAAAGGCTTAAACACAATTGCTACGAACGACTGCAAACGACGACGAAATGCCGCTGTCAAACTTCTAAAAGCACAGCGTCTTATGCGAATGCACCAATTTACGGCAAACGACGGTAAGCGAGCGACGAAGTTGTTGTCGGAATTGATCATAATGCTTAAACACAATTGCGACGACCGACGACAAACGACGACGAAGTATCGCTGTCAATTTTCTAAAAGCACAGCATCTTATGCGAATGCACCAAATTGCGGCGAGCGACGGTGAGCGATCGACGAAGTTTTAGTCGGGATTGATCAGTTTCTAATTTTGTTGTCGTCGCTGCAGTACTACCAACAAAATTTATCGAATGAAATTGTTTTGGCATTCAGTTTTGTCTTTTTTAGGTGGTAGGACGCAGCGGTAATTTTAAAATAATGAACTTTGAGGAAAAATTGATCAAGGAAGTACGAAATCATAGAATAATTTATGATTTGCAAGACAGGCAAGACAATTGGACAAAAAAGACGTGGTTTGGATGGATATTTCTAGAAGAATCTTTGCGATAGTTACAAAAAACATCGCCGGCAAGATCACTTGCAGAATATACAAATATTCTCAATGAAAATCCCCTTTAAAAACGCTCAAAACAAAAAACAAATGAAATTTCAGAATCTTTGTTATGGAACTATATAGAGGGATTGGCTTGGACGTAAAGTCCAGACTGCCAGCATGAGCTGACAGATCACTAGGCGGACAGCGTTGACTGCAGGGTGGCACGCTAGCTCGCCTCGGCTATTGGCGGAGAGTGTGGGGAGTTTCCACGAAGAAGCCTGCTGCTGCCGTCTGCCATATACAAAAAAAATCTCGTGCCCTTAACCAAAAACGCCGGCACTGATGGGACCTTTATGTCACTTACCTATATCCATATTGAAGGCGCAGATGGTCTCCCTTCCTGCATGCCGCACCAGCCAACTGTCTCTGTGGGCAGATATTTTCAGAATCCCTTGTAGACCTGTAAAGAGAGAGAGAGAGACTAGTGGACCTAGACGACCTTCATGTGAGAGGGCTCCGGGAAAGTGAAAGGAGAAATAAAACCGTTCGGCACTTCATTTTTACGTTATAATTGCGATTTGTAGACTATAATTCTTGTTCAAGACAAAAGACATTTTCAAAAAATAAATATACACCTAATCATGGATTCATTCTAAGAAATAAATGTTAAATTAAAATTAATTCTAATGAAATTATTATGAATTGAAGGTATAATATTCCTTATCTTTTAAATAATCTGTCTACTCGATATATTAAACGTTCATCAAATTATTTTATATCGTTTATTGTATGACGGTGGTGACGATTTGTTTAAATTTCTATATTAACTGAAGCTTAAAAGCAGCTTATAGGAATCTAAAATGTTATGTTTTCAATTTTTATTCAAATTTTATAAATAAAATAAAATTATTTGTTTTTATATTAACCCATTTGTTGGGAAAAAATAATTTCAGTTATTTTGGCAAGCAAATATATGTATTAGGTACCTATTTAAAATTTTTGGCCAAACATTTTATTACTTTGAGGGAAATAATGCATTGGATTTTCCCTTTCGAGGAAAAACATTAACCAAAAGTTAAAATACTATGTGACTACGGTTGCTTAGTATTCAAGCTTATATCTGCTCTCTTTTTACACGCAGTCCTATTTTCCACACAAATCTTATGTCACCTTAAGCAGAGCGTATCAATCAAGTTCGAAAACGTTATCGTTTAAAGGCAGTTATGTACTGTTTGCAAAAAAAAAAACGAACAATAAATTTATGCAAATTAATATACCCTACCTACACGTCACAGTTACGGTGGTAAAAATTACCTTATTTCAACTACATGCAAAGCATTATTTGTAAATTAATCCAGGCTGACTTTCAAATAACTATCTTAAAAATTAATTAATAAACTTTGATTTTTTTGGATAAAATTTAGGGCAACTATAGCCTACAACCTTTTCTCACATTTTTATGTTAATCATTGCGTTCTTATCTATTTACTTATTTCATTGATAGGGAAACTAATTTCAACTCTTATCCCTTTTTTCTAATTATATATTTATATTATAATCTAAACTCTTTACGTACATACTCAACACAATCTGCAAAACGGTTGACTGGAACAGTTTAAGTAGGTACTGCACCCACTGACCTGTCAGTTACTGCACAATGTTGCGTATCTTTTAGATTTTGCCATATCTAAGAAACTGCATACAATTGAATTAAATGCTGGTCTCCTATAATATTTTCGTTTGTCTGATCAGTCTCACTTATACTGTAATAGAATCCCAATTCGGTGGGGTACCCGTTTTATCGGTCTGTAAGGACGGGATGCTGTGCAACTTTGCTCGCATAAGCAATAATCGAATATGTCTGCTATTTTGTCTTGCTATTTTCATGATCAAGTTCTAAGCTATTTAATGTCGGAATGTCCAGCGTTGTACATTGTTTTAAGCAGGGGCTTACAAATAAATGCTCTTTGCATTTGAAGAGTCGACGGATTGACGACACGTTTATATGGTATCTGTTTCTGCGACTTCTTGGTAATCGCACCAAATCAATTTTTCAGAACTTAGCCGACAATTGCTATTTGCTCCACGTAATGCCAAATAACCGCAGTTAAATAAATCGGTAAATTCCGTAGTTATACTTCTTCAGCATTATGATACTGCAATTTATTTTGCGGATCTGTATATGTAGAATGCATTTAAACCCAAATGACGGAATGTTCTTTTTTGCTGGACGAAAAGGTGGCGGATTACTTTATTGTTACTAGAAAAATAATCTATCCATTGAAATTTTGTTATTAGAAATGATAGAAAAATTGTCTAAACTTACGTGCGGGATTAAACTATTCGCCGATGTTTTAGAAAGTAATTTCTCGCGAGCTCCTGTTTCCACGTCATTTTGGATTTAACGGTTTGACAAGACAGATCGATTGTCTTCTCTTTTCCATCAGCAGGCCAGAATTCTTCGAGATTGGGCGTGCGGACTGTCGGTAAGGCAGCCGGCCGGCATACGTGCTGCAGTAATTCTCCGTGTAGCATATTGCTATATGCAGTACGCTACGACCATTACATCTTCTTCTTTCACAATTGCCGCTCACTGCCTGTCGTTGCAATTGTGTTCCCAATTTGTCGATTGCCTGTTTTGTCGGCGAATTTACCGCTGCCGTCTGTGGATGTCGATTTTCTCAATATGCTTAAAAATAAAATATTTGTATAGGAACTCAACGAATTTGTACGACATTAGTATATTTTTAAGAATACGTCTAAGTACACTGAGTCCTCAAATTACGCGGATAATTGATTCCAGCGATTTCCGCGCAAGACGAATAGTTCCTGAGAGCTACCACTGAAAGATTATTAATACTACCTAAAGCGCCAATGTGACTATCTTGCTCATATCAGTAAACACTAAACCATTGCTCACGAGTGCGATAACGTGTAATATTTTGATGACGTCCTGCTTTTCCTATAGATCTACCTCATTCGCGACTGTTTTTATCGCGCTACGTTCATTAGGTTGACAGCAGGCTAAATTTAAAATGTTTAACTTTTGTGGTGGCAAGAAAACATTATTGTAAAATTTACATATATTTATATGTTACAGTAAACTTTAACTTCACTGAGGAACTGTTACACCGGATTACAAATATGAACAAAAACGTTCGATCGCGCTGAAGCAAAGTTAATTAACAACAAATTAAGAATCAAGCGAGATTTCCGATTGTTTTACATTTAAAATGCACACGGCAAGAAAAAGAAAAAACAAAGCTCTCTTTAAAAGTTTTATGAATAAAGATAAAAAATGTGAAAGCGCAAACTGCATGCAACGAAACAGAATGGCAAATGATTCATTTTCCTAAATAAATGAGAAGGGACGGGGTTTTCAGATTTTACTCTCATAAATTGTACCCGCGCTTTTGAGAATACCGGTTCTTGCTGAAATATTGTGAGAATTATCCAATGTTTTTTATTGCAAAACCAATGTTTGTTAGTGTAATTCCTATAATATTTGAACAGCACGTGCTTTTGCTTACTTTTGTTTTGCTCTGCAGAGATTAAGTGGGAGAAGCTCATGCTGGATTCTGTGATATTTTCGGGAAAAATGAGAATTTTATTTAAGAGGAATTTTACATCTCCTTTCAGCATCTTGGCTAAAGTGAAATTTATCCTTTTCTTTAAAAAATGAGGTAGTGTGACCCGAAGTACATTATTATGAATAGTCTGAAAGGATTTTGGATATATTCTAGAAGATTTTGTCGTTCGGGTAATCCTACATTCTCTCGATTTTTATACCCTAGATGAAATCTAAAGGGTATATTAAGTTTGTCATTTTGTTGTAACACCCACACATAATATTAAAAGTTATTTTGATTTTTGCATGTCCGTCCGTCCGTCTGCCCATCCGTCTGTCCAAGTAAAATTAAGTTCGAAGATTAGTCAAAACGGGGGTGGCCATATATAAAATGTCGTCTTCCACTATATAAAAATTGGACACTTCCTGAGAACGCGGCAACATAGAGAGTTGAAATTCGGTGCATGGTGTTTTTATAGTAACAGAAAAAAAAAATCAAAAATGGAATAAATCGGGCAACCCCTTCTTGGTGTTGCCATATAAAAATTTAGGATTTTTACGTATACTGTGAAAACCTTCAGTTCTAGACATTTTTATTGTACTAAAAACGTGTTTAGAATATGAAATCCTATAAAATTGGTTATAATCATCAAATTGCACAGATGGCTGACCATACGAAATTTCATACGCGCATTCATCTAGGGTATTGTTGCGAGCGTGGCCTTTGGTTCGTTCTTTAAAATACAATAATAAGTATTTAATATACAAGTTCTTTATTTCACTTCAAATCTTATACAATTCACAAACCTTCAATTAATCAACTCAACTTTAATTATCACTAATTCTGTCCTTTCAATTATCGCAATCCAATTATAACACTTTCGCCTGTTTATTACTTTCGCTTGTTAACACTGCAACGTCTAAGACAAGACTCTTTTTCTAGCGGTGACAACTGTTATATTTATACCGTAGAAACTCTCCAGATTATTCTGGAGTGTTCTATTACAGAAGCATCTTGACTATTCTATTCGTTCTATTCCTGAATCTTCCCGAAGATTCCATCATCGATTCTCCGAACCTGAAGTCGTTTACTCTCCATTGCTACTAGATGTCGCCAGTAGTCTCTTTCTATTGCACGTAACACTGCTCCCTTCTTAAATTTGCTCCTCCTGAACAACAGGTGGTCCACGGTCTTGATTCTCGTAGTATTAACACAAGCGGTCCTAATGAACAATTTTACGCTTGCCTCTTGTGCCACACTGAATCCTGTATACCACATCATTAATTCCACTTACTACTGAATACGGTCCTTCCCAGTGTTGTTGCAATTTTGGAGAACGTCCCTTACGTCGTTTCGGCTTGTACAGCCAAGCAAGATCACCTTCGTTAAATCCTGCGGAATTAGCATGTAAGTCATAGCGGGTCTTCATCCGAACAGTATTTGTTGCTAATTTCGTCCTCGTGGCCTCGTGTACATCAGGTAATTGTTGTTTGAGCTCCGATACGTAATCTTCTGGTAACATTTGTTCACCTCTGGGGGTAACGAATTTGAGGTCGCTAGGTAAACGTATCTCTCTTTCGAATATGACTTTAGCTGGGGTTTGTCTGGTAGTACTATGAACGGCTGATCTATAAGCCATTAGGAATATAGGAAGAAGTCGATCCCAATCGCTTTCTTTAGATGCTCGATTAATGTTTTGTTGAAGCGCTCTACCATGCTATCAGATTGTGGGTGTAGAGGAGTTGTTCTAGTAATTCTTATTCCCAGCATTTTACACATCTCCTGGACAGCCCGCGATGCGAAGTTCCGTCCTTGCTCTGAATGAAGTTCGGCAGGCACACCAAACCTACTGACCCAATTCGTTATTATTTGTTTAGGGATTGCATAAGTTTCAGGCCATTTACTGAAATAGTCAACACCAACTAATATGTAACGGTTACCGTTATTCGTTTCTGGAAAAGGTCCAGCGATATCTATGGCTATCCTCTCAAATGGGGCTCCTACGTTATACTTCTGCATTTCTCCTCTGCTTCTGTGTGGTGGTCCTTTGCATGAAGCACAGATAGTGCATTTGCGGCACCACTCCTCAACATCCTCTCGCATATCTAACCAATAAAATCTTTCACGTATTTTGGAAATTGTTTTATTCACCCATAAATGTCCTCCAGATGATCCACTGTGCATTTCTTCTAGAACATCTTTGACCTGGGATGCTGACACGACTATCTGCATTCGGAACGACTCGCCGTTAGTTGATTCCCATGTGCGTTGAAGAGATTTCCATTGAGCCCAGTAGGTCTTCAGTTTCTCACTCCTCTCCGAAACAGCCTTCCATTGTGGTCTTTCCATGTCTTCTTTCCAAGCGAAAATGGGTGATATGTCGGGATCTTCTCATTGTGCTATTCGCAAGCTGTCGTTGTCCCACCCTGTCGATGGTTCCACTGTTATCAGCTGTACAGTTGCCTTTGTTTCTTTTTCTTCCACCCGAATGCAATATTTGCATTGGATTTCAAAGTCATAAGCTTGGAGTCGCTCTATCCATCTCGCCACTTGTCCCTCAGGGTTCTTAAACTGCAAAATCCATTTAAGCACGGCATGGTGGTGAGTGCGGAGGGTAAATTTCTGCCCGTAGAGATATTTAAGGAAATGCTTGGTTGAGTTTACAATGGCAAGTAGCTCTTTTCTTGTAGCACTATAATTTCTCTCTGATTTTGAAAGTGCTTTGCTAAAATAAGCTACTAGCACTTCTTGGCCATTCTCCTCCTGTGAAAGCACTGCACCAATTGCTGGCATCCGTGTCCAATATAAAAGTTTTACCCAGCTTTGGATAGTGAAGCACTGGAGCTCCATAGAGGTGTTGCTTCAAATTGGCAAAACTCTCGTTACATTTATCTGACCAAATGAGGGGTTTTCCTTTTTCTGTAAGTTGACGTAGGCTCCTTGCTAAATCTGCAAAACCTTTTACGAATCGCCTGTAGTAGTTAGCTAAACAAAGAAAACTCCGTAATTGATGTTTGTCCTTTGGAACTGGCCAATTTTTAACAGCTGCTATCTTCTCTGGATCAGTTCTTACTCCTTGAGATGAAACTATGTGCCCCAAATATTTTACTTCATTTTTAAATAGAGCGCATTTATTCGTACTGAGCTTCAGTTTCGCATATCTCGGTCTTTGAAGTACGTCCCGTAAGTTGTTTTTATGTTCCTCGAATCTCCTTCCGATTACTATTATGTCATTTAAGTAGACTAGACATGTTTTCCATGTTAATCTTCGTAAAACACATTCCATGAGTCGTTCGAATATGGCTGGAGCATTGCATAATCCAAATGGCATAACTCTGAATTGCCATAAGCCACTGCCAACTGAGAAAGCAGTTTACTCTCGGTCCTCGGGATGTATTTCGACTTGCCAGTAACCACTCTTCAAGTCCAGGGTGGAAAACCATTGCGCTCCGGAAAGGGTGTCTAGTGTGTCGTCAATCCTTGGTAACGGATAGCTATCCTTTTTCGTTACGTTATTTAGCTACCGATAGTCTACACAGAATCCGGTGCTGCCATCCTTTTTCCTGACCAGAACAACTGGCGATATCCAAGGGCTATTAGATTCTTCTATTATGCCTTGTTCCTTCATGGAGTTTATCATATCTGCAACTTCTGATTGTTTCGCTAATGGCAATCTTCGTGGTGTCTGTCGAATGGGCCTGGAATCTCCTGTATCGATCCGATGCTGGACAGGTTTGTTTTACCATAGTCATCATCATTTATTGCAAATAATTCCGAAAATACATCGGTCATCTCTTTGGCATCGTTGTATTGTTGTTCACTTAAGGCACTGGACCAAATCGTAGTTCGCCTAGTTAAGCATCTAAAGTTATTTCTCCAAACACCTCTACTGCTGCTCCAGTTGCTGTTCTTAGTAGATATTTGGTGGTGTTGTGAAGCTATTTGTTTTTAACAAGATCTGCTCTAATAATTGATCTTGAAGCTCCAGTATCGATTGTAACTGCGCAGTCATTTTTTCCTACACTTTTATATATAACAAGACTGCTATTATTTCTTGAATGAAGACTTCGGGGCTGTCGATTCCACCAACTAACTTCTGCCCCACAAAGTTGGTTTTTACTAGTTTTCCGACTGCTCAACAGGAGAGGCGATGCGATTAGTCGCTGCTTGATATCTAGTCTCTCCACGAATAGCTTGTTCCCTGACCCGACATCTTTGGCATACTTCTTTCCCTTCTTGTTCTGGTGATTCCACTCATCGACGTTTTCTGCAGTCTCTTTGAAGGTGTCCTGGTATATTACAATTCCAGCATCGAACGACACCACGTGAAGGCGGGCTCTGTGATGATTGCACTCTGTTGCAAGTAAATTCTTCCACTGACACTCTCACTCGTACTGCAATCCGTGAGGCTTGTCTGGCGGATTCATACGCTAATGCATAGGCTACTGCTTCTCCTGTCGATTTCTTTCCCGCTAGCCTTAACGCTTGTTGTAAATTTTGATTTGCAAGAGCGTTCACAGATGCCTCCGTCGCCACTTCATTGAGGAAACCCGTATTCGCGCTGGAGTATGAAAGATGCGCTAATATTTCCACATCAGCCTGCAGTTGTTGTAGTGATTCGCCATGGTTTTGAATCCTGTTGCGCAACTGTAGGAGATATACTTGCTGCATATGTTCATCTCCGTAACGTAATTCAATCGCCTGTACTAACGAAGTGTATTCACGTTGCTTTTCAATCGGTACAGTTTGTAAAAGTTCTGACGCTGGATCTCGAAGTGCTAAGACCAGAGCTATAGCTTTGTCTTCATCATGTTATATATTTATAACTATATATCACTCACCTTGTGATTGTTTCTGGGTCGCGGAATCGTTAATCCAAGTTACGAATTACACTTGCCTCGTACACCACCTTTTTATTTTCTTCCAGCAGATTGAAAAATCTCACTTTAATATATTTTGATAACTTTTATTTTTTATTCAAATCGCATAACAAACATTAAAAAAGTCTCACTTAATCTTTTTTTATATAATTTTCCTTTTAGAATTAATCGAACAACAAACATTAAAAATAATTCCGAACTTAAACTTTTTTTTTTATATATTTCCCTTTTAGAATTAATCGAACAACAAAACATTAAAAATAATTTCGAACTTAATCTTTTTTTTATATATTTCCCTTTTAGAATTAATCGAACAACAAACATTAAAAATAATTTCGAACTTAATCTTTTTTTTTATATAATTTTCCTTTTTGAATTAATCGAACAACAAACATTAAAAATAATTCCGAACTTAAACTTTTTTTTATATAATTTCCCTTTTAGAATTAATCGAACAACAAACATTAAAAATAATTCTGAACCGCTTCAAAATCAAAGAGGCCAACTTTACTCAACAGCTTTAAAAAACCGACTCCCTATCGACAACCAACTCAACTCTTTCTTCTTTCGCCCCCAAGAATCTCTTTCAGCGGGTCACAAGTGCTTATCATGCACTTTTTGTCAAGGAAAATATCACTTCGTTTGGACATGTCCATACATGCCCAAACGAATTCCGTTCAACCGTCGTGTAACAAGGTTCTTGCGTTCATCGTCGGGAAAGCTTATTTTGCACTTTTCAAGTGCAATATTAAACTTTTGTTTTTTTCCGTTTCGTTTGGGAAAAATATTTTGTTCGTGAAATTATGTGAAGGAATTGCTGATGCAATTTCTTAAACTATTTTAGCGATAAGCTAGTTGTGTTTTTAAGCATGATTAGCATATGAAAACTTTTCGAATTCAAGCTTTTGTGTGTGTGTACATTATGTATATGCACATAGCATTACATTTTTTCTATTTTTCTTTTCAGGGCTTTTTAGGGTTTTTTAGGGGGAAACGGGGGAAAGAGTGTTCAAACTTCTGAAAAGGGTTTGTTTTGCCAATTACCAATTCAGGTCCTATACACACTAAGGTTTTGTGTATACACATATCAACCAAGATTCCTTCCTCCCTCAAAAAAGAGAATTATTCTTTGTAGAGGAATAATTCTCTAAGAAACTATGTGGGAAGGAAAGAAAAAAAAAATTTGCTAGTATGATTGTGCGGGATCACGTTCAAATGAATTTGATATTTGTTATTTTCTTCATTTTAAAAAAACAATCAAGGGTATGCAGTATCAGTATGATACATTGTATTTGCATCTTGGGTTTTTGTTGACGCTACGGTTTTGCCCTTATATAAGCCCGGCACCTTATTGTGTACGGGTTATGGCAGTTTTCGTGCAAAGTGTGGCTCGCGGGTGGCGGGGCCAAATTCGGCTACTGATCCGGAGGGAGGGTCGGTCGGATATATGCTTTTGGGCAGCCCCGGCTGAGGCGGATATTTTCTATCCAGGAGAGTTCTATTTGGGGCCTCATGGTGGTGCTTCTTGGGTTGCGTTGGGTAAGTTCGTGTATATAAATAAATATAGTTGCTGTTTTCATCCACTTCTTTTTTTTTTGTTTTCTATATTTCTAGGGGCGACTCTTACCCTGGTTGGAGTGGTTGTCTGGCGTGCAGAAGTCATCCGTCCTACATGCGGGATGCAGACGATTTGGGGTCTGAGGGTGGTACTTCTTTCGAGTGGGTCCATTGGGATCATCCGGCCGTATCATCCAGTTCTATGTTGTAGGCGGTCGTCCATTGGGGTGAGAACAGGGGTGCCCCTTCCGAGTGTAAGGACTGGGACTACCAGACTGTATCTTCCAACTCTACTTCAGAGCCGGTCTAGGCGCCCCCCCCCCCTCATATGAGGAGTCATGATAATTTGTTCTTCTTGAATTCTAGCTTGATCCCATAAAAATTTCTCCCCTTTCTTTGTAAGAGTTGTTGATGGCCAATCACCCCGACCGGTGCCCGTTGAAACGCACAAAAAAAAAATATCTATTTTCAAAAATTTTCTCTATTAATAAAAAAAAATTTTTTTTGTACTTTAATCTAATGAAAATTTCATAATTAAATGAGTGTTATTTCTAAAAAGTTTTGTGGTTACTGTTTATGTTTATTGTCTTTTTCCAGGTACTTGCTTAACTTAGGCCTATGAAAATGACTCTGGGGGTTTTCTGTGGGTTTTTTTTTTTTTTTTTTTAAAAAAAGAGTTGAGTTCTTGGTTGTTGGTTTACATATTTTTTGATTATAGTTCGCTATTAGTTTATATATATTTTGTTTTTTCTATCTTTTTGTTTTCTTACACCATGTCTTTGTCGGTTGTGGTTTGGCTTATACTAGAGCTCAAATATTTGCTTATTCTACGTTTGTTTAAATATTCTACGTCGTTTAAATATTCTACGTTGTTTATTATTGTTAATTTTTTTGTTTTTGTTACTCTATGTATTTATTCTAATTGTTGCGTATTCATTCTAGGTTATGTCTAAAATTCTAAGAAATTCGGTTATAATTTTCGTTTCTGCTAAGGATTTGTAAAAAAAAATTTTGTCCAATCTAGATTTTTATGTTAATATCTTAATAGTTAGCTAAGTGGTCTTATTTATTACTTATTGCTGCGGAATATTATTTATTTATTATTTTTATTTTCCTTATTTTTGTTTAAATAAATTTCGATTATGATTACATTTGTCATTCGTTTGTTCTAATTCTATTATATTCTGTTCTTCTTTCTTCTATCTTCTTTAATCCTAGGGCTTTTAACCTATTTTGTTGAGAACTTCCGAATTGGGTTTTCTTTTGAAATATATCTTCTTTCTCTTAATGTCTAGTGTTTATTTCACTTATTTGCTATCAGCCAGTGTAGTAAAAGGAGAGGGTATGTGCTTGTAACAGAAGAATGAGACGGGGCCAACCAACGAGTATAGAACTTTTTGCTTATACTACTGGTATAGATCTCGCTCTGTGGAGACTTTGAGTACGTTTTAATTTTTCTTGGGGTGTTGCGTAAACCGGTTCCATAGGAACATTTTCAGCTGTGGGCTGTTGTCTGCGTTTAGCAATCCATGCCATGAATGCCGGGACGATATATTTTGCTAATGCCACCACAGATGCAATTAGCAACAAGAGTCCGGTCATTGATAGGGATGTAATTGAGAGTATATGAGGAATCTTGGCCTTTGGTCCAAAGTGAATGTTGTTCACTTTGGTACGGATTTCGTCTAGAGATTTTTTCTAGGTGGATACGTTGGTTTGTATCATCTCCGAGGAGTAACGTTGGTTGTTTCTCAAGGTTTTCAGGAGCGGATATCTTTGACATATATTCTGCCAATACCTCTTGAGTTTCGCTTGAGCCTGGGAAGTAGGTTGGTTCGAGGATCCTAAGCGGATGCAAATTTTTTGCTTCATAATAAAGTGTATGAGGCCCTATTTGCAAGGAACATGGTTCGTTGACGGTCATGATTCCTTGTCCTGTGAGACGATGAGTGAGTAACGGTTGAGTACAGGTTATATGTATTATAGTAGTTTCGGTTAAGGAGTACAGCCACGAATTTGGTCTATTGAGTTTAATTATTGTGTCTCTTGGCGGAATTTTAGCTCTGATTCTACACTGTGGGTGTTCGCCCAGTGGATTGAATAAAAGTTTAATAACGCATTCATCTGTTTTTGTAGCCTTGGTGAGTGGTGTATTTAGCTTACCAACCCACATATCCTCATCGATTCCCTTTGAAATTTTTTTGAAAGATGTCAGGTTTTCTGGCTTCAGCAGCAGAAATTCCTGGGTCTGGATTTGACTTGCCACATGGGAAAATTTGATATCAGGTATTAATGAGTGGTTTGAATCCACCCGTATTGGAAAACATCTAATCTGTTGGATTTTCATCTTGTGAATATTAAATATGGGAAGTTTGATTCGGATAACTAATATCCATAGTGCCAAAGAGATAGTGCATCGCATTACCTATTCCATCAAAGATGGATCGGGGCTTGCGTGATTTAGGCACTGCCTCTTTAATGACATTGGTGCGTCTCTTGATGTTTTCCATCAGGGCATGTACATGTTTGGTTTGTAGGGTACAAAGATTTTGGTCAAAAGATTTGTTACCACATAATTGATGAACGTAGTGTTCCGCGCGTTCCGCCAGTTTTGTGTGATTGTCCAACTCGCCCAGATCTAACTCAGTGATGACGCTCCAAGTGTCGTGGAAAACTGATAGGCTTCCAAGATCCTCAAATAGTACTCCCGTATTATTTAGGGGCGTTATAGAGTAAGGTTCCTCCGCTTGGTCTCCTATTGTGATCAGGAACAGTCCGTAGAAAATTACTGACCGTATTCTTATCTAGGAGAGGATAGGATAGGATATTAAAATGGGGTTTTTGTTGACTTGGTAGTTTACATTCTATTATATATGTATCTTAGAATTACTTAGATTATATTCACACCATGTTACTCGTAGAAAGGTTTTAGACGATTGTTGTGTACCGTCACCTCTCGTTTACGAATTTTAATTGTTGTGTTAACTGAGCTGGGGTTACCGTATAGGGTCCTACCCAGAACTGGGAGAGCTTGTTATGCATAACTTGATTATTCATATTAGATAAGAAACAATTTTTCTTTATTGTCAGCAACATTTTACTGTGCATACTTTGTTTCTTCGTAGTTTGCTAAGAAAACTGTAACACGATACTTCATTAAATCTTTGTAAACATAAACATTTTCTCGAGAAGCGAATTGTGCTACTCAGCTACTTTCATGTTTTTGTTCTGTTGGTTTAAGATAATTTTAAGAAGTACAGTTCAGTTCATCTCAGATCGCCGTGCGTTATAAACCAATCGAAAGTTATAGATCTAACATACTCTTGTATTCTTTTTTATATATATTTTCATTTTATAATAATAAAATATATTTTATACTTTTAACAAGAGTAAGCGTTTTGTTATTTAAAAATCATTGCGGAGAAGTTAGAGAAAAATTCTCTCTCTACTTCGATTAGCGATTCCGTACATAATAAGCTTATGTTTACGACTCTCGCTCTTGAGTAGAACCTTGTCTCCTCTGTGAAATGTCAGGGGACGTACAGCTTTGTCACAGTAATTTTTCGAGCGTTGTTTACTCATCAGAAGATTTTTCCGTGCCATGGCCTAAGACTTCTGAAGCTTATACCTGAGAATATGGTAGTTAGCTCTCATGATTATACACGGGTTCGGGGTCTCGCCTTAAGTTGGACGGAACGTCCGCTATAAAGCCGTAGAGGCAGTCCATGGGAGTTAATTTTGTCCCTTCGTGTACACTGTTGTTGTACACGAAAGCAGCGGTTCGCAGATAACTATCCCATGACCTGGGATTTTCGTCCACTACAGTTTGTAGATATTCAATTAATGGTCTATGTGCACGTTCGAGTGCTCCATTTGATTGGGGATGATAAGCTGAGGTTTGCAGCTTATTTATCCTGAGGAGTTTGCATACCTTTTTGAATAGGTCACTCAGGAAATTTCTTCCCCGATCGGTGACTATTCTTTTGAGAATGAGGTAGCACGTGACGATTTCGTCGAAGAAAATTTGCGCTATCGTTATAGCTTCCCCATTTGGTATCGCATACCAATCTACAAACTTCGTGAGGTTATCCTGAAACGTTAGTATATATTTGTTTCCGGACTCAGTTTCCTCTAGTGGGCCGACTATATCTAGATAGATTTTATCGAATGGTTGTTCCGCTATGCCTGTAACCACCATCGGCATTTAATACTGAGGTGAGGCCTTCATGGTTTGACATTTGGCACACCGCTTAATGTGCTTTTTGATGTCACTAAGCATGTACCTCCACCAGTACTTTCTTCGAATCCGTTTATAGGTTTTTATCACTTCCTAATGGCCGCCAAAGAGAGAATCATGATAATCTTTTAAGATTAATTGAATCTCCTCTGGGCTTGTGATTACTTCAGGGGGACGAGTTTCGTCTATGATTGGTGGATTGGTACTAGGTGGACTGTCACGGTCTGCGGTCTCTTCTGGATGATGAGTTTGTTCTTTTAGTTTGGACTGGCTGTCTGGATTTCTTCCACTTTCCTGAATGTTTCATGTCTGGGCTCTGGTTACTGTATTGCATTGCAGACACTCCTTTTGGTCCGATGAGTGTTTTCCTCCTCTATATTCGAGTCCATTTGGTGATGGACTATAGCTTCTACCGTGAAGGTTGCAGTTTCCTTGTCTTTGTTATTATCCCGTGGAATGCGGCTTAAAGCGTCGGCATTCGTGTTGTACTTTCCGGCCTTATATTCAATTTTATAATTGAACTCGGAAAGTTCATGGTGAAATCTCACCAGACGGGATGTGGGGTCCTTAACATTGAAGACTCCCTTGAGTGGTTTGTGATCTGTATAGACCGTGAACTCTCGGCCTTGCAGATAACACCTGAAATTTTTAGTCGCCCAAACTATAGCCAGTAACTCTTTCTCAATAGTGGAATAGTTACGTTCGGCTTGGTTCAGGGTACGGCTGGCGTAGGCAATGGGCTGGTCACTTCCCACCTCTCCCTGAGATAGGACTGCTCCAAGGGCCTCGCTGCTGGCGTCTGTGGTAAGGTTAAAGGGTTTTGAAAAGTCGGAATATATTAAGAGGGGAGGAGAAATTAAAGCGTTCTTAATGCTTTTGAAATGCCTCTTGGCATTTCTCAGTTCACTTAAACCTTACATCTTTTCGGAGTAAGTTTGTTAGGGGACGTACTGTTTTCGAAAAATCGGGTATGAATTTTCTGTAGTAATTGGCAAGGCCCAAAAATGATTGCACTTGCCTTACTGTCTTGGGAATGGGGAAAGTTTGGACGCATGCCGTTTTGCTAGGGTCAGGTAGTGCTCCTTGGTTAGAACATTTGTGTCCTAGATACACTACCTCGCGCCTGAGAAATTGACATTTCTCTGGTTGAAGTTTCAGGTTATTTTCTCTTAACCCGTCAAAGACTTTGCGAAGCTTTTCGTTGTGATCTGCCAGACTTTTTCCATAGATGACGATGTCATCTAAGTAGACGAAACCTTCTAGGCCTTGTAGGCCAGTTAACATGAAATTCATTAAACGCTGAAATGTAGCTGGGGCTCCTTTGAGCCCGAACGGCATGCGTTTGAATTCATAATGCCCGTAGTTGGTACTAAAAGCCGGTTTTGCTCGATCTTTCGGATCGACGAGTACCTGATGATGGCCCAGTTGATCGAGGATATCCTCAATCCGTGGTAGCGGGAAGGCGTCGCCAATCGTTTTTTCGTTCAACTTGCGGAAATCAACGACGACGCGCGACCTTTTCTCACCATCTGGTCCCGCTTTTTTTGGGACGACTAGCAGTGGCGAGTTCCATGGGCTTTTGCTGGGCTGGACAATGTCGTTGTCCAGCATTTCTCTGAGTTGCTCATTTATGACATTTCGCTGTGTCTCTGGTAACCGATACATGTTTTGGTTAATAGGCGCTTGGTCTTGCACCAGAGGGATGTCGTGGGTGATGGCATTGGTATGCGTAAGCCTGTCACCTTTTAAAAAGATTATGTCGTCATATTCATAACAGAGACTTGTTATTGAGGCTTTTTCCTCAGTATTTAAAGTTTCATCCAGACTGAGTTCTTGCTCTAATCTGGTGAGGCGGGGCTGAATACTGGTGTCTTCTTGTTCGACATCGTTTGGGAACAAGTATTTTATGTGTTGTAGGGTGGCCGTCTGTTTAGCGCTTATTGCCCTATTTTTATTAGTCTTAAATCTAGTCTTCTTTAATGATTTTATATTAGTGCTATCCTTAGTGATTTTACCTCTTAATCTACTTGTTTTGTATATGAGAGGCGCTGGGCCAGTTGTATCTGCGGGAGTTGCTAACGGCAGACCTTTTGTATGCTGGCCAACGCCTGACGTTGGGGTTTTCATGAGGGACCCGCAAGCGTCTTGGAGCTGTTTCTTAATACTGCTTGGTTGACCTGGGCTCTTATGCCCTATTTTCTTAATCTTAGGTTTACATATAACATGATGCTCACAATCGCCGTCATTTCGACTCATGGGATTCAAAGGACGGGCTGTTGTAATATTTTTGTCTGGCTCTCCTTTGATGGGGATGACATTGTAGTCTTTTACTGGGAACCAGATTTAGGTTCACGCTGTTTAGAACTACTTGTGAACTGCGTGTGTTGAGGATTCCTATAGGGACTGCCTTTAACCCAGCTGAGAGTAAGCTGTTTGCTAAGAAGACTCGGTCGTCTATTTCTTTCGACAGACTGAGCATTTCTTCCTGCAACTGCAACGGAACTTTGTCTACTATCTGAGACCTTGCTGGTACGCACACAGGTTCATTTAAATTCACCTGATGCTGTCCAGTCTTACAGACCGGATCTTCGGTAATCAAGTCACCCTTATCGCGTTCTTGTAAGCCAAAGCCGACTTCTTCTGACTGAGAAGCTTTGAGAACACTTCGGCTAGAAGGTGTATCCCCGTCGGGTTTAATATCTTCTATCAGTGTCTCTTTGTTGACTGTGTTTTGTGAACACGCAGAATTTTGTTGGGCCCCTCAACATTACAGTTTTTGGCTAGGAAATCATTTCCTAGCAAGCCGTCGTCGGAAATACCGGGGATGTTTTTTACCACCTGAAAGTTGCAAGGTAATTTGCTTTTTAGCATGAAGTTTCCTTGGCAACTTCCTAAGGTTTTTCCGGTGCCAAAGGGGCTGTGAAGAGTTAATATCTTGTTGGGGTTTATTAGCTCGCGAGATTTGAGAGCTTTTTTCTTAATTATACTGATCTCAGCGCCGGTGTCCACTATTAGCTGGGCCTGACCAGTTAGACCTATGTCTAGAGGAAGTCTGGCGGTGGGCACACTGAAGTCGGGCGGCTGAGAAGACCCTTGTTTATTGCTGGTAGGGTTTATAGTCGAGCCGGGAAGTTTTGGGTCGACTCTTTGTCGTTTCCCTGCTTTTTATCCTCCCATTTTTGCTTTTGTCGACATTCGTCGATCTTGTGTCCACGGCGCCCACAAAAATCACAATTTTGTCTTAAATTAAAGACTCTGGGGCCTTTTGTATTGTTCGGGTCTGACTGTGGTGGATTGTTAGGCGATCCCTGTGTGAAACGAGTTGCAGACTGTGCTTGGTTATTTCGACAGTCGCAAATGTCATGCCCGTAACCTCTACAGTTAGCGCAGAACGGGGTGTTCTTGCGTTTTAGACACTCCGTGTAGGTGTGTACCCGCTTCTGGCAGAAATTGCAAGTGATGTTTTGTACCAGATTCTGTGTATCCGGTTGTCTAGAATCCCTTCGTGGAAATGGCGGGCGTAGTGGTTGCGCATGTACGTATGGGGGATTAAACTGTCGCGGCTCTTGTGCTCGTTGTGATACATACATGGGTGGCTGTGGTGCTTGATTGTAAGGAGTTCGGCTGAGAGCTCGAACTCGAAGACTAGGGTCTATTGGTGCCATTTGATATGGCTGTTGCGTTAATGGTGTTTGGACGAAAACTGTGCCTGCTTGCAGCTTTTCCATATCTAGAGACTTTTGTATCAGCTGCTCTAGATCATTTTCTACCAGAGTGAGGAGGTACTGGCATAGGTGGGATTCTTCACTCCACTTTTGAGGGCATTCTTGGCGAAGTCCGCCAACTGTGTCTTCACAACAGGGGCTGCCGTTGCGCCGTACTTCAGTACCGCTGCCTCGTTGCAAAGCATCAGCAACTGCTTCACTCTTGTTGTGAAGGCTGTGAGAGTTTCCAACGGGTTTTGCATCATTGTGATCAATTTGTTGATCAATTCTTGATATGACTCTCGTGGTAGATAGGTTCTGCTCAGACGTTCCTCCACCTCACTAAAAGTAGTTGGAACGTCCGAAGCAAACAGCTGATAGGCATCGCCACGAAGCCTTGTGGGCAAGATGTGTAAGAAGGCTGCTTTTTCTTCCTCACTTAAACAGTGTAGGGCCTGTTTGCAACAGCCAATAAATGTTTGTAGCTCACGACCTAGCTGTGGGGTATTTTCACCCGAAAATAGAGGAACTAGTTGTGCCGTGAGCTTGGCCACCTTTGCATAATCTACCATTGTGATTATCTTTTTATTTAAACTTTTGTAGTGTAGTCTACTTGTGCCTTGTCGAGTTTCAGGGCTGGTTTCTGGATTGGAATCCGTGAAGGATACTTCTAGCCAGCCACTAAGGAGGTTTTCGGCGGTTGTTTGGTCACTACTAATATCACTGACAGTAGTATCACTATCAGCACTTACAACTACACTGGCTGTGGTCTTATCTATACCTAATGAACATGAAAGCCCGGCGAATTCGATTAGCTCATGTTTGAATCGCTCTGTATCTTTTTTGAATTTTTCGATTTGTGTCAGCCTCTGCTCCCTGCCTTGACTTAATCCGTCGTCAAGTGCGTCGCAGTGCGTGACAGTGAGCTTATCGGATTCACGTGCCATTTCTAACAACTTATCTAAAAAATCATTACGGTGGGACCAGTTAAAATGGTACCACTTCTAAAGCGAACTCCAGCGGCTTGTTGCTGTTGGGGTAAAGATGAGTTGTCCTGGCTACCTGATTCTGTTTGGTTCTCTTCCGAGGCATTATCTGTACCTTCCCGGAGGTGCTGTAAATTCTCACCTGGGGATTGCTCCGCGTCGGATGAAGGTATGGAGTCTAATCTCGTGCCTGTCTCAGATGCCGGTGTCGAGTTTCCTTCTGACATATGCGTCCCGCGTTGTCCAAAAGGGGGGCTTCCAGCCTCCTTGGAGTATTCCCTTCTGGAATGTTTTTTGCTACTAGGGGGGCTCCTGCCATCTTAATTCCCTTGGCTGAGATTGAAAGGGGGGCTTATGCCGACTTCGAGATCCCTTTCAATCCTGGAACGAAGTTTCTATTTTCTGGTGCTTCGATTTCTGCCGGGGGGCCCTAGGCCTACTTACTTCCCCTGGATATGGTTGAAGGCTTAAAGCCTTCTTCGAAATCCCCTTCAACCCAGGAACGATGATATCCCCCTTCTGGAGTTGGTTTTGATTGCGCCTGTCTTCGTTGTCCTCCTTCTTGCTGCTGTCTGTAGAGCGGCTTAGGTTGGTGAAAGTAGTTCCTCGTTGATTCGGTTTCACTCTTAGTGGGGTGCAGGCTTGCTCGCCTGGAGCAGAGGCGCCTATAGATGATATCTACCCCGAGCGTTGGGGGTGACGTGGCCTTATAGCTTGGCTAGTGTGACAGGTTCCCCGTAGATTCTTGCAGGATCAAGGCTTTTCAAGCGTTTACGATCTTTTAACTTGACCAAGCTTCCTTGATCCTACCGGCTGCGCCAATTGTTATATATTTATAACTATATATATATATATTAATCGAACAACAAACATTAAAAGTAATTCCGAACCGCTTCAAAATCAAAGAGGCCAACTATACTGAACAGCTTTAAAAAACCGACTCGCTATCGACAACCAACTCAACTCTTTCTTCTTTCGCCCCCAAGAATCTCTTTCAGCGGGTCACAAGTGCTTATCATGCACTTTTTGTCAAGGAAAATATCACTTCGTTTGGACATGTCCATACATGCCCAAACGAATTCCGTTCAACCGTCTTTCTTTTTAATTGTAATTTAATACCGTGTGCCGCTGATAAGATTTTCGTCGTGTAACAAGGCATGAACGTTCTTGCGTTCATCGTCGGGAAAGCTTATTTTGCACTTTTCAAGTGCAATATTCAAATTTTGTTTTTTCCATTTCGTTTGGGAAAAATATTTTGTTCGTGAAATTATGTGAAGGAATTGCTGATGCAATTTCTTAAACTCTTTTAGCGATAAGCTAGTTGTGTTTTTAAGCATGATTAGCATATGAAAACTTTTGGAATTCAAGCTTTTGTGTGTGTGTACATTATGTATACGCACATAGCATTACAATTTTTCTATTTTTCTTTTCAGGGCTTTTTAGGGTTTTTTAGGGGGAAACGGGGGAAAGATGGTTCAAACTTCTGAAAAGGGTTTGTTTTGCCAATTACCAGTTCAGGTCCTATACACACTAAGGTTTTGTGTATACACATATCAACCAAGATTTTGTATGTAACAATCATTCCGTCTATTTACCTCTGAAGCTGCCTCAAATTGTCTCTGGAAGATATGCCACGAATTTTGTCCATCAAATATTGGAGGTTTCATTCTACCTGCGCCGGATATTTCAGCTGCTACGTTTAGAGGCTGACGATGTTTTATTCTCTCCAGATATGCTTTAAAACTGTCAAGCTACTCGGTGACTTTTTGTCGAGCTTCCGCAACTTCCTGCTCGATTCCTTCAATTTTCAAATTTTGTTCATCTAACGAGTTTTTCAGAAAACTTTTCTGTTCCTCCAAACGTGTTTCTAGACAATTCTCCAGAGTGTTTTTCGTCCAAACGGGTTTCCAGAGATTTCTTTTGTTCCTCAAAAGCATTCTTTTGCTCGTCCAAACGGGTTTCCACGGATTTCTTCTACTCATCTAAACGGCATTCTAGGGAATTCTTTTGTTCGTAGAGAGAATTCTTTTGTTCGTCCGTAGATTTCTTCTGTTCCTCGAGAAAATCCTTTTGTTCATCAACACGGGCTTCCATGGATTTCTTTTGTTCCTTAAGAGCATTCTTTCGTTCGTTGAAAAGGGTTTCCATAAATCTCTTTTGTTTCTCAAGAGAATTGCTTGTTTCCTCAAAAGCATTTTTCATCTGCAGAGCTAATGAAAACTCCAATTTACTCATTAAAGTGCCCAAAACTTGGTCCATGTTCATTACAGGCTTTTCTTCCGCTTCAGTTTCTTCCAAGTTATCTTCAAAACAAATGTCTCAGGATTCTGTACTTCTTCTCTCAAGTTAGGCTGATAAGGGCAATCGTATTACCATTTTACGTAAAGATGGTTATTTGGATAAAGTTTATCAGTCTCTTGACACGATGAAGGTTAGGGAGATAAAGTCTGATCCAACAGCAAGATTCAACATTCATTAGTGCAATAGACAACGCAGATCTTATTTTTGATTGTCAACTACATACACGTTTTTACTTTAGGTCTGTTTGCGTACCTTTTCAAGTAAAAACATGAAAAACGTCAAAATGTATGATAAAGAGAGAAATTGAGAGTGACACTCAGAAAGTATGTTATGGAACTATGTTGAGTGATTGACTTGGACTTAAAGTCCAGACTGCCAGCATGAGCTGACAGATCACTCGGCGGACAGTGTTGAGTGCAGTGTGGCACGCTAGCTCGCCTCGGCTATTGGCGGAGAGTGTGAGGAGGTTCCACGAAATCCTGCCGCTGCCGCCTGCCATATACACAAAAAATTCGTGCCTACTTTCAAAGAAAAAAAAACGCCGGCACACATTCGGTCCTGAAGGGACCCTTACGTCACTTACCTACATCCACATTGAAGGCGCAGATGGTATGCCTTCCTGCATGCCCCAACCACCCAACTGACTCTGAGGGCAGATATTTTCAGAGAACCTAAGCGACCTTCACGCCGAGAGGGCTCCGGGAGAGCGAAAGGACTTAGCAGCTCATCATTACGTTATAAAAAATATAATTCAAATATGTACATTCTTACTTTTGCAATTTTTTCAAAAAAAATTAAGTTAAAGCTCATCGTTGGTGGCAATATGTTAATATCAATATCTGCTTAGCACACCTATCCTAAAGTGTGCCAATATGAAATTTAGTTCAGAGTCAAACTCTCCAAACTCTGCTTAAATACGCGTTACATAACCATTAAATGCATAAGGCTGAATTGAAATGTGGAAAACAAACCCAGAATCATCGTTTCCAATCACTGATTGTAAACGAACATATAGCGTGCGTAAAGGGCACCATGAATTGCAACTTTTTAAATTTACCCTCGCGTCATCCTGTCCCCTGGAGGATTTTATGTGACCTGTATAAAAAGATTAAAGTTTATTTGTTAGGAGGTTATATACTAGGTACTGCCGACTATCGTATTGCCTTGTAACAATAACTATTGCACAAAGAACTGTCTGTTTTGTTTTTCCACCCCGCCTTTTCATAAAAACTTTAATAGCTTCGACAACTTAAGCAAGACATGAGACGTTGAGTGACAGTTCGAAATATTTTTTTTTTGCGTTAAAAGTTTTCTTTTATTTTAGGAAAGGGAATGAATAAACATGCACACACCTACAGGCACGAACAGCACATACAAACACCAACATCGCGCATCAAGTCTCATCACACACGCAGTAGTCAAACAAATACTTAATTATTAGTTAATTAGCACGTAGATACATATATACAGGGTGTTCCGTAAATGTCTTTAATCCTTTAAGGGGATGAAAGTAGAGGTCATTTGGGTCAAAAAAGTCTAGATAGATCGAACTCCACTTGGTTTTCGAGTAAATCGATAATATCGATTTTCGAGATTTTGCATACCTTTTCAGAGTAATTTCGTTATAAGTTCTATTGTAATTAATGGATTGTGACGTTCAAACCTTTATTTAAAAGAACACATATTGGCCTTCTAAGAATGCATAATAAGTTATAATTGTGCCTTCAATTATTTAAAAAAAAAAACAGTTTTCTCTAGAATTTTTTATTTCACCAACATTTTTGTCGCGCTTCAGTGTACATTTATTCGAAATATCACCATTGCACGAACTTGGCAGAACTATGAAAAAATTTGCGCATTATATCCCCTTTCCTAAATGACCTCCCTAAGTGCTATCAACAAAAACAATCAGAAGTTATAAGCAAACATTTGGAAGATGTGCCCATCGAGGTAATATTCAGTTTTTTCGTAAGATTCTATCTCCTCCTACAGTTTTTAACCTATGACAACTATTTATATGTCATTGTACGGGAATCTGAACTGGCTATTAGATAGGGTACTTTTCAATTTCGAATTTCGAAAATGGAGGGGGTAATTTCGAAAAAAACACTTTTTTACCAAACTTGATATTTACGTAGATTTCGTTATTCCGCATCGTCATTTTTGCGGGAGGGGCAAGCTCTGGGCGGGGCGGGAGTTCAAAGTTTCAACTTTAAGCGGCTATATTTGAATAAAAACCACCAAAAATGTCTTTTCCATTTATGAATTTAGGACTTACTTGCTAGAACAATGCTTGGTTGAGAAAATATAGCCGCTTAAAGTTGAGACTTTGAACTTGCCCCTCCCGCAAATTTGAAGATGCGGAATAACGAAATCTACGTAAATATCAAGTTTGGTAAAAAAGTGTTTTTTTCGAAATTACCCCCTCCATTTTCGAAATTCGAAATCGAAAAGTACCCTATCTAATAGCCAGTTCAGATTCCCGTACAATGACATATAAATGGTTGTCGTAGGTTAAAAACTGTAGGAGGAGATAGAATCCTACGAAAAAACTGAAGATTACCTCGATGGGCACATCTTCCAAATGCTTGCTTATAACTGTTGATTGTTATTGTTGATAGCACTTCGGGAGGTCATTTTGGAAAGCGGACATAATGCGCAAATTTTTTCATAGTTTTGTCAAGTTCATGCAATGAAGAATTTTCTAATAAATGTACACTGAAGCGCGGCAAAAATTTTGGTGAAATAAAAAATTCTAGAGAAAACTGTTTTTTTTTAAATAATTGAAGGCACAATTATAACTAGTTATGCATTCTTAGAAAGGCCAATATGTGTTCTTTTAAATAAAGGTTTGAACGTCACAATCCATTAATTACAATAGAACTTATAACGAAATTACTCTGAAGAGATATGCAAAATCTCGAAAATCGATATTATCGATTTACTCGAAAACCAAGCGGAGTTCGAGATTAAAGTATCTAGACTTTTTTGACCCAAATGACCTCTACTTTCATCCCCTTAAAGGATTAAAGACATTTACGGAACACCCTGTATATATAATCTTGTTATGAATTCTCTAACCATAAGTTTCTGAATTCCTTCAATTACATTGCTGCGTTCTCTTTGTAAATTTAAATAAGAGAGTAATTAACACACACTTAGGCATAATGATCATAATAATACTAATACTGCAGCAACATGGAAACAGCCTGAGTAAGAAAGTAATAAAGTACAAATCACATTAAATTTTGGTCCAAATGCTTTCCTAATAGAGAAAAGAAGAATGAAGTAAAATGCTGGTGGTTATACACTGACTACAGGAGTCGAGGCAATGCGTGCGTGTTTTTATCTGAAGGACCTATGGTAAAACTAACTAATAAACCAATAAACAAAAACTGTATGGATTGCTTCTACCAGAGATTAAGCCCATACGAACCGATCTTAAGGTTCGATATGGAAAGTCGTTTTAGAGAACTGACGTAAAGTTGGTAACGTAGAGCCGAGCTCCCAAGTCAGGCCTGAAACACATTTGGAGCTTTTCAGCCAGCTTTATGCCCAACTTTCTGCTAAAGCTGACTGAAAAAGCCGAATTGAACACAACTGGCGTTTTTGACATTTGCAGCTTTAACTTGTTTATGTTGAGAACTTTTATTCGTGAGTGACATTGAAGAAAGACAGTTGGACAGTTTTCGAGGTGTACCAGTTATATATAAAAACAATATTGGAGAGTGGTAAAAAAAGATCTATTTGGACAAGGGAAATATTTGATAGAAAGGAATGAGAAGTACATGGATTCTTCACGAAAACATTTTTCGTTATTAAAAACAGAGATTCATCCCAATTTTTTAAAGCTGTCCGCATGGGAATCCCCTTGTTTAACCTTTTATTGGAGCTTACAAAAGGAAAACTAACAAAGTGCTCTAAAAGGGAACCCATCAATCCAGAATGCAGGCTTGCATTGACTCTCATGTGAGTTGCAATATAAAAGTGCATGTACTTCTTTTATATATTTAATTTTTGATTATTATTATAGTTATGTAGCACATGGAGCTCCAATGCAACTGCTCTCATGGACGTTTAAAATGGGTGTGAGCACAGTTCGCATTATCGATTATCTTTAAAACTTGCGATATTCTATGGGAGGAACTCTCAAGTATTTATTTATCATCCCCGAATGAAGCGGAATGGAAGCTGAAAGATTTTAATTTTAATTTAATTTAATTTATTTCACCCCAAGCTTTTTCCTTCAGGTGGGTAAAACGGCAAGCCTTATTTTTTATGTCCCACAGGAACACCTTTTCTTTTACTAACTCTATGAGTTTTTCCTCCATTTTAATATTTTTGGTAGCTGTTTACTTCTCAACTGTCTCACAAAAAAGTGTCAACAGAAGCCATTCACATCTGATATTTAAAATTCGCACAGTTGGCAGCGATCAAAATTCCCTCAAGTTAGCAGCCATTCGACTTGAAATTTGCAATTTGATCAAATCTCAAGCCAGCTTGAAGCTGGCAAAAAGTTAAAGCTCCAATTGTGTTCTTCTACATTGATTTACATTGTGAGCAAAGCTCAAGCTGGCTGAAAAGCTCCAATTGTATTTCAGGCTTCAGTGTTCACGCTAGTCGAGCTTCGAGAAAAGAGCGGACAAAAAAAAAGTAAAAGAAGTCACTGAGCTCTGCACTTCAAGTAAGACTAAAAGAATATAAAGGGAACAAATTTTAAATTAAGAAAAGAAAGATAAATTGGAATCGAAGCAAAAAAAAAAGAGAAAAGAAGGATAAGAAAAAAAAAAAAAGAGAAGAGAAGAAAATAGTTTTGAAGAAAAGCAAGGAAAACAGGGAGCACGTGGACCAAAGAAACAGCATTAACGGACAGATTATCCGTTTTCCTTTTGCTTGGGATTCTATGTTGCAGAGTATCGGCTAAGTACCAATTTCTTTGATATTAAAATTGAATATTTTTTTGTTGTGAGATACTAGTGTAGACAATAGTCGACTGGTTGTGCTAAAAATTCATGTATTATATATCGTTTTTTATATGAAGTCAATTATATAATTCTTACTGTTCAATAAATTTCAATTATATAATTCTTACTGTTCAATAAACTTTAGCTATTAGTTCGAGAGATCGTTTGTCTGATGTTACTCCGAGAGTTTCGTGATATCTCTTCCCCAAAAAATTTACGTGGCGCCCAGACAAGAACAATCTTTTTTTCTTCTTATAGAACTATACAGGAAAAGCAAAACGGGAGCTGGTTTTCTGCTCAATTTATCCACGGCCTTTCTCCACTAGAGCTAGCGGCTCATCTTGTGGCACAGAGGAGGCACCGTAACATTTTGGCGCCCAATGTGAGGCCATTTTACGCTATCTGCGTTGAAAATCCGATGCTAAAAATTGAAAAATCTACATGTGTCAAAGATGCAGTGACAAAAGTCACAAAGGAAAACCGCTAATTTGGTGTAACAGTGCAGACGATCTCTCGAATTTCGGTAAAGTGTTCCAAAACAGTTATTCGCGAATTCTTTGACTTTGAATTCCACTGAAATTATATTATATTATAAAACAATTTGATGTAAACTATGCATGGAAATCTTATCGGATAAAGTGCTCAGAAGCGAACACTCATTTTCTTACCTATTCCAAGGTGTATAAAGCTTTTTGGATTTGGTGTAATATCTCTTTTAAGAATATTTAAGTTATGTTGAATATTGAAAATAATTCCCGTGCCAGGCTGGGAAAACTTGCATGTTGGTTCTAGTAAGTGTGGAATATCTATATAATTAACTATAAAGTCTGGTGCATCTCAAGAAATCTTGCAAAAATTTATTATTCTGTGTGTATGTACCTACATAGTGAACCCAGTTAACGCTTCGAAGTCGAGCAACGGAGATTTGTGCAAGAGGTTGTTAATTACAGCAGGGCCGCTTAGTCTTCGCAAATTATTTTAGAGTGGAAGTGAATGGGTTTTCTTTTCGAAAGCCGAACGTATTAATAAGTATATACATACTCACTCGCTACGCCATCAGACCCAAATTTTATGCTCTGCGCTTGCCTCAGGACAAAAAAAAATTGTTTTATCAGCATGGTTTCGACCAGACAATTGACGTGAGATAGGGTTTTAATCTGTTTATTTGTCCCTTCGAAGAGAGTGAAAATTATGGACATTGAATATAAGGTGCAATTTGTAGTTTATTGCGTTTGATTTGTATAAAGAATTAAAAGTTTCAGTATTTGGTATGAAATGCAGGATGAAGTCTATTGATTTTATTAGACCCTTTATGAAGAGCGAGATTTCTTGATATTTTGTACCATACGCAACAGGAGGTTGCATGTCCAGTGGATATTCGAAACAGTAGAACATGTAAATTAATTCACTGGAGTTCGTTTATAGGGACTAAGTGAGTAAATGCAACAAGCAACTGTTATAGAAATTTAGTTAGCGGAGACTTAATTGTCTTAAGAGTTTAATCTGCATCTTAACCCTAAGTGGCCGGGACGGCATAATTACAGAACGGAGAATGCCTGAAATCGATACCGTTTAGGTAAAGTATATGCGAGTATAAAACAAAAGGCAGACAATTTTTTTTTACAGTGAATTATCGTTTCGTGTATCACTATCGAAGGATTTGCAAGCGCGGAACGCCACGAATTAGTTCCAAACGACTTGAATACACTTGCACACGTTTTGGAACTCCTCATGATAATTGGAATATTGTGCAGGGTCTCGTACAATTTAGTTACTTAATTACTTTAAGTGTTTAATAGGTGATACGGTCATTACAAAGCGCACTTATAGTAAAATATATTCAAATATTAGAGTACTAGGGGGTTTACGGGAAAAAAACTAAACGTCATTAAAAATAATTTTTTTTTGTCGCAAGCGGTATGTTTCATTAGATTTCTTTGGTCGGAAGCCGCTAAGCCTTAAAATAAATATGGTAGTGATACCGCTCTTTCCTTTTAGTCTTGTATAAAGTGTGCCTTATCAGTAAAAGATCAGTAAAAGTCCAATTTTCTTTTAACAAATTATTCTAGTTCATTCCTTCCGTCTGAAATGATAGCTGGTTATCATTAAGTACTCCCTCATTGGATTGGATTAGCCTTATAATTTTGAGGATTTATTAATATAGTTTGGTTGTAATTCTGGTTGCCTGGTGCTATTAGCTGCGTATGGTTAGCACTCACAGTAAAATTTATACATAGTTCCGAGTTTTGTTTCCCCATAATGAAGGTTAATCGCCTCACTCAAGATGAGTTGAGCTATCAACTACAAGTGCGAGGTTTAGAAACTGGCTCAGTAGATGAGATGCGGAAAAAGTTAAGAGGGGCCTTTAAAGTAGAGAAGACGGGTGAGCTTCTGAAGGCTGATAAATACCCCTTTACTTTTGACCAAGATGTAGAGTCAGTAAAGAGTAAAATTACTGAACTGAACATAGTTATTGAGAGTTCTGCGGAAGATGTTTCTAGTAGTACTTACGCCAAGATAAACTCAAAACTCAACTGGGCATTGGACAGAATCAATCAAATGAAACCAGAAAAGACAGATCAGATAGCGCTAAAGAAACAACTAAAATAGGAACTGATTTCTGCTCTAGGGTCAATACAGTCGAAAATAGAAGCGAATATATCCGGTGGGTCAGCCAGTGAAGATGAGGAGATTCTAAATTGCATACTGACTGGAAGAATAGTCCCACGGGTGCCGGTTCACAAGTGGAACCTAAGATTTTCCGGGGAACAAGGTCAGTCTCTCAGTTCATTTCTAGAAAGGGTAACAGAGTTGCGTGAAGCCAGAGATATATCCGAAGCTCAATTGTTTAAATCTGCCTTGGACTTGTTTAGTGGTCACGCCCTTATTTGGTACCGAGCGAATAAGGCAAGCTTCTAATCTTGGTCTGATCTGGTGAAGGAGTTACGAAACGAGTTTCTGGCAATTGATTATGACGATCGCCTAATTGATAAGATTAAAAAACGTACCCAAGGTAAAGATGAGTCAATCGGGACATATGTAGCTGTGATGAGTAGCCTTTTTTTTGCGATTGACTGAACCGATGAGCGCAGACCAACAAATGAGAATTTTAAAAAGGAACATAAGTCCTTTTTATCAAAGCCAGCTGGGCTTAAGCGAAATCAATAGTGTAATAGATTTGGTTGGTATGGGAAGGAAACTGGAGGCAGTCCGGGCATCAGTCGAAGCATTTATACCCCCTCCTTCTAGGCGACACACAAACCTGTTAGATCCCGATCTTGCGTATGTTTCATACACAAATCCACATGTATCAGCTATTTCAAACCAACCCAGGACGGACCCCATTTATAAATGTTATATCTGCAAAAGAGAAGGTCATACATCTCGGTTTTGTAGACAGTCTCGGCGCTGTTTCGGATGTAATGCGGTGGGAGTTATTCGCGCTCACTGCCCTAGTTGTAGTAGACCACAAACTAACAACAATAATAGTCGCCAAAATTCGGGAAATGTGTCAAGAGCTCAGCAGTAGGCGGCATTCTGAGCTCCGGTAGCCCCAAAAGAGCCGCAGCGGTAAAAACAGTATTTAAGTTTGGCGGAGTAGATCGAAACAATCCTTTCAAATCAGCTATGCTGGATTTTATCTTCACTCGGGTGAAGAATGATGAGAGGCCGTATTTAGAAATTTCCATTTTAACGTACCGATGACTGGACTGCTCGACTCAGGTGCTTCCAAAACGGTAGTCGGAAATATCGGTTGGCACAAATTACAGGCTACGAATACAAATGGGAGTACATTAGTCGACAGTTCGGCGACGTACGCGAACGGGAGAAAGTTGAGATCTTGGGTACAGCAAATTTACCTATTGAACTGAAATCATACTAGGCTCCGACTTTTGGAAAAAAATGAACATAACTGCTAATTTAAATGAAGATATATGGGAGTTCACAAGTTTTCCTAGGCAAATTAGTATATGTTCCTTAGAAAGCCAATCTACACTTACAGGGGAGCAGAAGAGTAGGCTGGAAGATCTAGTGGGTAAAACGAAAGAGAAAATGGGAAAGGGATTAGGAAAGACTAATGAGGTAGAGCACATAATAAGGACGAACTCTCCACCAATCAAGCAGAGGTACTACCCAGTGTCTCCTGCAATTCAAAAAGCTATCAATACCGAGCCTGATAAAATGCTTGAAGATGGTATACTTGAACCCTCAAACAGTGCGTGGGCTTCGCCGATAGTAATGGTGAGAAAACGGGGCGGCAGCTATCGATTTTGGGTCGATTACTGGAAATTAAATAAGGTAACAATGAAGGATGCTTATCCGATCCCATACGCATCATCAACCCTAGACAGACTGAGGGACGCAAAATATATATCCTCCCTTGACATTAAATCGGCTTTCTGGAAGGTCCCCATGGCAGAAGAATCCAAACAGTATACAGAATTTACGGTGCCAGGAAAAGGACTGTTCCAGTTTATCCGCATGCTGTTTGGTCTCACTAATTCTCCTGCGACCTGGCAGAGACTTATCGATCGCATTCTTTCCAGTGCCCTAGATAATCACGTATTTATATACTTAGACGATGTAATCATTGTTACCCAAACTTTCGAGAAACACTTAGAAATTTTGACAGAAGTATTTCAACGCTTACAAGAAGCTGGTCTAATAATTTACTACGACAAGTGTGAATTTTGTCGCTTCGAACTTAAGTATTTGGGATATGTCGTAGGTCCAAACGGATTACAGGTCTATCCGGAAAAAGTAAAGTGCATACTAGACATCCCACGTCCAAAAACTGTTAGTGAAGTTCGTCGTCTAATAGGAATGATCTCTTGGTATTGTTCCATCCTTCTCATGTCTTAGCGTGCCTATAACAGCCTTGCTAAAAAGGAATAACAAATTCTCGTGGAGTGAAGAGTGTGAGCAATCTTTCCAAGCTATTAAAAAAAAATTAGTAAGTGCCCCAATCCTATCGTGCCCTAACTTCGATCTTTCGTTCATCGTGCATACAGATGCTTCTGGTTTTGGAATAGGTGCGGTCCTGACACAAAAGGAAGAAGATGAAGAAAGAGTTATCGCGTACTTAAGCCGATCCTTAAATCGCTGTGAAAGGAACTACTCGATGACAGAGTGAGAATGCCTCGCCGTCCTATGGGCAGTAGAGAAACTGAGGCCGTATTTGGAAGGGTCTAATTTCGTAGTCGTCACGGACCATGCATCGCTGGTTTGGCTAAGCAATTTAAAGGACCCGAACGGATGCCTCGCCAGATGGTTTGTTAAAATGCGGCAGCATGACTTTGAAATCGTACATCGAAAAGGCAAGGAACACGCTCTGCCGGACTTCCTCTCAAGGGCAGTCCCTATAATTTATTTAGTCCAACAACACCAAGTATCAGCCCTACCGACAAGTGGTATATTAAAATTCTACACCAGGTAGGAGTGAGTCCATCTTCATTTCCAGACTGGCGAGTCGAGCAGGGACAATTATAAAAGCATGTTAGAGTAAAATATCCTTCCTTATCCGTCGAATCCGATTATTGGAAAGAGGTAATCCCCAAAGAAAGCCTGAGAGACATTTTATATGAGGCGCACGATAAGCCGACGGCAGGTCACTGTCGTATACAAAAGACCTACGACCGTCTTCAACAACGTTTCTTTTGGCCAGGTATGCAGAAAGATACAACGAAATACGTACGTAAATGTTTGACGTGCCAAGCGGTTAAGCCGGAATTGCGTAAGCCTGCAGGATTAATGGCTATACGGAGGCATGCAAGTCGTCCCTGGGAAACTTTATGTATCGATTTAATAGGCCCGCTTTCTAAGTCTAACCAAGGTTACTCTTTTATACTGACGGTGGTCGATCAGTTCAGTAAGTTCGTTCTCCTCTTTCCTTTGAGGTCAGCTACGGCAATTCTAGTAATTCGGAATATCGAGGATCATGTGATTTTGCTATTCGGCGCACCCAAAGAAATACTATGCGATAATGGCGTTCAATTCAGGAGCAAAGAATTTAGAAAACTTTGTAACGAGTATGGGATACAAATTAATTTTACAGCCTTATATCACCCTCAAGTGAACCCCTCAGAACGGGTAAATCAAGTAGTGAAGACAATGCTTCGGGCTTACGTCTCGGATAATCACCGTAATTGGGATCTTCAGCTGCAAAAAGTAGCTTGTGCTATCCGGTCATCTCAAGACGAAGTGACGTAGTTAAGTCCTTATTTTATAAATTTTGGCAGGGAAATATTGCTAAATGGGAAGAGCTTAAAGGAGTATAAAGAAGGTGAAGTACACAATATAGAAGCACATGCCAAGGCTCTTATCGATCTCCATGAAGAAG
Organism: Dioctria linearis; assembly: GCA_963930735.1. Taxonomy (NCBI): domain Eukaryota; kingdom Metazoa; phylum Arthropoda; class Insecta; order Diptera; family Asilidae; genus Dioctria; species Dioctria linearis. Next base: position 218,612,912 of record OZ005740.1, on the reverse strand, counting down.
TGAAGGGACGTCTAAAGAAAGCCTCAGAAATAATCCGAAACCAATATAACCTTCGTAGAAGAGACACTAGTTATTTCCTAAAAGATTTGGTGTGGAAGAGAAACTTTGTACTGCTACTGCTTTGTGCTGCTAAGTGGGCATCAAAATTTTTGGGACCTTTTATTGTAAGGCGTAGGGTCTCACCGTGGACGTATGAACTGGAGAATAATACCGGGAAGGGGTACGGCATCTGGAACGTGAAAGATCTAAAACCCTACAGCGCAGGTATGGTAAACGACTAGTAATATTGCTCGGGGACACTACAACAGTACTGCTGGCAATTTATTGAACCGACGTCGACTCAAGGGTATACTGATTACGATCATCATTCGCCGTACATGAGGTGCTCGGATCGTATCTTTATGAAGTCTATCAGGTGATGAACACTAATTGTGTATTGAGTAAGTCTCCACTAGAGAGTCTTTTGAGAGTCCTCACCCTAGTCAGCTGGTTGATGCTCTGCGCATACTTCGGTGAAGATACCTAACTGTCCCTGGTATACATGCTGAACTGGCACAAAATAATGTGGAATTCCATAGACCACATCCAGTTCTTATTCGTTAGACGTTCAGATCGTACTACTTTGGCTCGATCAAAGCATTCTCGATTCAAATGTTTTTCCATATTTGATGATGACGTTTTGAAAATGTTCCCTCGTCATTAGAAGCCGAAACGTAGGTGTATGGGTCGATGGATGGCTTGAGGCTATAAAATTCTAGTGCAATAACAGTTTTGTTCATTTGGGCAGTTTTGATGGGTCACATAATCAAGATTTACATAGCCTTCTCCCTGTCTGGTTTCTTCAATAGAGGGTAGATCTTCTAAATATGACAACTATTTTTGCTTAATAATGTGTCTACGTCTGGATCAACTGCATATTTTCCCTAAGCTATCTGTTTTGCTTTGCCATTTGAATCGTCACTTAAGTAACTTTTACAAGGCTTCAATGTTTGGCTTCTTAATTCTAGCTAAAATTAGTTTTATTGTTTTCATTTTTCCGTAGTACGAATAAAGTAATACTCTTCTTTAAATGTTGATTAAAGCGACAAATATCTGCAGCCCGCGAGACATAATATAGGACGATTTTAAAGACTCATAACCGATAAAAGTCGCTTTAATTGTGCGCACTATTTAAATAAGTAAAAGTATCTTTTCATTACAAATGCCATAGGTTCCTAAGATGTCGTTACCCTATTTGGAGATAAAAGGCTTATCTCCTCACTTCGTTTCAGTATTACCACTTTACGTTGGATCCGGCCTTCTTCGCTTAAAGAACCCACACTTCCACATAACCCAGAAGCCCTCAGAGCAGATAAAACAATGACCCAGCATATGTACCATCAGTTTCTGACTGCTCTACCGCGCATTCTTATAAATTTCTATTTGCCCCCTTGAAACAATTTTCACCAAATCAACTTTTGGATGGTTGCCAATCAGTATAAATATTTTTTTTAGGCCAACACAGATTAAATAAAAAGGTCGCTTAATTTAATCAATAATCACAATGCTCCTGCGAGAGAGCAAAGTAAATGTATAGTATATAAGTCGGGTGAAGGTGTAAAGATTCCGGTCATTTCACCGAAATCTTTAGGAAGAAAGGGGAGAGTGTTACGGGTCAGTTGCTAAGAAATTTAACTTGAACAATTGATCCCACTTAGTTTTCTTTTATTTTAGGAAAGGGAATGAATAAACGTGCACACACCTACAGGCACGAACAGCACATACAAACACCAACATCGCGCATGACACACGCATTAGTCAAACAAATACTTAATTATTAGTTAATTAGCACGTAGATACATATATATATATATAATCTGTTCCTCCTTAACCACATGGCATTCTTACTCTTGCAATTTTTTCAAAAATATTAAGTTAAAATTCATCGTTGGTGGCAATATGTTAATATCAATATCTGCTTAGGACACCTATCCTAAAGTGTGCCAATATGAAATTTAGTTCAGAGGCAAACTCTCCAAACTCTGCTTAAATACGCGTTACATAACCATTAAATGCATAAGGCTGAATTGAAATGTGGAAAACAAACCCAGAATCATCGTTTCCAATCACTGATTGTAAACGAACATATAGCGCGCGTAAAGGGCACCATGAATTGCAACTTTTTAAATTTACTTACGCGTCATCCTGTCCCCTGGAGGATTTTATGTGACCTTTATAAAAAGATTAAAGTTTATTTGTTAGGAGGTTATATACTACTGCCGACTATCGTATTGCTTTGTAACCATAAATATTGCACAAAGAACTGTCTGTCTTATTTTTCCACCCTTCCTTTTCACAAAAACTTTAATAGCTTCGACAACTTAAGCAAAACATGCTATTGCACCCAACATGAAATATATTAATTAAATTTAGTAATATTATACTACTCTACGGTTTGTTTTGCTTCCGTATATAAATTTCCATTAATGCAAAAAAAATTTACTTAGTTTTAATAATAAGAAAATACATAATATTCCTATAGAACCTAAAATACTGATCATTAAGTGTGACTGGATGGTATGGAATTCATCTCTCTTTCTGCACAATACATTAAGACAAAAGAAAATGCATTTACCATAATAAAAAGAAAATCTCACTGAATTGGACTCTGATTATAAGGTAGTCGAAGCGCCGATTGATTATCACACTCCTTGGCTGGTAAACCACGTTTTTTCGTGTCAGTTGCTTTCTACACTCGAACGTCAATATATTGGGGGGATGCTTCGAGTTATCTTGCCCCCCACCAACAATAAAGCCTGCATCCGTAATGCCGAGCAAGCGATGGTTGCCGCCGCCGGCGTTCTGGTCTGGGATATGTGGCAGGTTAGTTAGGGATTAAATTGTATTTGCTTGGTACTTACTTGGAATGTCGGGATTAAATTCTAGTTGCACTTTCTCCTTTTTTCTTGGGTTTTATATATTTATTTCCCCTTTTTCTGTGTACGGTTTCCTTTTCTTTGCTTTTCTACTAACTCTTCACTTTAGATTAGGAACTTTTATTCCAATGTTTCCGGATTTTAACTCTCTCAAGTGATAACTTTCTCGAGGCCCTTTTAATTGTATCGCACTGGCGAATCGCAATGGCTACCGTCAAAAAAAGATCACACTGTCCTCCCTCTTGGATTCTTCTTCTTCCTTGTCAAAAATTAAAAGGTGAGGGAACGTTCGTCGTATCAAGTCGAGTGCGTTCGAGCTGTCTGTTTGGCAACAGGCCGGCATACATAATGCATTAAGTCTCGGTGTAGCATATTGCTATATGCAGTACGCTACGACCATAACAAGTACGCGAACGGCTTCGATTAAAAACATGCAAATATTCGGGATCTGTAATAACTTCGTGAAATTTTCCTAGCACATAGTACAACAAACATATTTAATTTAACACTTTGAATACGTTAAAATATTATTGGAGAACATTCTACTTCTACTGGAGGAGGAGTAACAGGTTTTTCCATTTTATTAAAACTAAAAACTTGAAAAATAACTGAAAACTTTAAAAATAACTGAAAACCGGGGACGATTTGTCAAAACTGACACTTTCGAAGATTTTACTCGACGATTTTTCTCGAGTTAAATCAGGTAATAAATTGAACGGAGGGGAAAAGTGACGTCAACAATTTCTCTCTCAATTTTCGAGTACACCTTCGAGTAAAAACTTACAAAAAGTTTCACAAATTTGTACTTTCAAGATAGTACGCGAACAGACCTTTTGTTACGTTCCGTTACGCTAGTTTTTAGTACACAGCTGATAGTTGCTTGTGAAGTTTGGACATAGACTCAGTTTAGTTAGTAGCTCTAAGGATGCCTTAAAGCCGGTTCCACACAATGTATGCATTTATCAAATATTTGTCAACGCGTCTTATTTGACCAGGTGTTTGTAAACGACGAGACGTATTACCAAATATTTGCCAAATGCACACATTGTGTGGAACCGGCTTAAGAAGGGGAAACTCGTTAGTTTTGTTCATTTAACAAACTAATAATTTAATAAAAAGTTTTTGGAAATAGAAATAAGTGTTTAGCAAAATGTTATCAAGGCAATTCCAGCAAGTATTTTCAAAAAAATTAATCTATTATTACTTGTTTCATTCTAAAAAACACGAAAAATTTTCAATTTTGTTCGGCTGATTCCTATCTTCTTTTTAGGTTATCTTTGGCTGAGGGACAACTTGGAACTGATACGAAAGCAAAGATAACCCAACAGGTAGATAGGACACAGCCGAACAAAATTGGAAATTTTTCGTGAAACAAAAAATGTCATATACTTTCGTCTTTTGCACGAATAGGGGAAAAGAATTTGACTATGCACTATTGTAGTGCGATTAAGACAATGAGCTAAAAACAAAAATCGAGAGAACGTAGTATTACCCGAACGATAAAATCTTATTGAATCGCTCAAAGCCCTATCAAACTAATCATAATAATGTACTTCGGGTCACACTACCTCACTTTTTTAAGAAAAAGATAAATATCGCTTTGGACAACGTGCTGAAAGGAGATGTAAAATTTCTGTCGAATAAAATTCTCATTTTTCCCAAAAAATCAGAGAATCCAGCATGCGTTTCTCCAACTTAATCACTCCAGAGCAAAACGAATGTAAACAAAAGCACGTGCTGTTCAAATATCATAGGATTATAGCAATAACATGTGTCCATTACAACACAACCAAAACCAAACTCTGTCAATATTTCTTGAAAACCGGCTTTCACTAAAGCGCGGGAACATTTTATGAGAGTAAAACCCTGAAAATTCTGCCCCTTCTCATTTATTTTCGAAAATGAATCATTTGCCATTCTATTTCGTTGCATGCAATTTGCGCTTTCACATTTTTTATCTTAATTCATAAAACTTTTAAAGACAGTTTGATTTTTTTTTTAATTTTTTTTTCTTCTCTCTTCCTTTTCTAGCCGTGTGCATTTTAAATGTAAAACAATCGGACAACTCTTCTGTGTCCTAACTTGTCATTAAGTGAACTTTGATGTTTAGTGCACAGCGTTCGTTTTACAGTAGCTCACAAAACAAAACTTTACTCATCACTTGATATCATCAACTATAACAGCGAAATAATCGTGGCATCGGTAGCGGTAGTTGTCATTCCATGAAACCTACTTGTGTTCCGTCAATCCAAACCTGCATATCAAAACACAAAACAACCACTGTAAACTTTGGGTTCGGAAAACGGAATATTTAGGAAAGTTCTAGGATAATTCGTAGAGTATAAATACGGCGCTTCTCACATATAGGAGGCGGAGTGTAATTTCAGACAGTGAAGTGAACGGGTAGTGATAATTAGAAATACAGTACTAGCGATAAATAAAGAGTTGATTTGATTGTTTGTGAATTTGTGACAGTAAACAGTAGAGTTAAATAAAGAAAGAACTTGTTAATTATATTTAAATATTGTGTTTTAAATAACGAACTAAGACCACGCTCGTAACAACTGGTGTCAGAAGTAAAATAAAATCGCGAAATAAAGTGGTGGCATTTGACTTTGAAATTCAAAGAGTGATTAATTTTGTGAAATTTTTCTAAAAATTCCGAAAGATAATTTTATATTAAACTGTGAGTGAATTACAAAAGACGCAAGAATGGGACTCAAACTAGAGGAGCTTCGCATACAGGAATTGAAAGTGGAGTTGGGGAAGCGGTTATTACAAACGACAGGTCTAAAGAATGTTCTAGTCGAGCGACTTAGACAAGCCTTGATAGAAGAAGAAAAGATTCCTGAGACATTTGTTTTTGAAGAACAAGCTGAAACTGAAGAAGAACCTGCGATGCACATGGAATAGCTTTTGGGTACCTCAATGACAAAAATGGAGCTTTCAGCCCTGCAGATGAAGAATGCTCTTGAGGAACAAAAGCAATCTCTCTTGGAGGAACAAAAGCATGATCTTGCGAAACAAAAGAATTCTCTGCAAGCATGTTTAGAAGAACAAAAGAATTCTCTGGAAGCCCATTGGGATGAACAAAAGAGTTCTTTGCAGAATTGTCTAGAAACCTGTTTGGATGAACAGAAGAATTTTCTTAAAAATTCATTAGACGAACAAAATGTGAAAATTGAAGGAATCCAGCAGGAAGTACTAGAAGTTCAACAACAAGTGTCGGAAGTACAACAAAATGTTACGGAGAAGCTTGACAACTTTAAAGCAGATTTGGAGAAAATGAAGCATCGACAACCTCGGAATGGAGGAACTGAAATACCCGGTGCAGGCAGAATGAAACCTCCAATATTTGATGGACAAAAATCCTGGAATATTTTCAAGAGACAATTCGAGGCAGCTTCCGAAGTAAATGGATGGAATGATGCAGACATAGCTACAGCTCTGGTATTAGCACTTCCTTCCTGCGTCAGAGCTATTACAAACTATATCGATTGACAGGCAACGTGATTACACTTCATTAGTACAGGCGATAGAATTACATTATGGAGATGAACACATGCAGCAAGTATATCGCTTGCAGTTACGCAACAGGATTCAGAAGCATGGCGAATCACAACTGCAGGCTGATGTGGAAAGATTAGCTTATCTTTCGTACTCTAGCGTAAATGCAGATTTCCTTAATGAAGTGGCAACAGAAGCATTTGTGAATGCTATTGCAGATCAAAATTTACTACAATCGTTAAGGCTAGCAGGAAAGAAATCAACAGCAGAAGCACTAGCCTATGCATTAGCATACGAATCTTCTAGACAAGCTTCTCGGATTGCAGTACGAGTGAGAGAAATTTCGGTGGAGGAATGTACTTGCAACAGAATGCAGTCATTAGAGAGCACTCCGTCACGTGGTGGTGGTGCTGGAATTGTAATAGACCCGGACACCTCCAAAGGGACTGCAGAAAGCGCCGACGAATGAAAGCGCTAGAAGAAGGGCAGAGAAATTGAGCTGGGCAAAGATTGACAGCAAAATACCGTCATCAGAGAGCACTCCTTCGCGTGGTGTCATTCGATGCTGGAAATGTAGTAGACTGGGACACCTGCAAAACGACTGTAGGAAACGAGGACGAATGCAAACAACAGAAGAAGAAGGGAGAAGATGGCGAGCTAGAGAGCAAGCTTTCCGTGGAGAGACTAGACTGCAACCTCATGACTTTGAAATCCCATACCGCAAAGGACGTATCCACGGAAATGCAGAAGCTTTTTCACAACGTCCATGCAATCCTGAATGGAAACATTGCGGCCGGATGGAAGAAAAAGATGACGATGACTACGATGGTGATAACGAAAGTTGAAAGAAGAAAGGAAAGAAATCCAAGAGCTAGGACAATGAAAGAAAGAAAAAGACGAAAAGTAAAGGGTCTAAAGATGCTGATAATGACGATGATAAGGGTATAATGAAGGTCGGAAAAGGTAAAGACAAAGGTTCTGACGATGATGATAATAGGAAGCGCAAACGCGGCAATGAAAAGGATAACAACGGCAATCAAAAGGGCAAGAAATTTGAGGACAAAGGAATCAAAGATAAGAGACGAAAGAAAAATCAAAGCATGGAAGAGTGTTTCAACAGAACATTAATCGAACATCTCAGGAAGGTCTTCAACTATAATCAGCGCGATTGGGTTCGACATATTCCTATATTTCTAATGGCTTATATATCAGCTGTTTACAATATGACCAGACAAAGCCCATCTCAGGTCATATTCGGAAAGGAAATGCGCTTACCTAGCGACCTCAAGTTTGGTATACCCAAAGGCGAACAGAAGTTACCAGAAGACTTCGTAACAAAGCTCAGACAACGATTAGCTGATGTGCACGAGGCCACGACGTTCTCCAAAGTTATCACAACACTGGGAGGGACTGTATGCAGTTAAAACTAAAATTAATAACATGCCATACAAGAATCAGCGCGGTACAAGATGCAAAAGAAAAATCGTTCATCTAGATCGCTTGGGTCAATACGGAGAGCATCAAGTCCATGGACCAACTGTTGTTCGGGACGAACAAATTTTAAGAAGGGGGCAGTGTTACGTGCCACAAAGCGACACAAGCGACATCTGTTGCAGATAGAAACAACTTTAGGTTAGTGACATCTTAGTAATCTTTGGGTTCGGAAAACGGAATATTCAGGAAAGTTCTAGGATAATTCGTAGAGTATAAATACGGCGCTTCTCACATCCAGGAGGCGGAGTCTAATTTCGGACAGTGAAGTGAACGGATAGTGATAATTAGAAATACAGTATTAGCGATAAATAAAGAGTTGATTTGATTGTTTGTGAATTTGTGAAAGTAAACAGTAGAGTTAAATAAAGAAAGAACTTGTTAATTATATTTAAATATTGTGTTTTAAATAACTAACTAAGACCACGCTCGTAACAATATTTATCCTATTATGTATATATCGTATCAAGTTGAATCAAATTAATCATAGTTTCCTATATAACTTTCCGTAAAAATGATCATAACTGAATTTCCAATATTCTTTTTCTATATATTTCCTGTGTCAACTGACAGGACATAGTTTTAGCACAATTTCTTCACATATACGCTTAGCTTATCGTTAAGCGTACCGTAGTAAATAATGCATATCGCTCAAACAGATATAATTTAGAATTCCTGTAAGAATTCATAGGATACTTGCCTGGCGCACCTTTACTTACCTTCGTAGTAAGTGTGTAAACGTGTAACAGCATTCAATTACGTACAATTTGGTCTTTTTGAATAATTCTGGTCTTAGTTGCATTGAGCGCTTACCTCTTGGTTAGACTTAAAGGATCACACTTGCATACATATAGTATGATTATTATAGGGATGCTATGATGTAAAGGAAGTCCTATGCATATATCTAAATTGTAAGTTAGGTTCTTGAATTTTATTCTTTTGTTGCGAAAATGTAACCATAAAGTAACTTGCTACGGGGGTGAACATAAGAGAAATAAATGTAATCCTTGTAAGCAAAAATGAGTTTTTGTTTGCTTCACTTAACGACAGTGTTCGTATAGTAAAACAAAGTATTACAACGTAACAATGGTCTGAGGTTTTTATTATTTCTCCTCTCATTCTCCTGGAGCCCTCTTGATTTAGAGGTCGAAAAGGTCCGCTCTCTTCTCTTTTCAGGTCAACATAGGGACACTAAAAACTATTGGGGGGAGCAGAGAAGGCCAAACATCTGTGCCTTCCCAATGGATGTAGGTAAATGGTGTAAAAGTCCCTTAAGGACTGAATGTGCGCTAGGTTGGAGATTTTATAGTAAAGTAAAGTGCTTTTGAGAGTTTGTTTTTGAAAGTTTTTCTGTAAGTTCGACTTAAGGTTTGACTTTGGTCAAGCCTCAAGTCTTGAAAGTTTAAATTTTTGCTTTTTGAATTTTTTTGAATTGTTGATTTTTCCCGCTGGCTTTCTGCTATGGAAATAGTAGGTGGCCTCACAAATTTTTGTTTGTGTTCTCACGGAGGCATGTCTTTGTCGGCCAACTGGCTGGACAGAGTCATGAATCTGTTAGACGACTTTTTGGCTTTTAGCTAACTAGTTGACCAGATTCATGACTCTGCCCGGCGGGAAGGTTAGCTAGATAAGACAATCAGGTGAAGAGGAAGGAAGAGTTGTTAGAGGATGGAAGTGATCCTGGAGACCTTCAGTGATCAGGAGCTGGCATATTGCTAACTGCCTGGCTGAAGAATCTCTAGTAGCATTTCAAGTCTTTGACATCTCCAACTCTACTTTTCCCAGATCTCGGTGAGAACCCAAGTTTTTCATGCACACATTCACATCACTTACCTTTATCGCATGACTTCTGACCTGATTGGAGAGAGAGTGGGCCTGAGACCCCTTTGTGTTGAGAGTTAGTGCTTGGAGAGAGGCAGGAGATTTGTATGATAAATCTTTTTTTCTTAATTCGTTTTCCGAAAAGTTCGAGCTTAGTTCAGGGAATCTTTTAAATTCTTAGTTCGACTTGAAAAATTTGAGTTAAGCTCATAACAATCTTTTGATACTGTAGGCTACAGTTTATTTTTCTTGAGTATTTTTGCTGGTGCACATAGTATTATCGATCTTGAATTGGAGCGTTGATCTTTAGCAAGGTGGCGAAGTTTTTTTATTCTATAAACTTCATTCAGTTTTTCTGTAACTTTCCATTAGGGAGATTAGAGATCTTTAAGTTATTGATTGAATTTTGAAATTTTTAAATTTATTGGAATCTTTATCACATGCGAAGGTACCGGTTCGAATCAAAATTTCTCCTGCTTGTGAAAAGTGGCAACACTGAAGTTGCATAGTCAATTTTAAGTAAACATTAGCCCTCCGTTGATGAAAATTTGTCAATCTCAAGATCAGTGAGATCTGGCTCTTTTGTTCTTGACTGCTTCGGATTTCCCTTGAATTGTTTCCAAATTTCGTACAATGGCTACTGTGCGAACACCACCTCAGGGCACTGACATTCCGACACCGCTGCCCGGGAAGAGTACCATCTGTCAGGATGGAGACTGGTCAGCCAATAGGAAGCCAGTGGAAACCATCTGCGGTCATGTATTCCACAAAACATGCTTGCGCACGTGGATCGGTGAACAGTCAAACTTCACTGCTTACACAGGTGCTGTTCCGAAAAAGACTGTTACGAAGCCTGGAATTCAAGAGCTTCGACAGTCCGTGCCAGCCCTTAACGGTTCCACCAGTAAATCGCCCATCTTTATCGCCGACACACTGCACAACTTGTATTCCGCAACCTTTTCACATCCAACTTCGAGGATGAATAGTCCGATACTTACTACCCATGGTCAGGGCCTTGTAGCTTCAGAAGCGTTAATTGCTGGATTAAGCATACAGATGCAAGATCTTATTCGAGAGTGAATCACACAGAGTATGAGCACTCTGCGGGACGAACTCTTTAGCAATTTTCCTCCTAAAGCTCCTGTCGTGCCTCCCGTAGACACTTCTCGACCACCACCACCACCACCTATAGGGCAACCTAGACCTTCGATAGAGTGGCCCGGACCAGCTGACTAGCAATATCACGCATCAGCTAATCTGAACAAACCCGACAACCCTCAGGGGCCCACGCTCAATCATATTCCCCAGGCACAGGCGTTTCAGAATGACAGACCTCAACGCAACCCGTGGTCACGACGATCAGGAAGCCCTATACGAAGATGGAAGCTTTCGTATAGTGGAGATAGTTCCAACCTCTCAGTGGATGAGTTTGTCTTCCGAGTTGAAGCACTCACCTACTCTGCGATCGAAGGAGATTTTGGTCTGTTGGTCAGAAATATGAGCACACTGTTCGCAGGCCTGGCCATGGATTAGTATTGGTCATTACTTAGACTGAATTCCACACCAACCTGGGAAGACATTAAAATAACTCTCCTAGCTGAATGGTGAGTTCCCAAAGACGATTTGAAGGTGCGGGTTCAGCTAATGTCCCGTAGCCAAAAATCTGGAGAATCCTTTGCAGCATACCACCAAAATCTGCTGCAGTTGCGTGACCAACTGCAGACTCCAATACTGGATAGTGAGTTCCTGGAGATAGTCAAATCCAATCTATTGCCAGACATCCAGAACAAAATATGTTTGCACCCCACCAATACTATCGGCCAGTTGAGATCGCTCGTTACTCAAATACAAGCCACATAGCTGCGAATTGCCACAGCTTGTAGCTGGAGCCCTTACCGGAGCCAGAGAGTAAACGAGATTGACGACTGCCAGTCTTTAAACCCGGACTTGTCATTAGTAACAGCCCGTGACACCAGCTTAGGCGACGTGACAGCCATTTCAACCAGACACGCAACAGTGTGCTGGAATTGTGATCAGCATGGTTACTTTTACCAGGACTGTCTGCAAGAGAGACAACAGGTGTTCTGTTATGGATGCGGATGCAAGAATGTCTTTAAACCAAACTGCTGACCCTGTGCACAGAAAAACGAGAGACGGGTCGGGAATCCCAACACGTTTTCCCGACCAGTTTCAACGTCCCGAACGGCATTTGCTATTACCACTCCAGTTCAAGCTTTGAACAAGGAGGAAGGTCCGCTCCATCAGCAGGTCCCGACAACGAAACATTGACTTGCCCGCTGACATCATTCAGTGACTCTGAGGATACCAACACTACCCTTGATTGTACGAATACTTCACTGATGGACACGGAGAATTTAATAGACTTCTCCGCAGATCTCCAAGCTCCTGTTTTCACCTCTGAGGAGCCCATGAGACTACTAGACACTTCTTTGGAAGATTCTTTGATCTTCGACGTCCCGATAATACCGATAGCACTTTTCGCTGGCAATGTTACTGAGCAGGAGATTCAGCATTCTGCCGTTTCTGTATTAAAACGGCCACCAAGCTCTGCTATGACGAGTGGGCGTGAGCCTGTTTTACATCCGCTTACAATGCAGTAAGAGACCGCATCTTCTCCTCGGTAGCGGAGCTAGCTGAAATTTAGTATCCTGACCTGGACCTTAGACCAAGAAAGAAACGATCGACCGTTCGTTGGCGGGAATACTGTCGACGAATAACACAGGAAAGAAAAAAACTGCCACACTTTTCCGTGTCATCCCAGACGACATTCGACCGTATGCCGAAGTGAGACTGCTCGGGCGAACTGAGACTGGATTACTTGATAGTGGTGCCACTGTCAGTATTCTAGACCAGGGAGCTCTAGAGAAGCTTGCAGAAGCAGAGGTTGAATGGAAGAGGTATCGGACACAGGTATAAGTAGCTAATGGCGCCATGACGACTGTGCATGGTCATGTGAACTTGGACATCACTTTCCGTGGTAAGACCCAAATCGTGCGTTTTTAAGTGCTTCCTGCGCTCACACGGGCACTATATCTAGGAATAGACTTCTGGCGTCTATTTGGGTTGGCTCCAGATGTCCTGGGTATAGTTTGAGAAGTGACACCAAGTCTAATAGCTACGCGCGTTCTGTCGGTGTTTTTAAGGATCTTATGAGGGTCCACGCTTTCAATTAATTTTGCCCATTTCCATTTTCATGTTGTTATTCAGTCTCACAGCGTAGCTCACACTTTCGTAATTTTTATAATTTTTAATTTTCAATATTGTTTAATATTTTGTTTTATTTCATGTATATCAGCTATAATTTTCTTTTTATTTAATTTTTAATTTTCTGCCTCTGTTTTTTTTAGTAGTATACTTTTTCAGTTATCTTAGTCATTCCTAATTTTTGCTTAGTTTTAGTAGGTTTTTAATTTAATTTTAGATATTATATTCTCAGGTACATATTTGTTTAAAATAGTTCCATAATTTTTTGTACTAAAAAGATTGTAAAATCTTGTGTACGTTTTGCCAGTCCAATAAATAATAATAATAATAATACTCCTGGCACCGACTGCCATGTTCTTTCTGTTCCAGAGCACCAACGTCTTGAAACCACGAAACAGCTTTTTCCTTCCTTCGCCTCGTTGAGCTTAGGAAAAACATCTCTTGTCACTCATAGCATTGAAACGAATTACGCGACTCCGATAAAACGGAGGTTTTATCAGATTTCACCGGCAGTACAGAATTTGATAGATGCTGAATTGCGACGAATGCTATCGTTGGGTATGATAGAGGAGAGCCAGATTCCTTGGAGCTCTCCAGTTGTACTAGTGTGGAAGCCACTGCCGCAGATAGACGCACTTCTGAGTCGACTTCTTCCGGCAAACTACATCACAAGCCTGGACCTCAAAGACGCTTTTTGGCAGATACCACTAGACACTGCGTCCAGAGAGAAGGCCGCGTTTACAGTACCTGGTCATCCTCTCTATCAGTACACCGTGATGCCATTCGGCCTCTGCAATGCTGCACAAACTATGTGCCGCCTCATGGATAAGGTCATTCCTTTCGATCTGCATGAGAAATTTCTCGTCTACTTGGATGATTTATTGGCACTGTCATCAGACTTTGACTCTCATCTCATGCTACTATCCCGTGTAGCAGATTGTTTGAGGAAAGCGGGTCTCACTATCAATGTTGTGACGAGTAAGTTTTGTATCAAAGAGACCAAATACTTGGGTTTCATTGTCGGAAAAGGAGGTATAAGAACTGACCCCGACAAGATTTCAGGGATTGTTTACTATCCGTCACTTAAAACTGTTCGGCAAGCCCGACGCCTACTAGGTATCTCGGGATGGTATAGACGGTTCATCCCGAACTATGCTGATCTAACTGCCTCCATCACAGACACTCTGAAGAATCCAAGTCATTTCCAATGGACACCTGAAGCCCAGACGTCTCTGTAAGTGCTAAAACAAAAAATTACTTCTGCTCCGTTGCTAGTGAGCCCAGATTTCACCAAGCCGTTCGTTATACAGTGCGATGCGAGCCAACATGGTATTGGTGGAGTGCTGCTTGAAATAGATGACGTTGGCCACGAGAAGCCAATAGCCTATGTCTCGAAAAAGTTGAACTCAGCATAACGAAATTATACAGTCACAGAGCAGGAATGTCTAGCTGTAATTTTAAGTGTTCAAGTTGCGGCCCTTCATAGAACTTATGCCGTTTAAGATAGTGACTGATCATTCGAGCTTGAATGGCTGATGTCTCAAAAGGACCTCAGCGGTAGACTTGGTGGGTGCAGTATTGGGCGTAATCAACTACATTTGTAATCAGATTAATAATCACGATTAAATCAATCATGATTACCCATCAATCATTAGTCATGATTACATCGAGTAATCTTAGGAAAATGTAACCGTAATCATGATTACATTTATTTTGATTACAAATGAAACTTATCAAGAGATTTCTAAGAAAACAAACAATTTGTGATCGTAAGTAAGAAATTTTATTGTAGAAAACTCCAAGGCACTGTTGCATTATGTATTAATTGGAGTCAGTATAAAGAATGCACGTGGTTCGATTGATAGACACACGCACATATCTGATCATCAACTTAAATTCGAGGATCTTGATTATGTGGGAAAAAGGTAGCGAAAAAGATTAGATTTCTGGGGCGTATTAGAGAGTCGTTGAGCACGGAAAATGCAATAATGCCTTTGATTTTGCCGCACGTTTCATATTGATCCAAATTGTTATATGCTAGTTCGAATGAATCCAAGAGCAGATTACAACTGATGTAGAATAAGACAAAGTGAGTTACTCTGAAATGCAGCATATATACACCAGTTAGAAGTATGCTCGAAGCGCTGCAATGGGTAAATATTACTGACATGACAGCAAGAGTGAGGATGAAAGATTACATTTACTAACTACTACCTAACAAAACGATACAGTATTGTTTTTGATATCAGAAGATTCTAACTCTACCCCCCTTTCTTAATTACTAATAATTGGTAAACGCAATCCACACATATCAGATATTCCATTACCATCCCACTACAGATATGTGCTTACAAACATTAGTTTATGTGCCAACCAATTTCGGAATAGAAATACAACAATGTTTGTTTTCTTTTAACTACAATTTTAAAACTCTTGCAAATTTGTAATCAAAAAATGTAACCATGTACTCATGATTACGATTACGATTGATCAATCATTAATCGCCAAAAATCATTACTTTTCTGATTAATATTATCAATCTGTATTCATGATTACAGATTGTAATCGTAATCATTAATCATCAATCAGATTGCATTTTACCCAACACTGGCTCGGTGGAGTTTGAAGCTTCAAGGTTTCGACTTCACCATGGAGCACCGAAAAGGAAGCCTAAATGTCGTCCCTGATGCGCTGTCACGAATTCATTGTGACAGCTTGTCCACACCTGAAGATCCTGGCCCGAAAGTTGACCTTAGTTCCCCATATTTCAACTCGTTGGAATATGAGGAGCTGAGGCATAAGGTTAAAACGACTTCTGGAAAACTACCAGATCTTTGTGTCAGGGATGGCTTCGTTTACATTCGGACTGTTCCAAGAACAGGTAATCCGATTCAGGAAGAAGAAGCTTGGAAGCTGCTTTGGTTTCCACGAGAGCTTGTCACCGACGTCATTTCAAGAGCTCATGATCCGCCACTAGCTTCACACGGAGGTATAGGGAAAACACTGGAATGTCTGCGAAGACACCTGTACTAGTTGATGTCAGAAACTACGTAGGCGCCTGTGACGTGTCTAAGGAAACTAAGGCCCCCAATACTATACTGAGACCACCTATGAGAGTCCAGTCTGTGACAGAACGACCATGGCAAAAGCTCTATATTGATTTTCTAGGTCCATATCCCCGGTCACTGAAAGGAAATGTCTGTATGCTAATAGTTCTTGACCACTTTTCCAAATTCCTGATTCTGAAACCGATGAGAAAGGCGTCTACTCTCAACGTGTGTCAGTTCATCGAGACTGAAATATTTCACGTGAGCGGAGTTCCGTAAACTATAGTCTCTGACAATGGAGTCCAGTTTTGCTCGGCTCAGTTCGCCAGATTACTGGACAAGTATGGGAAGGGCAGTTTACTCGCCGCAAGCAAACGCCTCAGAGCGAGTGGACAGGTCTCTATTGTCAGGGATTAGAGCATATATCCGGAGGGAACATACTAAGTGGGATGAGAAGCAACTGGTTTCTCTCCCTACCGAACACTCTTCGGTCAACAGATGATCGACCAAGCAAGCTCCTATTCCATCTTAAGGAGCCTTGGAACTCTTAATTAACCTCTGAGAGTAGATGCTGAAGATAAATTGAGATTGATCCGTGCCAGAGTGCAGAAGAATTTAAACTATGCGTTTGAACAGGGTTCGAAAGCTTACAATCTCAGAGCGAAGCCTGTTATTTCAAAGTGGGTCAAGAAGTGTTCAGACGGAATTTTGGCCAAAGCAATTTCCAACAGCAGACTAGTGCTAAACTAGGACGTAAATTTGTTAAGTGTCGGGTCAAGTCAAAGAAAGGAAACTCCTTATACGAGCTTGAAGATGTGCAGGGAAAAACGGTAGGAGTCTATCACGCCAAGACATCAGACCGTGATACTCATATTCCCGGACACGTCATCCGGCTATTGTCACTTTCAATCCTGGTAGCCCTAATAAGGTATCCAGCCAGCTTCACTGGCAAACTACAGGATGTATATGTGCCGCTTAGGACATTCCCAGCCTAGCGGTCGGCATACCTTTTTGGACAATAGAGATTTTTTTCCAATCCCTAGCCTGATAACGTTTCAGAACCCCTCCTATATGGTAACCCTGCGGTAGATAGTTTGACATAGGAATTCCACTTATTTAATGGCTGCAAATTTAAGGAAGAAGGCCGGTACTCCAACGATGCCTCGGAGACACACCCTTGAACAAGCGTCGGTCTGGGATTGGAGTGAGATATTAGAGCAGGGGAAACTCAGCGATCAGTTGGTTAGGTTACTGACCGCGATGTTCCCTCGGCTCATCTCGGTGAAGGAAGGCAGAGGAGCACTGGCGGACTAGATTGTCTAGATTACTGGCTTGTCAGGGTACCTCTGGCTTCTGACACGGAGGACGATATCGAGGCCTGATCAAGGACTGGCGGGACTTCGGGGATGTGCCTTCGATTCGTCATCTGTCAAGTACATCAGACTGTCGTGGACAACCCATAGCAGACACCTAGCCTCAGTAATGAGAAATGCCTTCATAGGATATGGGTCGAGCCACATATTTTTCGCCCGCAGCGATGAGGCCTATTCTTAAGACCGGCTAGCTCAGTCGACCATTTTTCAGCGTTGTCTGAACCACAGGTGGTCTAGAGAGTGTTGAAACGGATATCCGGTAGCTATCCGGTATCCGGCCCATCCGGCCTAGAATTCTTAGGCGGCCGGATACCGGATAGTAAGTCAATATCCGGCTGGATACCGGATATTCCAAAAACTACGAAAATCTATAAAATCAACTGCAATACATAAAGATATGTAAGGTAAAATAATACCACAGTAGCTTATATTATATAAACACCGTTTATTTTAAACTGTAAGAAGAAACAAAGTCAGTACTCAAAATTAACAAGTGGTAAATTATGGTAAATAAAGACTAAATTCTCTGCATTTGCCGGCAACAAGCGATTTCGCTTATTTTCGTAAATAAGGCCAGCTTCGGAGAAAAGTCTTTTGCTATAGACGCTGCTGCAAGGAGCTGAAAGATACAATTTGACAAACTTTGTTAAATGAGGGTACTGTTTCGAATAAGCTGACTACCAAATGTAAGGGTTCCGACTGCGATCGATTCGAACTGTCTTCAAGTAACCGTGATACTGACCATTATTTTCATTTGCCACTTCATTGAAACAATCCCAAAAGGTGTCGTGAGCTTCGCGAGTGACATTTAATTCAGTGTCATCTCTTTTGTTTCTTTTAGCATACGTTGGAGATGAAGATACCGATGAGCTGTCAGTCTTAGAGGACTCGTCACAAGACATTTTTAAATATTCTAATAAAATCTTTTGTCGGGCTTTTTCAGCTTCAAGTGCTCCCAAATAGTCTGTCTTGAATCTTCGGTCTAGGAATGTTGCAATAAGGTAATTTGGAGCTTGTCCTAAAAAGTCGAATCGACTTTCCAATTCAGCTTTCAAGGAGGCTCTCATGCGAGGTAAGTTAGGTGTTCTTTGGGTAGTCTCAACCTTCCCCAAGTACTTTTTTAATGCAGCAACATGAGGTATTACCTCGGATATGCAGGAAAGGCCTGAACTAGTATTTTTTGTTATTTCCTCAAATGGGTTCAATAGCTCCACACACTGTTCCATTAAGTACCACTGTTGAGTCGTTAAATTAGTAAGTGTGTCGTGATCAGCCACATAAAGAGAGATGGCCCCTTTTTGTTCCAATAAACGTTCTTTCATATAGAAGGTAGAATTCCACCTCGTGCTGATATCCTGCACTAATTGATGCTCTGGTAAACTTAGCTCCTTTTGAATCGCCAGCAGTTTTTCTTGTGCTAAACCCGAATGATTGAAGTGAGTTACAAGGCGTCTGCCATTGGCAATCATTTCTAATACTTCAGGCTGGGCTTTCAATGACACATTCACAACTATCTGAAGCAAATGGATGAAACATCTAGCAGAATCACTCTTCGCCACTCGAACGCCTTTCACCATGTTAGCGCCACTATCATGAACGAGTAAATGTATTTTGCTTTGCTGAATATCCCAGCGAGCTGCTATAATACTCAGTTCCTTTGCAATATTATCTCCTGTGTGAGATCCTGAAAATGGCTTCATAGCAAGAACTCCGTGTTACAGCTGGAATTCTGGAGACAACCATTGAACTGTGAAACTCAGGAAGCTGGAATTATTGTGTGTACGGCAAAAGCGTTTCAAATATTTGTTTTGATTTTTTCATAAATTCTGTTGTAGATATCAGCAATAATATTTTGGG
The DNA here is from genome assembly GCA_963930735.1 of Dioctria linearis. NCBI lineage: Eukaryota > Metazoa > Arthropoda > Insecta > Diptera > Asilidae > Dioctria > Dioctria linearis. The sequence continues at coordinate 218,593,676 of OZ005740.1, read as the reverse complement.
AAATATAAGTGCGGCTTGGCAATTCATAGCGGGGTAAAGCCTGTTCTAAAAGCCTTGTAAATCCAACCCTTTCTACGATTGTCAATGGCTCGTTATCTAGTGCAATCATTTCTGCAACTAAATAATGGTATGTTTTTCCTTGTGCGTCGTTCACATCCCAAGGCAGTTTTCTTCCAAAGGATTCTGACAAAGTTAGTTTTTTTTCTGTTGATGTCGAAGACCAACTTGTACCAGAGGCGGCATGCGCCACAGACGGGGTAGGTACGTCAACAGCTTTACATTTACTAATCGTTTGAAACTTTTCCGGATGTTTTGATTTTAAGTGATTACTCATGGCTGAAGTACCTAGTGGATAATAAAAATTAAAAAATAATAGTTCACTATGTGCTTAAAGTAGGGTGGTATTATAAAAAAGAAATTGAAATTGATTAGGTTTAATGCATAAAATAACTAAATTCAGTTATATGAAGTAAAGCCATAGTCATAAAAATATATTGCGGGATGAAATTAAATTGTACCCATGATACCGTTAACGTAATTTAAGTTTTATTCATATTTTTTAATTAACTTATAATAAGGAATTCAATTGAAAACAAAAGATAACCTAACACTGACGTACCTGCTTTTTTTCCTTCTCCGCCACGAGAAATGTGAAGCCGATACAACAAACAAGCAGCAAACTTGTTATTTTCATTATTTAAATCAAAATATTGCCAAATCGGCGATCGCTTTTTAGTCGATGACATTTTCCAATTTTCCAATTTTTACAAACCAACAATCTTAAATCAAATGACAATGACAATTGAATTGACAACTGCCTTTCGCCGGCGTATCTCGAACTTAATTTGTCACAACACAACCAGTATTGTTAACCTTCAAGCATAGAAGAATGATGAATTTCCTATATTTTGCTAAGATTTTCCTAAGTTTTCATTAATGAATATTTTAATTTGTGTTAAAAATTAAAACTGTTAAGCCTACACCAAAAATCTTAAAATCAAAATAATATAGAACGAGGCTCTAAGATATTTCCTTTTACTATTGCTTAAGATTTTTCATGATTTTTTTTTGGGCTAAATTTAAGATTTCAAGCTAATTTAATTTTGGTTGACAACTCTGGCGACGACAATTTAAACGCAATAGTGAGCCGAATATCCGGCCGCCGGATATACGGCTATCCGGCTTCGAATCTTGACGGATAGCCGGTATCCGGCCAAACAACTATCCATTTCAACTCTATCTAGACTACCCTGCCCTGTTATGGTCGTGGCATACTACATGTAGCAGTATGCTACACTGAGACTAGATACACCATGTATGTATGGATGCAGATCTATACGCGCCGAACGCACCAGAGAAAGAAAAAGAAGAAGAAGAGTTTTTTTCCGGACTGGAAAAGAGAAGAAGGTTGTCAAGTGAAAAAACAAAGTTTGGTTTGTTTTACAAAGTCTACAACAAAGTTTGAAATAAAAGTAAAGAAAAATAGATTGAAATGAGAAAATCAGCCGGTTAAACGCTTAATAAAAGTGTTGTACAGGAACAAGAAAAACCCAGTATCCCTGAGGATTACTGTGATCAATCTGGACGAAGAGACCGTTAAATCATCAAAAATTAACCCAATATTTTGTCATCGAGGCATCGTCCACGACGGTGGATGAAAAGTATTAAGCACAAATCTAATCACCAAATAAGGTAGCGTATCCCCTTATTAAAAACTTTAATTTGTCGAGAAAAGTAAACAAAAAGGGATGCGCACATCCTAGCATACGACAGTACCCAGTACCCCATCTATACGCAGGTCGAGGCGCAAATAACATAACATAATATAACATAACATAACATAACATAACTTTTCTATATTGTAGGCAATAAAATTTACTATACGTAGGTTTGTCTCCTGAAAGTGTGAAAATTCATATAAAATTAGCCTAGACCTAGACCACAAGTCACATTAGAGACATCTAGCGTAAAAGACAGACACCCAACATGCGACAATTTAAGACGGAAATTAAAATTTGCAGTTCAAGGAAACTGAACATTTTTAACGAGAATTAACTCTGCTAAATTTGTTTGCACATTATTGTTAAATATCATATTTTGCTTTGTATTTCTACAACTTTCAACGAAATATTGCAATTTCTCGTCGGTGAAATATCGTGAGAAAACAAGTATTATAAGAGTCAAATAATTAAAAAAAGCGCCACTATAAATGAAAAAACTCGACGTTATTTGCTAGATCTAGGCTCTATCTTTCTAAAATAGTCAGAATCTAAAGAAATGAGAATACCTACTGACAGAAATTTGATTTAAAAAACATCAATTTTTACCATTTTTTACAAGTTTCCTAGTTAACATCTCCATTCCAATACATTTTTTTTATTTTTCTCCACGTTATTTACTAGACCTCTTTGTTACCTTTAATTTAAGGTATAAGTCATTATTCTGCTACAAATAGTTTGCCAGAAATTCGCATTGAAAAATGTATGAAACTTGCAAATCTTGGTACTGACACTTTAGGGGGCACATACATCAGCACCTCTGTCACTCGCCTCACATTCCCTAATTCCTTTCCCTATCACCTTCCTACCATGCTGTGCTTTGCATCATATAGTATCCCGTGAGCTTGGCTTAATAATATAAAAAATAAGTCAAACTTTCTTAACTTGTCCATGAAGTTATATACGTGCAAGGTATGTATTGCATCTATTCTATGACTGCTATTTTAAATATACGTATTTCGCAAAATTAAAATTTACGATGAATTCATGTACATATTTGGAAGTTTTGCAGGTCCACCATTTACAAACCAAAACAAAATAAAAAATTTAACAGCCGTTTGACTTTCGCGAGTGCCAAAAGTTGAACGCTGAGCAACTTTTTTTGTTGAGAGTGGTAGCTTATCTCTTCGTCGACCTGATCTTTTAAATGATATATTTTCTGTATTTGATATTTGCGAGTGTCTTCGTACTTTTGACCTGTTTCCAGCTTATACCATTTTTAAAATAGAAGCTGCGCCCCCCCCCCCCCTCACAAGACTGAATTGAACCGACTGTTGTACTCAGTCTGCATCAGCAACGTTAATATCAGTCAGTTGATTGTCGCTGATCGCAGCCACAGAAAGTAAGCTTTGTTTAATGTTTGCCATGGATGGATTCTTCCACATTCTTTTCCTTGTTATTATTCTACTTCTCCTCCTCAACTACCAGTAAATTATTACATGATTTATTCCTTCCATTGAAATTTGTCAACTGTTTTTAAGAACATTGCGAGTTTTTAATAAAAATCAAAACACAACGCAACGCCTTTGATTGACTCGATTACTAATTTGACTGAAGACGATGCAATATGCGCACATGAAACCATAGTCAATCAGCAACGATTAAAAATCAATCAGTCGGTGGCAAGTCAACAGACAAGTCGCTGACCGGACAATCAATTGACACGACAGTTTGCGGTCTCCCTTAAAGTAGCTATTGCTTATAGCAAGAGAATAGCTTGATTCGAAGCTGACCCTGACGTGTATTGCATGTAGAGGAAAAGTCAATGCGGCTATGAGGGTCTGCACTTTGAGCATCATACCGGGTGTTGTGCACTGGATGTATACCTCGATCGTTAGACCCATGCTCACATATGCCTCCTATATATGCCGGCCAAGGATGCAAGTGGGGACTGCGATCCAGAAGCTGGCGAGTCTGCAAAGGCTTGCCTACCTGGAATTACAGGCTCCATCCGATCTACGGCAGATTGCGCTGATGGGCATGTTGAGAGGATGGTTTGACTGATTCTTCCCATTGCTGACTGGCATGTAGCCTATAACTGGAAAACCCTCCGCCCAGCATGCCACTTGGTGCGATGGTACCAGAGCTTCATTTTGGGCATCGGTTCTCTGTGAGTTTTCCTGAAAGAGAATCGTGGACTAAGGGAAGTGCCTTATCGAGCCTTCCCCGGTCCGATCTAAAAATTTTTACCGACGGCTCTCTCACTAATGAGGGAGCAAGTGCGGTTATTTTTTCCTGAACCAGATACCTCACTTGGAAGGCACACTACTGTCTTCCAGGCTGAAGGCTTCGCCATTGCAGTGGCAGCGAAAATGGCCCTTGATCAAGGGAAAGGAGTATGGACACTCCTATCCTTTCGGATAGTCAGGCAGCCTCAGCCTCAGATGGCTCTAAGTGGCCCTCGTATAACATCTAAGTTACTGGGGGACTGTAGGTCGTCTGTGGATAAGTTGTATACCTACAACAAGGTAACCTTTCAGTGGGTTCCAGGTCACATGGGGATCATGGGGAATGAAAGGCTGACATTTTAGCTAAGGCTAGCTCTGATTCTTCTTTGCTTGGTCCAGAAATTGTCCCTCATCAAAGCGGATGTTCGTAGGAAGTATCAACAGAGATGGGAGAACCTGAATGCTTGCAGGTGTACAAAACTTTTTCTTGATGGGCCCAATAGGAATTTCTCTGAATTTTTCTTGTCTGTCTGAAAGGAAACAACGTAGAACTAAGGTTGACATAGTCACCGGCCACAGCTCGCTTCAGACTCATCTAACAAGGATGGGGGTTCTTGACAGACTTGAGTAACGGTTATGCTCGAGGGGGAACCTGAGACAACCCAACACTTCGCCCGGAGCAGGCTGAATACTCTAGGGGTCTGGCCTTCTATCTGTGGATGAGGTGAAAACCATTTCCTACCAAGGCCTGATTCGTTTTATTAAGAGGACAAGAAGATTCTGGTAATAGGGTTTGTATCAGATTAGCATAATGGGCCACTCTGCCCTCCGTGCTTGAGATTTCTCGTCCCACTGCCTTTATAATTAAAAAAAAAAAAACAAACAAAAACATCCATATATATAGTGAAAAAGAAATTTTGGTATGGCAACCTTATGTCACAAAATACAAAAGGTAGATGCCGACAATAACATAAAATAAAATAAAATGCTTAGGTCTCTTAGGCGTAGTTATTTCGCATGCAATAAAAACTAACTAATTAACCATTCCTGTAATGTCCTTGAAACGAAGGAACCGAAAATAATCTGTATATATACCGGTGAGAGGCTGCTTGTAAAAGTAATTATCCTTGTCCCTGTTAATTTGAGTTTCTGGGAATAATTCTCAGAACAGGCTAACGGGTATCAAGGTGAAAATAAGGAAACTGAGACTGTTAATTTTAGTCGTCAGATAGTCCTCCCGCGTGCCTGAGAAAATAAGAGTGCATACAAGTTAAAAAAGTGTGGAATAATTTATAAGCTGGTGAGTGGATATCATAGACTTTTAGATTTAATATTTTTAAGTAGAGTAGTATTTTCAATCTATAGTATTGAAACTTTATTGTATCTAGCTGTATTATAGTTGTTTGGTTGATTGTTGGTGCGGCTGTGTGTGTGTGTTATAGTTATGGTCTAAGTGATCGATTATTTAGAGGCCTCAGTGATCGAATATGTAGACGGGTCTAAGTGATCGGTTGTAATGGCCTAAGTGATCAGTTGCAATGGGCTAAGTGATCAATTACTTAAAGGTCTCAGTAATAGAATATGTATACGGGTTAAAGTGATCGGTTGTAATGGCCTAAGTGATTAGTTGCAATGGTCTAAGTGATCAATCATTTAGAGGTTTCCGTGATCGAATGTGTAGACGTAGAGTGGATGAGTGTGTAGTGTGATGTAGATAATAGGAATCCTCTCACTGAGTAATTTTACTCACTTGAATCTTTCAATTATCTTGCAGGGCCCAATAGTGTGCAGAAGCGTGCCTTCCGTCCCCCTGGTGACGAATGAGATCGAGCGGTGCAGTGAACAAGTATCCATATAAAAAAAACAATTTAACAATAAAATAAAGACAAGAAAAAAAACTAAATAAAAAAAAGTGTCTATCATTTATAGTAAGTTAACACTTATGAAGAACATGCTCACTTCTTTTCCATTTTTTGGCAGAAACTACTATTTTGCTGAAGAGGTGTACAAAATTTTAATTCGAATCGACGTAATAAAACAATGCCTAAATGGACAAACACAGTTCCACCGTTTGGATTCCATTCGCACAAATGTCAAATTTGCTTATATGAGACATGGGAACGTTACACAAAAATAAATCGAAATGGAATGAATCAAAAGGGAATGAATCGAAGTAGAATTAATCGAAATGGAATGGCTCGAAATTGAATGCATCGAAACGGAGTAATTGAAAATGCTTAAACTTTTCCAGATTATGTTGTTGAACACATTAATATATTGTCCTATAAAATTATTTGACCCTGATAAATTGAATTCATTTTAATTTTCATTTCGTTCAAATTCCTCCTTCCACATTATAAAAAAATATAATTAAGCATAAATTGCATCAAATCAAAACACACATTCCGTTTGTTCATTATTACATCTTGAAGCATTTTTATTACAATTAATGTAGATAGTACATATATACATATATTAATGGCTTGTTCACGAGCGCGATTTATCGCATGCGACAGAGCTCTGATTGGCTTCAGCAATGTAGTTGTCGCTGAACATGCTTACTCTTTCTACTTTTCGTGCGATACAAAAATTTATCGCAGCAATGTTCTTAGTTTGGTGCGATTTTCACCTTAGCCTCAGTGATGTCGAAATTTACTATAATATATAAATATATAAATATAAAAACATAACATATGTAAATTTCACACTAATATCTCCTTGCCACCACAAAATTAAACAAATTAAGTTGTAGCCGCTGTTAACCTTGTGAACGTATGGCGCGATAAAAACCAGTCGCAAATAGAGATAGATCTATAGAAAGAGCAGGACGTCACCAAAATATCGCAAGTATTGTATCGCGCTCGTGAACAGGGGCTTAAATGTACTCAACAAACTTATCACAGCAAGAATTTCGCTAGCCGAAAGTTCTAAATCTAATATCTGGACATATTTCCACCTTGCATCTTCTTGCATAACAGCAAAATTATTCTGACAGAAAATGATAAAGCTAGACGAAATTCAACACCGGTGGGAAATTGAATAAATGCTCCGGAAACTTTGTGGCTAGCAAATTCTTCAATTCTGTGATAAGACCTTTGTCTAAATGTGAATTTAGCTATCTAAGCATTTTTTATAATATACATATATAAAGCGAGTATAAATAAAGGATTTTTTAATTGTTACGATACAGTGACAACAAGTAAATCTGAGGCACGGTCACTCAGTAATCATTATGTTGTACTGATTTAAGAGTCGCTGGACTGAACACACAACAATACTTACGGTATAATACTCTAATTCCACCCAAGCAAATATTGATGCAAATGAGCGAAATCAACACCATTCTCACGGTATGCCTATATTTACCTTCATACAGTGTCTTCTTCTTCGTATGTAATTCTTCCAGTCCAATTCTTCTTGCCGTCTAAAAACTAATATTTTAAAACAACATCAACAGACATATGAAATTTCAATTTCTTCTTGCAATTCGTACTGCATGAAGATTTTTTATCTGATTTATCTCACATACGTTTTCGTGAGAAAACAACAAAAATCTAAAAAGCCTTTTCGAATGATGATGGGTACCTCGGCGCAGAGAGCCCAAATCTCAAATAGTGTTGTTACCGCTGTCCAGTTGCCTTATAGATTACCGTATTCAAATTTTCTGGTTGGTTTATTATAATATTATAATACTTCGAGTATTTATATTTAGTGCTTATTAAATATTATAATATACAGTACTTAAGTCTAAATATGATAAACTAATTAAAAAAGGAAGAAAGATAGCCCGGGTACCCTAAAAAGCGTACTTAGAGCGAAAAATTATAAAAATAATAAATAATAATCAATTTCGGCACCACAGTGTCCTACCGAAGGAATTTAACGAGGCTTCATCGACGTGTTGTAGCAGACAAGGTCGGCCATCAGTCCACCCTCTCTGACTGCAAAAATCATCGTTGGGCTGCTTGTGAGTGGCTGCACAGCAATTCGCCGCTAGCGTTCAGCCGGCTTGGGGAGGTCCTTGCCACCCACAACCCTCCGAAGATTGAGAGCTGTGCAAGTCGAATAACCGGACAGACGGACGGACATGGCAATTATAGTCGACTGACGGACTAGAGACTGCGGACGGATGGACGAACACAGAAGAAAGTCGAGGAGACTGTGTTTATGACAACCGAATGTTTCCTGGTAACAAACGCTGTTCGTCACTTCACTAGGAAGAGAAAAAAAAAGGTAAAGGAGTGACGCCATGTCAGCGCTGACGAAGACGAGAGAGAGAGAGCGAAGAGAGGGAGGGGAGGATACTTCCGATGTTGGTGAAGCCTCTGCCTTTGGAGAGTGTAGGCCCGATCGCCCCCTACCACCCTAGCTAAGCCTTCAAAAGCGAAAACATATTTTGCTTAGCCCCTTTTTGTTATGAATGTGAGACCGTACGCTAGGCTGTATCCTTAGAGAGATGCGGCCCCTCCATTGCGAGTAACTTAGCTAGATATCGTGACTACCACTTCTGTGCCATTAGGAAGGCCTTGTCATAGTAATCTCATCACTTGATCGAATGGCTACGTAGATCTAAGGAACTTATTCTCACCCCCACCTGGAATCAAAACTCCAAAGTCCCAGCGGTATTTGAGTAACTAAAAGTAGCAAGGGAAGGAAGAAAGGGGAAGAAGAAAAAAAATAAGTAGGGTGAAATCAAGGGCTTATTTCGCCGGCTCCTGCAGGCCGCTGATAAACACAAGGTCCTGGATCACCCTGCTTCTGGCGTCACACATTGGGAACCTGAAAAGAAAAAATATGCAACAAGAAAACAGCAAAACTGAAAAGCAGGAAAAAAAATTTCAACAACCACCAAAAGAATATATATATATATAAATGCAATTCAACAAGAGAAGAAAGAAAAAAAAACAATTTAGATATTATTATGCAAATAACGTTATAATTAGTATATCATTATCGTGTGTCGCTACAATTTCAGTGGAATGATCAGCATTAGCGCCAAACCGCTCTGATGACTAGCTACACTAATTCCTTACCTATAAGAATTCAAAGATTTCTTGTGCTTAAACGATTACAAGCTAAGCTACCCTACTTCAGGTACCTGCCTTGCCTAACCTGACCTGTCTTACGACTATGCTTACTTGAATATTCTTGACGTAAAGGTCCACAGCTGCCAAGCGTCATAAGTGATTCAGGACATCCAAGCTTCCCCAGTGTGCCGGAGACACCAAAACTTTACGAGGTGCTCATGTGATTTGATTAGTCAAGTTTATATACTTATTTTCCCTTTGTTCTTCCTTCCCATCTATTTCAGAGAGATGCGCGGTTCGATGCGTAAATGCACAATACTCTGCTATCGCAGGTAAGGAGTTTCACAAAAAGAATCGATCAATGATATTGCTTACATTCGTCTCTTTCAGAAAAATTCACTGTTGATGCGTGACTAAAGTACGTTCTGCCGTTGCCGGTGAGAAATTTCACAAAAAAAGAAACTTATATCGATCAGCAATCCTAATACTACATTTATATTTCAGAAAAGTTCACTATCCAATGCGTAAATGCACAATAACCTGCTATACCAGGTAAGAAATTTCACCAAGAATAAAATTTTTCGATAGCACTAATAATATGCATCATTTTTCAGAAAATTTCACTATTTGATTCGTGAATAAAATACTCTCTGCAGGTAAGAAAGTTCACCAAGAAAATGTTGATCATTAACACTAATAATATGCATCTTTTACAGAAAATTTCACTATTTGATTCGTGAATAAAATACGCTCTGTAGGTAAGAAAGTTCAAGAAGAAAAATTTTCATCATTAACACTAATAATATGCATCCTTTTCAGAAGATTTCACTATTCCATGCTTCAATAAAATACGCTCTGCAGGTAAGAAAGTTCAAGAAGAAAAATTTTCATCATTAACACTAATAATATGCATCCTTTTCAGAAGATTTCACTATTCGATGCTTCAATAAAATATGTTCTGCAGATAAGAAATTTCATCAAGAAAATTTTTTATCAATAACACTAATAATATGCATCCTTTCCAGAAAATTCCACTATTCGATTCGTGAATAAAATACGCTCTGCAGGTAAGAAAGTTCAAGAAGAAAAATTTTCATCATTAACACTAATAATATGCATCCTTTTCCAGAAAATTTTCACTGTTCGATGCTTGAATAAAATATGTTCTGCAGATAAGAAATTTCATCAAGAAAATTTTTTATCAGTAACACTAATAATATGCATCTTTTCCAGAAAATTCCACTATTCGATTCGTGAATAAAATACGCTCTGCAGGTAAGAAAGTTCAAGAAGAAAAATTTTCATCATTAACACTAATAATATGCATCCTTTTCAGAAGATTTCACTATTCCATGCTTCAATAAAATACGCTCTGCAGGTAAGAAAGTTCAAGAAGAAAAATTTTCATCATTAACACTAATAATATGATCCTTTTCAGAAGATTTCACTATTCGATGCTTCAATAAAATATGTTCTGCAGATAAGAAATTTCATCAAGAAAATTTTTATCAATAACTCTAATAATATGCATCTTTTCCAGAAAATTCCACTATTCGATTCGTGAATAAAATACGCTCTGCAGGTAAGAAAGTTCAAGAAAAAAAATTTTCATCATTAACACTAATAATATGCATCCTTTTCCAGAAAATTTTCACTATTCGATGATTGAATAAAGTACGTTCAACAGGTAAGAAAGTTCAGCAAGAAAAATTTTTTACCAATAACACTAATAATACGCATCTTTTTCAGAAAATGTCACTGTTTGATTCGTTAATAAAATATGTTCTGCAGGTAAGAAATTTCATCAAGAAAAATTTTTATCGATAACACTAATAACATGCATCTTTTCCAGAAAATTTCACTGTTCGATGCGTTAATAAAATATGTTCTGCAGGTAAGAAATTTCACCACGAGAAATTTTTATCAATATCACTAATAATACGCATCTTTTCCAGAAAATGTTCACTGTTCGATACTTGAATAAAATGCGTTCTGCAAGTAAGAAACTTCATCAAGAAAAGATTTTATCGATAACACTAATAATGCGCATCATTTCCAGAAAATATCACTGTTTGATTCGTTAATAAAATATGTTCTGCAGGTAAGAAATTTCATCAAGAAAATTTTTTTTTGTTATATATCTAAAATAGGCCTAAAAAAGAAAATCTGAAAAAAGCAATGAGTAAAAATATTCCAAATTATAAATTTTCATATAAGCTAACCATGCCTAAAACATGGTTAGCTTATCTATTCAATCAGTGAAGAAAATTGCGTCAGCAATAGAGTTGATACAAATTTTTTGCCAGTAGAAATATTAAATTTGAAAAATAAAATAAAAGACAAATCGTACCTTCAGTACGATTTGTCGTGGAAATTGCAATATGTATGTACGAAGGAACATACATATCACAAAAAAGGTTTCGCGATAAGAAGAGCGCGCCGCGAAAATACATTGTATGTATACGCGCGCGGCAATTCTAATCATCGTGACGGTGGCTGATGTTTATAAAAGCATCAAATTTCAAGCCTCCGTCCAACGAAAAATATTCTGGACTTGTTTAATCAAGTCCAGAATAAATGAAAATTTTCTACCCTGAACGAAGGCTCTTGATCGCGAAAAAAGTGATCAAGAGCCGCGTTGGATTCTAAATTTTGATAACGGCGGTTCGGAAGAGAATTTAGGAAAAGTTGATTTTCTACCCGAAAAGTGGATGGCTACACGTTGAGTTTCGTTTTTTGTAGACATACGGTGTGATAGTTAGAGAAAATAAACAGAAAAAAAGAGAATTAAAATAAGAAGTTTTTTAATTTCGGGATCGGTTGGTCGGTTGGTGCGGAATAATAGATTAGAACGTGTTGATTACCCAAAAAAAATAAAATAAGCTGTTCCTGAAAACTATCTGTAAGATAAAGTGAAACTAGTCAAAAATAAAGGTGTTAAAATAATTACAATAAAATAAAAGTGGAACCAAATAGGATAACCTTTTGTATTACTTCCACCTACCGACGTCGAAGACGAATCACCATACGAAGGTATTTAACATTATCAATAACACTAATAATACGCATCTTGTTCAGAAAATATCACTGTTTGATTCGTTAATAAAATATGTTCTGCAGGTAAGAAATTTCATCAAGAAAAATTTTTATCGATAACACTAATAATATGCATCTTTTCCAGAAAATTTCACTGTTCGATGCGTTAATAAAATATGTTCTGCAGGTAAGAAATTTCACCAAGAGAAATTTTTATCAATATCACTAATAATATGCATCTTTTCCAGAAAATTTCACTGTTCGACGCGTGGATAAAAAGAAACACAAAAAAAAACAGAATATGGTTTATCGTAGGTAAGCAATGGCAAAAAAAAATCGATTAATACTGATCACGGTTCCTTCCTATTTCAGGAAAATTCAAGAGATTCCTCCTTTTTATACAACCGCCTACAATATCTTCTATCTGTAAGATAAAGTGAAACTAGTCATAAATAAAGGTGTTAAAAAAAATTACAATAAAATAAAAGTGGAACCAAATAGGATAACCTTTTGTATTACTTCCACCTACCGACGTTGAAGACGAATCACCATACGAAGGTATTTAACAATTGGCGCAGCCGGTAGGATAGAGGAAGCCTACTTTAAACAAACAAAAGTATAAGCGCTCGAAAACCCTCTATCCTACGAATCAAAAGGAGTTTAGGACGAGATCGAATACTGGGAAAGACACCCTACCCTCCGCCTGAAGTTGAGTCTGGCTTCAGGAGTATTTCGATCTTGTCGGCTCCCAACGCTCGGGGTTGGACAGCTTTAACTGCCTCTGTTTGTAAAACACGCAGCCACCCCCCCCCCCCCCCATCAAAGCACAAAGTGCCAACGTGGGACAATAGCGGGCTTCATCCCAGCCCAGGAAAAATAGACGTCCACATTAATAGGAAAATTCCAAAGCGAAAACCTGAAGGAAGATCAGATACTCCAATCTGCGATCCGGAGCTGAAAGGGACTTTGAAGTAGGCAACGCGCCCCCCTTTCAGCTTTTATCCAGGGGAATTTAAGTAGGCCACGGGTCCCCGGCAGCAAAAGAACTTCAACCGAAAAAACCAGCGATCCTGAATTGAGAGGGACCTCGAAGAAGGCAATAAGCCCCCCTCTCAATTTGAACCAAGGGAATTAAGACGGCAGAAGCCCCCCTAGCTGCAAATTTTACATACGGTGGTCCATGAGTGAAAAAAGCTCCCACCAGGAGACGCCGCAGGAAATCTCACTAACTCCATCAACTCCACAGCAATCTTCCTCACCGGGCGACGCACAGGAATATCCGTCCCGGTACGGAGGAGGCAACGAGGGAGCAACATCTGCAACAGAGGGTGCTAATCACACACCCCCAACAAATACAACAACAAGAGGAGTCACGTTAAGGAGTGGGACAATCCTGACAGGTCCCCAGCAAGTAAGAAACACTTTAAACTTAGAAATATATTTAAAAAATTTGGAAGAGAAAGTGCGAAACTCCTCCGAACTCTCTGTGAATCAGTGTATTCACCCTTCAGTTAGTCAAACAATTTATTTGAATTTAGTGTCAATATATATCAAATTTATTGTATAATTATCTTTCATTTATTGACTTCGTTACATGTATTAGCACACTTACACAGTAGTTATTCTGTATATGTACGAATTATACTTGTAAACCATTGCAAATGTATATTGCTTATTGTCTAAAGTACCGCACAGTTTTCTTGTCAAGTAACTTCAGTTTTGCTCATTAATTTTTTCGCTCTAGTTCAAGCACGCACAGTGAACAGTTGTATAATTTTTGAAGACAAAATAAATATTTAAAATAAGTTTATAGTTGCCATTTCATTTTGTGCCGTGAAATTTAATGTGCCACCCGACTAGAGTCCCTCATTTGGAAAATAGGGAGAATTCCCTCGATTTTGGATTTATTAAGATTGCTGTGAGATCACGTGCGGAAATCACAAGGAAATTATTAATACAGTCCACCTCTGCTCATCATCTTCAACATGGTCCTTCGAGCCGGATATAAGGAATAAAAAAAGGGATAAAATTTGTTCATCATTACGGAAAGAAATTCAGGAATTCAGGATAAGTACAAATTTGCATATTCAAAACAATATCATAAATTATTTAACATGTTGAGAAAATCAGTTCCACTGAATTCCCAGTAATAAATAATGAAATTCAAGATAATAATTTTGTGCATAAATTCAAAATAATAGAATAATTAAATTTGTCATCGAACTTGGTGAATATTTTGCAATTTCATATCATCAAAGGTAACAAAAGGATAGCGGTACCCATTTGTTGGAAGGCAATTATTTCTCAGTGAAACTGCCTGAGTAGATTTGTTTTTTTTTTTTGTTTTTTTGCAATACACAATTGGCATCTTAAAATTGTCAGCGGCATTACGAACATTAGAAGTGGTACACTTTACATACATACACACATATATGGGTATTCAATGCACAACATGAAAAGCGAATTAGCAAATGTATGAATTCTAGATATATACATTTGTGATTTGCCTATGTACATAACAAACATAATTAGAGATCATTGAACATTTCAGTGCTTTGTGTACAATGTAAAATTGCAAGTCCAAGTAAACTGGTAATATTCTTGGGTTACTGATACGGTGATTTTAAAGTGGTATTTGTCAAAAATGACCTGTAGATATAAATAACAAATGGACACATTTTCATTAATACAATAGCATTTTTTTTATATTGAACTTTAATATATTATATATAAAAAAAAAACTTTTGGACATTATTATTAATAAAAAAAATATATTATTAGAATATACGAATTGTTGATGCAATTATAGAAGGAAAATTAAATGTGGGTTCCTCTCCGAACATTTTTCGAGGTTATTATTTAAATTTAAATATGTAAATAATAAATATGTAAATAATATGTATACTCAAATATTATCGAAGAACTAAGTGGTATGAAATACAATTCCTTCAGGAATATTCGCGGTTTCGGTACATGTGTGAGATAGACTTTAAATGAATAAAATAAACATTACAGAATTTGAACTGACTGTGCTTTTGATAAAAAAAAAAGATCTTAATTTACGAAATAGAATTACCACATCAAATACCCCACTTGTACTCCAGTTCATCTAATAAAATAGAAATAAATTTATTAGGGAATTATTATAGTCGGTCGGCACAAAATGTCACAAAATGTGAACGAAAAACTCCTTGTACAAAAAAGGGGAAGAGTTAAGGGCACAATAACAAAAATTAAATGCTTTGCCGACACTCTGGGTGAAAATACAAACAACGAAGAGATTTCAGTGCGTTTAGATAGACTGAATGAAGTATTCATGGAATTTTGTGACATCGAAGATGAATTGCTTCAGTATGAAGGTCAAGTTTCAGAAATGGATGAGTATGAAGACAAGTACCTTTCAGCAAAGGCAATACTCGTTCAAGCTTCAAATGTTTCAACAGCAGAAAGAGAAGAGGTAAGGAATCTGAATGCATCAATGTCGAGATTCATTCAACAACAGCAATCATTGTTTGAAGGGCTTGATAGAAGTAATGAAGCATCGACAAGCGTACGATTGCCTCGTCTAAATATCCCCTATTTCTCTGGAGAATACAGAGAGTGGCCTTCTTTCCAGGACTTGTTTGAAGCTTCAGTGCATAGAAACAATTCCCTTTCCGGAAGTCAAAAATTTCAGTATTTAAAGGGCCTGTTACGAGGCAATGCAGCTAGTCTTATTCGTTATTTAACTATTAGTGATTCTAATTATGAGGAAGCATGGGAAAAGCTCAAGGAAAGATTTGATAAAACATCTCACATTGTTACCTCATTAATCAAAACTTTCATAGAACAGCCTCAAATTCACCAAATCACATTAAAGGGTCTACGAAACATGTGCGATTTAAGTGATGAAGTTATAAGGGGCCTCAAATCGGTTGGCACAAATGCGGAAGCCAGAGATCCATGGCTTATTTATATTGCCCTTACCAAAATAGATGCAGATACTCGTGAGTTATGGTCCAAGGAAGTTGCTGGAAAGGACTTTCCATCATTTTCAGAATTTTTAACCTTCTTGAGTAAACGGTGTGATGCTCTCGAAACGTGTGGAGCTATTGCTAAAAAACCGTCAACATCCATGAAGTCATTACACTTAGAGTCGTCAACGATGAATACAAGGAAATGTCCAAGGTGTTCTGCAGATCATTTGCTCTTTCAATGTCAGCAATTCAAAACAGAACCACCAGATATACGACGATCGTTTGTAATTTCACGTTCTGCTTCAAATGCTTGGGACAAAAGCATTCTGTCAGAACATGTCATTCAAAGGTACGATGCAATTCCTGCAAGGGAAATCATCACCCACTTTTGCATACTTCGTATTCATCAAAGACAAAGGTGAGTCTGTCACAGCTTTCGGCGAAATCAACACGGTCAAGAGAAATAAACCCCAATCAATCTCACCAATCTGATGATATAGCTAGCCACAAGGAAGCTTCAACTAACTGCACTCAAGTTTGTTCGACGATCAATCAAGAACCTGCAACAATCTCGTCACTTAACACCTGTCTTTCAAATCCCGACTTGAATTCAAGCAACACTGCTCCATGGCCTCATATGGGTGCTCTTTACCAACAGCAGTCGTTAATGTACTAGATAATCATGGGCATTTGCAACCATGTAGGATACTCCTAGACTCAGGGTCACAAGTCTCACTGGTTTCAGAGTCCTGCGTCCAACGGTTAGCCTTAAAAAGACATAATGCGCGATTACTCATCAATGGGCTGTCTTCATCACAGGCTGGAATAACCAAAGGGAAGGTTGAATTAAAGATCTCTTCTCATTGGAATAAGCATAATGAAATAAAGGTCATTGCCTTCATAATGAACAGATTAACTTCGCTAATTCCATCAGAAAGGACTAATATGCCATCCGGGACCTGGTTCAAAAAACTTAAATTAGCTGACCCTGAGTTTAACAAGCCATCTGCAATAGACATGATTCTTGGATCTGAACACCTGGGACATATGGAGCCGATCCCAGAAGATCAAATTAAAATAGATGCAGAACTTTGCTTTTATTTGCCACATCATGCGGTATTCAAAAATGCACCAACACCAAAGATTCGAGTAGTATTCGATGGGTCATGCAAATCAGATTCTAATATCTCTCTCAATGAAAAATTAATGGTTGGACCTACAATCCAGCGTGATCTAGTATCTATATTGTTAAATTTTCGGAAGCACAAAATTGGGCTTTCAGCCGATATAGAAAAAATGTATCGGCAAGTGTTAGTGAGGCCAGAAGTTAGAAATTTTCAGCGGATCATGTGGAGAGAAAGTTCTTTGAGCCCTATGAAGCATTACAGACTCAACACGGTTACCTATGGAACTGCTTCTGCACCTTTTCTGGCCACTAGATCTTTGAAACAAGTTAGTCAAAGCAATAAGACAAAATATCCTGAAGCATCATCAATCATCGCAAAGGATTTTTACGTTGATGATCTGCTAAGCGGAGCTAACTCCATCAATAAGGCGCTGAAATTAAAGGAAGAAATCGCGGATTTGTTACTTCAGAGCGGGTTCAATCTTACAAAATGGCGATCAAATTCATCAAGGCTTGAAGGGAAAGATCACCTAGTTTCAGAAAACATGAATCCCGTGCAAATAGATGACGACAGTGGAATTGCTAAGGTTTTAGGAGTGCAATGGGATCCGCATCGGGATGTATTTCTATTTCAAGTAACAGAGTTAAATAGCGGCTGGTGCTCAAAGAGAACAATTCTCAGTGAGTCGTCCAGAATATTCGATCCTTTGGGGTGGTTATCACCAATAATCGTGTCAATAAAGATCCTGTTTCAAGAACTATGGCTCAGCAAACTTGATTGGGATGATCCTTAGCCTCAAGGTACAGTCAAGGCTTGGGAAACTCTAAAGAACGAGCTGCAGGAAGTTAGCAATATCAAAATTCACCGACGAATATTTGTTACTCCAGAAAACATTCAATTGCATGGATTCTCTGACGCCTCAGAGAAGGCCTATGCAGCAGTGGTCTACTGCCGAAGTATCGATGAGTCAGGAAATATCGTGATCAGGATCATTTCTTCTAAAACCAAGGTAGCGCCAATTAAACAAATTTCACTTCCCAGATTAGAGCTGTTTGGAGCCCTCTTACTAGCTCAACTTATGGGAAAAGTGATTAATGCATTGTCGCTATCCGACGTGAAAATCTACGCTTGGACCGATTCTACTATTGTTTTAGCGTGGCTAGCTGATTTTGCTCGGCGCTGGAAAACGTTCGTAGCCAACAGAACCACAGAGATTTTAGAAACAGTTCCAAACACAAATTGGAGACACACACCTTCAGCAGACAATCCAGCCGATATTGCATCACGAGGAGTCATGCCCAAGCAACTTGTACACTTAGACCTATGGTGGAAGGGGCCGAACTGGCTATCAATGTAACCTGATAACTGGCCCTCTCCTACTTTCAAAGCGACTCCTTCAGCTGTTCAAAGAGAGGAGAGGAAACAAGCTGCAATGTCACATTTCCAGGAAGTACAAAAGGAGGATCTTGATTTTATATTCACCAAATCTTCATCCTTCTCCAAGCTTGTTCGAGTCCTCGCCTATTGTTGTAGTTTTATACGAAACTGCAATCTATCGAAGAATACAAGAAAAATTAACTCACGTTCACAGACCGAATTTCTTGCAATTAACCCACTCTCTTCCAAAGAAATATCACACGCTACTTCAATCTGCCTTAGAAACGTTCAAAAAATCGCATTTCATAAAGAACTAACCGAATTAAAGGAGAAAGGTTTAGTTAATGCTCGTAGCAGTTTGGCTAGTTTAAATCCATTTCTAGACGAGACTGGCACACTAAGAGTTGGTGGCCGCATTCAGAACTCAAGTTATACCTACAGCGCTAAGCACCCGATTATTCTGCCTAAAAATCAACATGTGAGCGTTTTGATAGTTCGTGAAATGCATCGTATACATCTACACCCTGGACCTACACTTTTAATGGGCATCATTCGACAGAAGTACTGGATAATTGGGCATCGTAGCATTGCAAATAAGGTGTGTCGTGACTGCGTAACATGTTTTCGGCAACGATCAGCCAAAACAACACAGGTAATGGGAAATTTACCAGCTGCAAGAATAACTGCCAGTCGTCCGTTTTCAACAGTAGGAGTGGACTATGCGGGACCAATAATGCTCACCTATCGCACAGGCCGAGGTATAAGGACAGTTAAGAGCTACATATCATTATTCATCTGCTTTTCAACGAAGGCAATCCATTTGGAACTTGTTAGTAGTCTCGACACGCAGGCGTTCTTAGCTGCATTAAGAAGATTTGTGTCACGACGGGGTATCCCGTCTCAAATATTTTGTGATAACGGCACTAACTTTGTTGGTGTAAGAAGGCATCTGAAGGAAATGCATGATCATGCTATTGCTAGTACTAATAATCCTATTGTTTCTCATTTCCTTTCACAGAATCAAATTACGTGGAATTTCATTCCTCCTGGAAGCCCTCACTTTGGCGGTCTTTGGGAGTCTGGAGTCCGGTCCGTCAAATGGCATCTGCGCCGAGTCATCGGAGACACAATATTGAGCCTTGAAGAAATGTCAACTTTGCTGACTCAGATAGAGGCGATCTTAAATTCCCGTCCATATGTGGCTCTCTCTTCCCATCCAAGTGACCTGGATGCACTCACTCCAGGTCATTTTTAATAGGTCAACCACCTACTACCTTGTCAGAAGTCATGATTGAAGATAAAAATTTGTCACGAGTCGGCAGATGGGCACATATCCAAGAAATGATGCAAGGATTTTGGAGAAAATGGAGTTGTGAATACATAACTTCACTACAAGGACGTCCAAAGTGGAGACAATCAGAAAACAATGTAAAGATTGGAGACCTGGTGCTCTTCAGAGAGGATAACCTTCCTCCATCAAAGTGGTTGCTAGGCAGAGTTCTGGCATGTTATCCAGGCTCTGACAACTTAGTACGAGTCGTGTCCGTTCGAACACATCGAGGAGTTTTCGAAAGAGGTATAAACAAAATTGCAAAATTAACAGTGGATTGAGAAGCCGTGCTTATCAATGGGGGGAGGATGTTCACCCTTCAGTTAGTCAAACAATTTATTTGAATTTAGTGTCAATATACAGGGTGTTTCCCCTTAGGAGGTCCATAGAGCGGGAGGTGATAGTACTCACCTAGACGAACCAAAAATTGTATGGCAGGGGGGGGGCAATATTAACCGTTTAGGAGTTACAGGGTGATTCATAAAAAAAGCTAGGTTTTCACAAAACACCCTGTATATTAAAAACTACAGGGCGTATGGTCACAGTTTAGAGCTCACAGAATGCAAAACTTCATGGCCTTTCCAACGACAGCTCAACCAGCCCCGTACCCCTCTTCCTCTCAGAAGTTATGAAGGTCTAAACTAAAAATTTCGGATTTTCTTTCCTTTTTTTTTACTTTGACCTCTATTATTTTTGCAAAATGGTCGTTAATATAAATCTTTTTTTATAAAAACTGTAAACTGTAGACTCTCCTCTTTAATATGACCTATTACATCTAATGTGCTATCTGAAGCCCTTTAAGAGTTATTAGCTCTAAACCTATTCTCAAACCTATTTTCAAACCTATTCTCAACGATAATTTGTTTGTTCCCTTAGCACGTCATTTTAAAAAATATCGTCTTTTTTCGGTGTGACCTGAATGGGTTATGAGTTAATAACTGTTTAACGGCTACAGTTAACACATAGGATGTAATAGGTCAACTTAAAGAGGAGAGTCTGCAGTTTACAGTTTTTATAAAAAAAATTTATGTTAACGACCTTTTTGCAAAAATAATAGAGGTCAAAGTAAAAAAAAAAGGAAAGAAAATCCAAAATTTTTAGTTTAGACCTTCATAACTTGTGAGGGGAGAAGGGTACGGGGCTAGTTGAGCTGTTGTTGGAAAGGCCATGAAGTTCTGCATACAGTGAGCCCTTAACTGTGACCATACGCCCTGTAGTTTTTAATATACAGGGTGTTTATGAAAACCTATCTTTTTTTATGAATCACCCTGTAACTCCTAAACGGTTGATATTGCCCCCCCCCCCCTGCCATACAATTTTTGGTTCGTCTCGGTGAGTACTATCACCTCCCACTCTATCGACCTCCTAAGGGGAAACACCCTGTATATGAAATTTATTGTATAATTATCTTTCATTTATTGACTTCGTTACATGTATTAGCACACTTACACAGTAGTTATTCTGTAAATGTACGAATTATACTTGTAAACCATTGCAAATGTATATTGCTTATTGTCTAAAGTACCGCACAGTTTTCTTGTCAAGTAACTTCAGTTTTGCTCATTAATTTTTTCACTCTAGTTCAAGCACGCACAGTGATCAGTTATATAATTTTTGAAGACAAAATAAATATTTAAAATAAGTTTATAGTTGCCATTTCATTTTGGGCCGTGAAATTTAATGTGCCACCCGACTAGAGTCCCTCATTTGGAAAATAGGGAGAATTCCCTCGATTTTGGATTTATTAAGATTGCTGTGAGATCACGTGCGGAAATCACAAGGAAATTATTAATACAGTCCACCTCTGCTCATCATCTTCAACACAGTGCGACTCAGTAGAAAAGCAAATCGAAAAGTCGAGAAAAGAAAGATTGGAAACAATCGAAAAATTTAAAATTAACACAGAGAATTTCAAAAAGAGCTTATAGGAGTTTGGAGAATTTTCGCACTCTCTCGGGGTAGATATCATTCAGTGTCAGTGATTCCACCGCGAGTGAATTCCTTTTAAATTGGCTGGGTGACTCCCTTCTGGAGACCAGCTTAGAAGAAACTAGCTCCCCAAAAGTGCCAAAGTCTAAAGTCCCCAAGATAAACATGGCAGATTACGCGAAAATCGCCAAGCTAACTGCCCAGCTCGTTCCCCTATTTTCGGGAGAACAGCACCCAAAATTGAGCCTTGAGCTCCAAACTTTCCTAGGATGCTGCAGGCAGGTAATCCAGTGCATTTCGGTGGAACTATCAGCATTTTTGCAAATCTTCCCCACCAGACTTCGAGGCGAAGCGTATCAGCTTTTTGCCTCGAATATGCCAACTACTTTCAAAGAAGTAGAAGAACGGTTAAATCGCACGTACCTGCCTAGAGAAACTTACCAGGAACTGGTAAATAAATTAATCACTACAAGGCAGTATCCTTTGGAAAACCTCACAGCCTTCACGGCACGAGTGAAACAGATGCTATCACTATGTAATGAAGCAGCAGAGTCCAAATATGGAACGGCAGCACCAGCTGTTAAAACGCAGCTCGAGGACTTTGGCAAAAACGCACTGAAAACAGGCGTAAATAACCCATATATGTGCCAATACCTTCTGACATTGACCGACGGCACTATAGATGAATTAATACAAAGAGCACTTGACATGGAACGTCTCCAGCAAAGTGCTCTATTCCTGCAACCTTCAGGGCAAATTCAACAAAATGTGATACAAAATACACTACCCCATTCAATAAGTGCAATAACACCCAATAACGCACAATTTAGTGGAACTAACTCATCGGCTAATCACAGCGTATTTAATCCAGGCATAATGCCATACGCTCCAGTTCTCCAGACCCTGTCAAACACAAGTAGCCACACTCAGCAGCCGCAGTTCACACAGGTAAACACATCCCCATATATCAAACAGGAGCCAAGATCTCCTAATGAAACTTATAATGTAAACAATAAAAATACTTATTTAAATAAAATCAGTTGTAGTTTTTGTAATCTAAGAGGCCACACATATGCAGATTGCCGTAGAAGGAAAAATACGCCTTATTGTGTGAACTGTAAAATGTATAACCATGACGTGCGTGACTGCAGAAAAACAATAATAGTTTCCAGAGACCACACAACAATAGTGGACCACCAAACCAACGTCCTAGAGAGCCGCAAAACCCCAATAACAACTCAAGAGTCTATAACGTGCGTAAAAAGTGCGAATTTTGTGGTCGTTCTGGACATGCAGTAAATAACTGCCAACAAAAACGTAAATGGGAGGCCCGGAGTTAGGGAAACGACGTACAGTCGACCCAAAACTCCCCGGCTCAACTATAAAACTCCCATCTAATAAAATAGGGTCCCCTCAGCAGCCCGATTCCAGTGTCGCTACAGTAAAACTTCCCTTAGACATTGGCCTGAACGGCCAAACTAAACTAGTAGTAGACACAGGCGCTGAGGTAAGTATAATAAAGAAAAGGTCATTAAAAGATCTCAAGGAAATTAACCACAATGAGGCATGCACACTTCAGACCCCATTTGGTACCGGAAAGACGCTGGGAAATTGCCAGGGAAACTTCGTTTTCAAAAACAAAATTCCCTGCAAGTTTCAAGTCGTAAAGAACTTGCCTGGCCTTTCCGATGATGGACTTCTAGGAAATGATTTCCTAGCAAAAAACTGTAACGTTGAGGGTCCTAATAAGGCACTAAGGTTTCCTCGCACGGAAACTAATCCAGACGAATTTGCTTTGCCATTAGAGTTTGAAACGGACAAGCTACATTCTGAAAAAGCAGTCGAAGTAAGAACACTTGCAGAAGAGGTAGAGTCTAAACAGGCTGAACTATCCACCTGTAGTGTCTTCAAGGCTTCTCAAACGAGAAAAGCTGGCTGCCAAGCTCCAAAAGGCTGTCTGGGCGAACAAGAGACCGATGAAATCAGGCAGCAATTGGTTACCTTTAAGGAACCAATCTGCATACCTGCGCGCTCTCAAATTGTTGCCCCAGTCCCGTTACAAACTCAAGAAGAAATGCTCTGTTTATCACAAGAGATAAGCGATGGAGTCTTCTTGGCAAACAGTTTACTGTCATCTGGAGAAGAATTAGTGCTGGTCAGTATTCTCAACGCTAACAGTCATCAAGTAGTCATACATAGCTTAAAGTTACAGCTATTTCCAATAAACGACTACACACTAGTCCCATACAAAAGACCACAACCAATCGCACATTCCCATACCAAACAAAGAGGCAATATCAAACAATACAAGAGACGGAACTGAGTGTCTAAAGCCTGCCAAAAAGGTGCATATAACTCTTCCGTCCAAAATCCCGAGGCATAAATCACTCTTAAACGAACAACGGCCATATAAGAACGGTAGTGAGTCGCTAAAGCCTATATTAAAGGTGCATATTACTCCACCGTCACACAACACAAAAAATTCTACATGGTCAAAAACCAGTAGCATTGACGCGCATGAGTATCCCACACAACCTAAGGCAAAGACCGCACAGGTGTATCAAACTCAGCCGTCGGCAAAGCATTTAGCAAGTACCCTGTTACATGTTAATAGAACAAAATAAAGCCTCATAAGGAATTAATTAAATTCAATCCAATTTCAGAACACAAATTTACAAGGAATAGTAAGCTAAACCAAGGTTCAGCTGAAAAATCAGCAATTTTACAACATGTACGATATCTATACCCGGATAATGAGACTCCGGACGACCCAAACAATACCCGCGTATTTCTAGGCTAGAGAAAGAACTCAGCCTAGACCCTAATTTAACCGCGGAAGAAAAAATTTCGATATCAGAACTCTGCGAAGAGTATAACGATATCTTCTTCCTCAAAGGTGACAAACTCACCTATACAAATGCGATAACGCATAATATTCCATTGGTGCAAGATCAAGCACCAATCAATAAAAAAATGTACCGCTTACCTGAAACACAGCGGAAAGTCATTAACGAGCAGCTAAAAGAAATGGTAGACAGCGGGATAGTCCAGTCTAGGAAAAGCCCTTGGCCTCTACTAGTTGTCCCCAAGAAAGCGGGACCTGACGGTGAAAAAAGGTGGCGCATCCTTGTCGATTTTCGTAAATTAAACGAAAAGACAATTGGAGATGCATTCCCGCTACCCCGAATCGAGGATATTCTCGACCAACTAGGTCACGCAAGGTATTTCACCACACTCGATTTGGCCAATGGCTATCACCAAGTTCTTGTCGACAAAAAAGATCGACATAAAACTGCTTTCAGCACAAAATATGGGCACTACGAGTTGAAGCGTATGCCATTCGGGCTCAAAGGAGCCCCCGCCACATTTCAACGCCTAATGAATTTCGTCTTAACAGGCCTACAAGGCCTCGAATGTTTTGTTTACCTAGATGACATCGTCATCTATGGTAAAAATTTAAACGACCACAACGAAAAGTTGAGAAAAGTCTTCGATAAGTTGAGAGATAACAACTTGAAACTGCAGCCAGAAAAGTGCCAGTTTCTAAGAAGAGAAGTTGTTTACCTAGGACATAAATGTTCTAGCGAAGGAGCCCTACCAGACCCAAGTAAGACGGCCTGCGTCCAAACATTTCCTGTTCCAAGAACAGTAAGGCAAGTTCAGTCATTTTTAGGACTTGCCAATTACTACAGGAAATTCATTCCAGACTTCTCCAAAATTGTACATCCAATCACAAATTTACTCCGAAAGGATGTAAAATTCACTTGGACAGAGAAATGCCAAGAAGCATTTCAACGCATAAAAAA
Organism: Dioctria linearis; assembly: GCA_963930735.1. Taxonomy (NCBI): domain Eukaryota; kingdom Metazoa; phylum Arthropoda; class Insecta; order Diptera; family Asilidae; genus Dioctria; species Dioctria linearis. Next base: position 218,568,142 of record OZ005740.1, on the reverse strand, counting down.
CGCTTTAATTTCTCCACCACTTTTAATTTACCCAGATTTTTCGAAAAATTTTTAATCTCACTACAGACTCAAGTAACGAGGCTCTAGGAACTGTTCTTTCTCAAGGAGTAGTCGGAAAGGACCAGCCCATTGCCTATGCAAGCCGCACATTAAACAAAGCCGAAAGAAATTACTGTACTATAGAGAAAGAGTTATTGGCTATTGTCTGGGCTACCAAGAATTTCAGGTGCTATCTTCAAGGCCGGAAATTCACGGTCTATACTGACCATAAACCTCTCAAAGGTGTCTTCAATGTGAAAGACCCTACTTCCCGTTTGGTGAGATTTCACCACAAATTATCTGAATTCGATTACAACATCGAATATAAACCAGGGAAGTACAACACTAATGCCGATGCACTAAGTCGCATCCCTCAAGCATTAAAAGAAGACAGTTTAGGCAATACCTTAACGGTAGAAGCCCTAGTCCACCACACGATGGACTCAGATGTGGAGGAAAACAATTCCACAAATAATAAGAGAAAGAAGAAATCCGCTCATTGTTTCATCGTGACTCGAGCTCAAAAGCAAAAGGCTCAAGAGACAATAAACAGCTCCAGTTTGGAGACAGAAGAGCACACGAAAGCGGACCAAAACGAAATTCAACTCACGGAGGCGGAAACACTAGGCCCAACAACGCTTGACCCGCATGTAAGTACTGGTAAGATACCCGAGGTTATTACGAACCCCACGGAGATTCAAACAATCTTAAAAGATTATCACGATTCTCCATTTGGTGGCCATCAAGGTGTCATAAAAACTTACAAACGCATAAGACGCAAGTATTGTTGGAGACACATGCTTAGCGACATCAAGAAATACATAAAAAATGCCCAAAGTGCCAGACGATGAAAGCTTCTCCACAATATAAAATGCCAATGGTTATCACGGACATCGCAGAACAACCGTTCGACAAAGTTTACCTCGATATTGTAGGTCCATTAGAAGAGACCACGTCAGGTAACAAATCTTGTATATCTTGACCTTCCAAGATAATTTAACAAAATTTGTCGACTGGTATGCAATACCTAATGCAGAAGCAGTCACAGTAGCGCAAGTTTTCTTTGATGAAATCATATCGCGCTCTCGCATACCCAAAAGAATACTCACCGATCAGGGAACAAATTTCCTGAGTGAATTATTCAAAAGAGTATGTAAGCTTCTAAAGGTAAAGAAGTTACAGACTTCGGCATACCACCCACAGTCTAACGGAGCACTAGAGCGTGCCCACAGACCGCTGATTGAATACCTGCGAACAATTGTAGACGAAAATCCCAAAACATGGGACCAATTCCGCTGCATTCGTGTATAATAATAGTGTACACGAGGGTACTAAACTTACCCCAATGGACTACCTTTACGGCTTCACAGCGGATGTCCCATCAAATTTAAAACGGGATCCCGAACCAGTTTACAATCACGAGAGCTATTACCATATACTTAATTATAAGCTCCAAAAATCAAGAAAGAATTTATTAGCCAGTAAACAACGCTCAAAGGGGTACTATGATAAGACAGTACGATCCCTAACTTTTCACATAGGAGATAAGGTCCTCATTAAAAACGAAAGCAGGAAACATAAGCTTTCCCAAATCTGGGTAGGACCTTATCAGGTAACTGCTATACCAAGTGGAGTGAACACCACAATAAAAATTGGTAAGCGTATTGTAACTGTACATAACAACCGTCTAAAACCATACTTCGAATGAAATAAACATGTTGTCACAGAACCAGGTTGACTCAAATTCCTACTCTGTTTGTTTCAAATTAATCCCATTTTAACGGCTCTCAGGAACACTTGCGGTGGAGCCACTCCACTGCCTGGTCTAATAACGGCACGAAATAAGTAAAGTCATACTTAAAGGGTTATTTTCATCCTCCGAATTGTCCACAGAAATGGTGCTGCAAATTATTGCAATTGCCATCCTCATCCTATGCTATAACCAAGCTAAATAGCACGGGCATATTTTTCGAGGATCTAGGAAGCCTCATGGTGTATCATAACCCTTGGAATGTTCTCACGGAGATAGACTTGGATGAGTTAGACACACAGATAAAACTAACGGAACATGCAGAATATTTAGTGCATAAACTCTGCATAAATATCACGGACAAAGAAGACCTGTGCAACGTGCAGCAACTACACATACACGCTATAATAGATAGCGTACAAAAGTGCACGAGAATCATTAAGGAATTAGTTCCAGGAAGGCGTAAGGCCAGATCACTATTCGACGGAATAGGCTATGCTATGCACTATTTATTTGGTACCATGGATAGTAACAACGAGAAGGAGATATACAGCCGCTTAGATGAAATTGAATCGAACACACAAGCTAGCTGAGCTAGAGATACAACAAATAAGTGTTGTTAAAACTACCTTGGAACAGATTCAAAAACCATTGGCTATGTTAATGGATCGTCAGCAAAACATAGCACACCAGATTAACGATCTGCATACTGTGACCGAGGACCTAACCAGAAGGCAGCTGAGGCAAGAGATCATATCAAGCTTATTGCTTCAAATAATCGAAGTCGAATACCGTCAACAAGCCCTCCTTGACATTATAATAGCCACTAAAGGCAACCATATTCACCCACTCCTCGTGTCTCCCAAAAATCTGCTGGATGTATATCGAAAATCAACTTCGAAATGTCCAAACGACCAAAATTGTCTATCGATTCTGTACCAATCAGCAGGAGCCCAGTCACGCCTTATACAGAACAAATTGGTGGTGAGAATATCTCTCCCAATTTTTGATTCCCCCAAAATGAGGCTACGGCAAGTCCGATGCTTTCCAGTACCACAACCAGCACATTATTCCATAATCCCAGACCCTGGATACTCTTGTGTGGTAAATAGCGCTCGCACACAGGAATTCCTCTTATTAAAAGGTGAGGATATGAAAATCTTCAAGAAAGTCACTCATAGCCTGGAGGAAAATACATATATAGGTCGACTAAATACCCCCATAATTAAGGCAACAACCTCAGATAAATGTATAGTGAAAGTGTTGTACAATCCTTTAAATGAAGTGCCCAAGTGTAGGTCTAGAGTACAAGTTCCCCAAAAAGACATGTTGATAAAGTTAAACAAGCCCAATGCGTGTCTATTTCCGTTTATTACCTCCACGGTACTACATATAACATGTCGAGATCACTTTGCCATCTCAAAATTAGAGGGGCAGGGGATACTAGAGATAACGCAACCATGTCAGGTGCAAATAGGGGAAAAGGTGCTAAGGTACGAGGGTGAAAATAAACACCCTCTCAAAATTACTCAGCCTAAACAATTTCCTGAGCTGAATCATTCATTACTCAACCTGAATCTAGCCGAAATTTTACCCAAGTCTCAAAACCAAAGTGTACAAACCGAAATCATAACAGGGGACGATAACAATAAATCAATCTATACTGGCACACATTCGCTGGAAGATATCCAGCACAAATTAGACCAGTATAGTAACAAGGTATCAAGCAGACAATCCCATATCCTGTCCATAACTTCTCTATCATTTACGAGCCTACTAGTTCTGGCCATAATGATCGCTGTGGCAGTAAAATATCTTAACCCTGTTGTCATCAAGATGAGACAACAGAGAAATCAACCACAAGGTAACCCCGAAATTTCATCAGAGGGAATTCCTTTAGAAGAGCGAACTCCTGCTCCCCAACCCAGTTTAAGGCGAGCCAAACAAAACAAAAAGAACAACATAAAATGTATCAATATACTATACATTAGTAATATATAAATAAAATAAACAACATAGGAGAGATAAATATATATAAAAATAGATAGAGCGGCTAAAACTTAAAATACATTAGACTTAATTATGGATAAAATAAATAAAATAAAGCTAGAAGTATAAATAAATTAAATGCCCTAGAATTAAATATAATATATAAAACTAGAAAGGATAAAATAACAAAAAACTATAGATAAGATTGCATTTGAAATAATAAAAGCAAAAGAAAGAGGGATTTACCAGGCTACAAATAACAAAATAAAAATGTTTTAAAATGTGTAAAATTAAACTTACACTAAAAAAAAAAACAAAAAAAAACAAATCTAAAATAAAATCAAAATTTAGAAAAATAAGAAGTAAGAGAATCCTAACAAAAAAAATGTGTCTTAGGATAATAAGAGAAAAATTTTGATATTATATAGAAAAGAACCGCGCCGACCGAACCAATCAACCCAAGCCTATCACACAAAAAAAGAAGAGGAAAACCACCAATAATAAGTTAAAGTATTAGAAACCACCCTTGTCTGTTTCTTGTCTTCCTTTAGTCCACCCGTAAGAGTACAAAAAGGGAAAGAATTTAGAACAACTCAAATGGGGGAGTAAGTAATTTTCTTTATTTTTTTTTGTTTTGTTGTTGAAAAAGAAGGAAGATAGGAAAGTTACAAAAAAGTTAAGTTAAAGTTAAAAATCAAATACAAAAAATAAAAATTAGATGTTGTCCCGGCTGCATTCCTGGTCCCAGTCATCTTCGGAAACATCATCGAATTCGAAGAGGGGAGGGGTGGCCATCAGCGGCTGGATGATGGAGGTGAGCACAGGATCAAAAACGGGGTGGCAACATGCGCATAATCCATGCCGCCCCATGATGTTAAGGGCACCTCCTGAAAAAAAGGAGGGAGAGATAAAAATATAACAAATCACAAATACTCTTAGATCAAGTACTCACCTTTGACAACCCACGCCTGCCCCTGGTGCGGGTATAAAGGTAAATCCACTTTATAGGTGCGCCCGGCCACGTCATCCTCGCCCCACATGGTGAATGGGCGCTCCCCGCGTCTTAGCAAGACCAACCGGATTGGGCCCCGCCACCCCGGAATCACGTGCAGCACGTAAATTGAAGAAGCCACAGAGGTAAGACCCGGTGGTGAGTGTTGGGGAATGTTGTTCAACCTCATCGTGAACAGCATAGTGGCGAAATTGAAAAAAAAGGAGACTAAAACGGAAATTCGATCACTAGCAGCTAGCAGACACAAGTACTAAAACTCAAGTGATCCCTGACCAACAAATCTTCTACCCAAGCCGTCACGATTATCGAAGCAGCAAAGTAACAAAAAGTAATCTAATACCTTGATAAGGAATTCAGACCCAATTTGTGCCAACAACAACTTCCCTTGAGAATTATTCCTCTTCAAAGAATAATTCTCTTTTTCTCAGGGGGAAGGGTTGTTATATATCTAAAATAGGCCTAAAAAAGAACATCTGAAAAAAAATGAGTAAAAATATTCCAAATTATAAATATGCATATAAGCTAACCATGCCTAAAACATGGTTAGCTTATCTATTCAATCAGTGAAGAAAATTGCGTCAGCAATTTTCTTCACATTCCATAGAGTTGAAACAAAATTATTCCCATGGCAAATTTTGCCTTCAGCAAAATTTGCCAGTAGAAATATTTAATTTGAAAAATAAAATAAAAGACAAATAGTACCTTCAGTACGATTTGTCGTGGAAATTGCAATATGTATGTACGAATGAACATACATATCACAAAAAAGGTTTCGCGATAAGAAGAGCGCGCCGCGAAAATACATTGTATGTATACGCGCGCGGCAATTCTAATCATCGTGACGGTGGCTGATGTTTATAAAAGCATCAAATTTCAAGCCTCCGTCCAACGAAAAATATTCTGGACTTGTTTAATCAAGTCCACAATAAATGAAAATTTTCTCAGGGTGAAAGCAACTATGTATTTTCTACGAACAAAGGCTCTTGATCGCGAAAAAAGTGATCAAGAGCCGCGTTGGATTCTAAATTTTGATAACGGCGGTTCGGAAGAGAATTTAGGAAAAGTTGATTTTCTACCCGAAAAGTGGATGGCTACACGTTGAGTTTCGTTTTTTGTAGACATACGGTGTGATAGTTAGAAAAAAAACAGGAAAAAAGAGAATTAAAATAAGAAGAAGTTTTTTAATTTCGGGATCGGTTGGTCGGTTGGTGCGGAATAATAGATTAGAACGTGTTGATTACCCAAAAAAAAAAAATAAGTTGTTCCTGAAAACTATCTGTAAGATAAAGTGAAACTAGTCATAAATAAAGGTATTAAAAAAAATTACAATAAAATAAAAGTGGAACCAAATAGGATAACCTTTTGTATTACTTCCACCTACCGACGTTGAAGACGAATCACCATACGAAGGTATTTAACATTATCAATAACACTAATAATACGCATCTTGTTCAGAAAATATCACTGTTTGATTCGTTAATAAAATATGTTCTGCAGGTAAGAAATTTCATCAAGAAAATTTTTTATCGATAACACTAATAATATGCATCTTTTCCAGAAAATTTCACTGTTCGATGCGTTAATAAAATATGTTCTGCAGGTAAGAAATTTCACCAAGAGAAATTTTTATAAATATCACTAATAATATGCATCTTTTCCAGAAAATTTCACTGTTCGACGCGTGGATAAGAAGAAACACACAAAAAAAACAGAATATGGTTTATCGTAGGTAAGCAATGGCAAAAAAAACCGATTAATACTGATCACGGTTCCTTCCTATTTCAGGAAAATTCAAGAGATTTCTCCTTTTTATACAACCGCCTACAATATCTTCACGCCACGTCTTCTCTAAAGCAAAACTCAGACTCGATTAACTACTACCGCCAGCTTGCCTACATTGCCGTCGTTCCCTAAATCACGACCGAAAGGCGACCCGTTCTTTTTCGTCGATCGAATCATGAAATTTCGGTTGGCGACTGCTCGGACGGCTATGTTTACGGGTGTCCGTGTATCTTTTTCAGGCAAAAATCGCTGCCACAGTTTCTCTGCTGTCGGCAAAATTTTTCGTAGAATTTTTAGGCAGGCCTGCTGCAATATATTACGTGATGGTATCACGCGATGCTATTACAGCTAGGCGAACTACCGTTTTCGTTGCCTGGATGTCATTGACTAGCGGTAAGTTTTATGTAGAGAAATTACGATTTTGGGCATTTTGCACAAATTAGGAATTTTTTGTTTAAAATATTTTTGTTGTTGTTGCCTTTACTTCATGGTTTACGTTCTCTCTTCTTTTGGGATATGAATGAAAGATTGCAATTTATGCTAGTTCTGCACAAATTGGAATCTTTCTTTCAGAATAAAAATTTTCTTCTTTTTTTTTCCTCCTTTCAGGTGTTGTTCTCTTATATAGGACGAATGCCTTATGGGAAAGTAGCAGAGGGCTACTTTCCGAAATTAAATAAACTTTTCTTTGCCCATTTTCAGGTGTCTGGGAGAAAATTGTGGGGTTTTCTCTACGGGGGGGGGGCAAAGGTAGCGTATGGGGTATACGCTACAGCGTGGGGACGATCCACGGAGAAAAGAAAAATGTAAACCCGGGAAATCTGATAGGAGGAAATAAGTTTACTTGCAACAGCGCCCAACGTGAGGACGAGCCACCAGAGTCTCAAGCCGGGCTCTAGCTCTAGGCATAGGCTAGGGGATAGATGGGAGAAGAGAAAGAAAAGAGACAAAAATGAGCTTGGTTTCCGAAGGAATGGAAATAGTCTGTGACCATGCCTCCAGTCCACCGTAGTCGACGGAGGACAAATCGGAGGATAAACGTCGTCTATCAACTCACTTCGACCAACAAGCCGACTAGGAACAGGTACAGCGACTGAATTAATGGAGACGGGATGTTAGGCTAGAGGCTATTGGTGGCTAGTTGAAGAGGGGTAACAATTCGCGCTATGTGTTCCACGGAATCCGGTTACGACGCCCCCAGAACTACCCGTCCCAAGCAAGGAGATCGCTTCAAGAGGATAGAATTCATCTATCAACTTACTCAGGACGAGGAAAGCTCCTCGGAGCGCAGCAAGCGGGTTCGCGCCTAACAAAGCCGCGAAGCTCGAAAAGGGGGAAGAGGGTGAAATTGGATTGAAAACTAGTAGTGCGTACTTGCAGTAGGGTGCGAAGGGTGAAGAGAAAATAAGAGAAACGCAAAGGGAGGAGGGGAAAAAACAAAAAAAAGCAACAAAAAAGTTATTGAAGAAGAGACAGGAAAGAGTAAAATCCTCATATCGAGGCTAATCCAGACGGGATTAGTGTGGAAACATCTACACAATTGAGGTAGAGATGGGTTCGACTAGGATCATTGTCCATTTACAAAATTTTCGCTCGACCACCACAGAATTGGAAATATGAAGAAGAGACAGGAAAGAATAAAATCCTCATATCGAGCCTAAACCAGAAGGTTAAGCAATCGGAATTCCTACTGTACTTTCCTACGCGTAGGTTACCGTATGGGTTGAGGTTGACACATTGTCAGACAAGGGAAAAAGGTTAACTGGTTGAACTACAAAAGGTATATCACCCACCACTGAATAGGCAGAAAGCTGTCATGGTTTTACGTGAGCACCTGCCAGTTATAGCTTAATCTCACGGCACTCCTAATGCACGGATTAGTAGACAAGCGACAATCAGCGCCCTCAAGAAACAGAATATATTATATTCTGTTTCAAGAGTACCAGTTTATGTCAGTGCATGCTTGACATTGGACTTACTGGTCGAAGCGAGACCTACCTAAAATCTCTTCCGGTCTGTGGGTCACGGCACCCGGTTAATTTAGCGCAACTCCACGCCGAGAGCCAATCCTCTTAGCATACAATAATAAGCGACCACTCCTCAAATTCACGGACGCAGTATGCAATTATACAAAAGAACAAACTACTCTGTTTAGAGAAGAATGTTCGCCTAAGTCATGCAGACTCAGAAAATCTCACTCTGTCCGCATATGGGCTACCACAACCATTACGATGCTCCCACAAGGGGGCCTTCCCAATGATGAGGCAAATATTGCTACTAATGCAGCACTATTTGGGGCTCCTCATTCCCGTAGTACCAAGTTAGCAATGTCGGCTACCCAATTGGTATGGCTTCGTATGATCATACGATCATGGTACTCCCAGTGAATCTTCATGCAGACTCTTAGACGTTACTGGGGCTTAATCATATTAGCACTTAAAAAGTGACAGTAGTGGACCACGAGAAGGTTATGATCCGCCCTTTAAGCTAGGAGAGGCTTGAGACTACAGCCCGTAGTCTTATAGCATACCAAGGTACAAATACCAATCTGCATACTAGGTCATATACGCGCTAGGCTACACTAGGTACACGTACTATCATCAGTAATCAGTGACACGGTAAGCCTCAGCACAAAGTAGCACGGTGCACATATATGGCTTTTCACATCTTGTGTATCCTTCCCTGGCAGCTCTGCGCTTCACTTGCCCTTTGCACCACCCACTGATGAGGCAGTAAGAGGGTTACGCGATAACCTATAGTTTGCAAGTGAAGCTTGCCGGATGCCTTTTTAGGGCTACCGAGACGAAGGGACGGCTCGCCAAGAAAGCGCCTCAAGACGGCCTTGATAAGAGGAGCAGACTAAGTCTTCCGATCCTGTGCGTGGAAAATCCCTAGCGGCCTTCCTTCGGGAGTCTTGAGTCTATAGGACACTTGTCCGAGTCGCTCCACTATTATTGCTTTAGCAAATTTCGGCGCCAATTTAGCCGCGAAACGGTCTGTAGCTTTGCTCTGTGCGTAGTTTCGCACAAAGACTACCTGACCCGGTATGAATGCTCTGGCGCGCATTCGCAGATTATACTTGGTGGAGTAACGGTGGTAAGCTTCTGTTATGTGGCCCTTAACTTGTTCGCGTAGTATTTGAAGACTTTGATTTGTGGGTAGTAGCTCGAGAGCTCCATCTGAGCTGGCGTTTAAGTCACGTAAGAGTTCGTAAGAGTTCCCATGCATTACGGGATGTCTTCCAAACATCAAGAAGTGGGGCGAACACTTGGTCGACTCATGGACCACGTTTCGTAGGGCGAAGGCGGTCTCACTCAGGTGCTCGTCCCAGTCCCGATGTTTGTTTCCAACATAGGTGCGTATCGCGGCAAGCACGGATTGATTCGCTCGCTCCGAGGCGTTAGATTGTGGTGAGTAGGAAGGAGAGAAAGTATGTTTTACGCCATATTTCTCCAACAATTGTGCGAGCAGCTTGGACGCGAACTGACTGCCGTTGTCAGAATACAGGTGCGCAGGAACTCCAAACACATGGAAAATTTTGCGCTCGAGGAAGTTGACTACTCGGGAAGCAGTAGCCTCGGGCATAGCTTCGAGCAGGATGAACTTGAGAGGTGATCTAATACGATAAAAATGTACCTGTTACCCTTTCGGCTACGCGGGTAAGGTCCCAAAAAGTCACAGAACAGACGTTTCCACGGCAAATCTGTAAATCCAATCTCACCCAAAGGTGGTCGAGGGGAGAAATTCATCGGTTTAATCTGCTTACACGTTTCGCAGGAAGCAACAAAGTTCTGGACATCCACGGCCATACTCGGCCAGTAATATAGCCCCCGCAATTTCTCGAGGGTTTTTGCCAAGCCCGGGTGAGCGGCGGCAGGCGGGCAGTGTTCCTGCTCGATGAGATGGGTAATAAGGCCGGCTGGAGCCCAGAGCTTCCAGGAGACTCGGGCATTTGAGACACTGTTCTTTGGGGTGGTAAATGAGATATAAATCCGATCATGGGTGACTCTTAGATTGGGAAAACTGTCCGGATTGGTGCTGATGCGATGGATCTGTTCGAGGTACGATTCTTCTTGAAAGGCAGGTGCCTCCAAAACTAGGGACCCGATATCTGGTTGACAAACTGTTTCTTCGAGGGTGGAACCGGTGGTATCGCTGATGAAACATCACGAAAGAGCGTCGGCCACTACATTTTCTTTACCCTTCCGATACTCGATGTGGAACTTAAAGGCCTGGAGCTTAAGACTCCACCGGGCTAGTCTGCCGCATAGATCCCGTTGGTCCATGAGCCATTTAAGACTAGCATAGTTGGTGACAATCGTAAGCCCTCAATATACGGACGGAAATGCTTCACGCTCAATACTGCCCTGCATTCCAGTTCCGTGATACTATAGTTACGTTGGGCCGCGTTCAACTTCTGCGACATAAATGCGATAGGGTGTTCACTCCCATCAGCCGTACGCTGGAGCAGCACGCTCCCAACGCCAGTGGTACCTGCATCGCATTGGATTTAAAATGGTTTGGAGAAGTCTGGATTGGCGAGCACTGGTGCAGTAGTGAGGCACTCCTTCGATTGCACGAACGACTGTTCAGCCTGTTCGTTCCACAGAAATTTGACGTTTTTCTTGAGCAAATCTGTCAAAGGGGTAGCGATCGTGGCGAAATGGGGGATGAAACGTCTATACCAGCCACAGACTCCAAGAAAGCTCCGCACTCTCTTAACCGTATTTGGCCTAGGGAAGTTCTGGATGGCTATGACCTTCTCTGGATCTGCTCTCCTGCAGCCGTCACCAACTAGAAAATCGAGATATCGGACTTCCCGCATACAGAATTTGCTTTCTCCATGTTGATCGTTAAGCTAGCACTACGTAAGAGTGCTGCGACCTTTGTCAACAGTTCGATATGTTCTTCGAACGTAGGGGAAGTGATGAGCAGGTCGTCAAGGTAGCTGGTGGGGTATCACCTTGCACATTAATTTGCACATGGTTTACGGAGCATTACATAGGCCAAAGAGAAGTACTGTGAATTGGTACAGGGGGCGACCTGGCACCGCGAATGCAGTCTTATCCCGAGATTTCTCAGCCAGGGCGATTTGCCAGAAAGCGTCTTTTAGGTCGATGGCTGTGAAGAAATTTGTCTCTTGGAGCCTGCTGAAGAGGCCGTATATGAGTGGCAGGGGAAAAGCATCCGCAACTGTAACCGAGTTCAGTTTGCGGGCGTCTAAGCACAGTCGAACCTTTCCATTCGCCTTTTTCACGAGAGTCACTGGAGAGGACCAGGAACTTTCACTCTCTTCAATAACCTCCAAACTTAGCATGCGGTCAAGTTCGCTGTACATGGACCACGGGAGACACGGTGTAGTACCGCTGTTTAATCGGCTTGGCCGATCCCACATCGATCTCGTGCTCGACTAAATTCGTGCGACCGAGACCGTGCTCAGACGCATCCCGCCAGACTCGGACAGGTGGTGCTGCCTGTACACACAGGTGCTGGCTTGGGTAACGTATGTAGCTCGCTGACCATGACTGGTGCCAAGCCAAAGGTCTTCCAAAAGTCTATTCCTAGGTACAAAGGTTGCTGTAAGGATGGTACGACGTGGAGTCGCATCATGCGGGTTTTCTCCCCATACCTCACAAGAGCACGGATGTGGCCTAGCACCTTTTGCTGTTGTCCGTCTGCGGTAGAGACCGTGGACGACATTGCATGAAAGCGGATTCCAAGCCTACCCAGGAAACGTTCCGCTCCAAAGCCAAGTACGCTAATGCTGGCTCCGCTGTCCAGCAAGCCTCGTATTCTTTGACCCTGAATGAAAACGTCGGCGTAAGGCCGTGGGTCTGCGTTGCTTACTAGGGTGGTTTCAGCGATAGAGGCCTTCAATTTTTTGCGTAGAGTGTGATATTCTGAGGAACCCTGTTTTGCTTTGAAATGGCGCAACTCCTGGAAAGATTGGGTTTCGACTAACGGTAGCGCTCTGGCTCTGTGTTGGTAGCGGTTTCTTCGGTCGTACGTCTGGAAATGTGACTGGGGACTTGACCGGGAACTGGGCTGGGGGTCAGGTTGCGCGAAGTCCCCAAGGAATTCTGACCCCGTCGTCGGTTTCCCGAAGCGCAAGCGCGACAGTTTAGTTTGATCATATTTACTACGCCACACCCATAGCAAAATATTCGCTGTGGACTTCGAGGACAATCATGGTAGGTATGTCCCTCCCCAGAACAATTCCAACATGGAAGCCTCGTTCTGGGAGCCATTTGTGGACCTCTTTTCGGTACCATAGGACCATGGGTTGGTTGAAAAGCCTCCACAGGTTCGTGACCAGCACGTTGAGGATAGGCTTCTAAATATTGGCTATTGGAATATAACTCATGCACAGTTCTCCGTGGTTGTGGCTCGCGAGAACCACAGTTTTTCGAACCGGCTGCATAGATCCCGTAGGTCGAGCACATTGTCCACTCTCTGGACCAGTAATGCTTCTTGTAGTGCTGGTTTCATATTTCTCCTCAAAATGTCAACCAGCTCCCTCTCAGGAATTGGTGTCGCCATCTTAGCTACGAACGAGTGAACGGCCAAACGGTAATCACTAAACGACTCGCGGGGTCCTTGCTTTCGACCTTCGACTAATTTTCGAATTTCGTAGTCGGTGTCTTGACAGCGGAATTGCCGGAGGAGAGCTGAGCGTAACTCATGCTACAGGGGAGTTCGGTTACTTCTTAAAAAGAGCCAATACCAATTGGCTGCCTTCCCAGTGACAAGGGTGTGGAATCCTGCGCATAGCTCGGCGACCGAGACTCGCCCCAGGTGCGCTAATGACTCCACTCGGAATATGAATTCGGTCACGTCCATTCCGGACGTGCCATCGAACGACAATTTCCAACGAAATACTGGGTTCTGGTGATACTTGTTTCATGTTACGTTTAGAACGGGGGACGCTGGATTCGAGGCGATGTTGAACGGAGATAGAGAGACGCCAGCTGGGATAGGAGGAACTAACCCTAGAGGCGGTATCTCCGATGGATCGAGTCTGTGCGGAGGGACAGTATTCCGCGTATGTCTCGGACTAAGTCCGTCGAGCCTGTCGTTAACAGACAAGATCCGCTGTTTATTTAGAGGGGGGGCAGTCAGAGGCCGAGAGCCAGTATTCATGTTAGGCACTCCCGTGGTGTCTCCCGCCTTATCGAAGGCCAGAGGCGGCAAATGGGACGCGTCTGGGTTAAACTGTGGGTTTTTAGTCATCTTCGGGGTGCTTAAAAGCTGGCTTGGCCTAAGAGTGGATGTACTAAATGCCTTAGGGAGGGTCACCCTCACTGGTAGTGCCCTGAAGTCGGCTCCCGCAGTAGAACTGGATTGGACCGTTGGATTTCGAGCCTCCTCCCCCCTGGCTCCTTCGACGGGACCATGTGTCATATTGACTGACGCAGTCTCAATGAGGCCTAACAGGTCTTCTAAATCTTGGGCCAGAGCCTGTGCTTGTTCTCGCAATGACGGTGATGTGAGTGCTAATCTCCGAGCTCTGTAGAGGATATGGTATGCTCGAGACCTGTACCGAATACGATCTTCGGGCTTTAGGATACGGTGGTTAATAAGTTTTGACGTAAGGCGTCGAGGCTGCTGGTTAACGAAACCTGTTCCACCCGTGGGTTCTTATGAGCGTACGATTTCTGTGGGGCCGTACTCGGGTCAGCACACTCTACTTCGTAAAGTTCTAGGAGACGCTGCCAAGCATCAGGATCTGCTGGATCCAGACCCCGAACCGCATATTTGATGCCCAACTCTTCAGAAGACAAGCAAGAAAAATCCATGCTCAAGAAGATTAAGATAATAAGACTAGGCTAGAGCTGACTAGCGATGGTAATGACTGTAATATGAGTGGGTACCAGAGGAGTTCCCGACTCGAGGTATGACACGCTCTCGAGTATACGAGAAACAAAGAAATTCCCTCGACTCGATTACTGGATAAGTAATATAAATACGTATACTATAATATGGTGATGTGTAAAAAAAAAATCTTTTCACTTCTTCGTTAGGTTAGCGATATGAGTACTTATACTATCTTAAAATGAAGTATTAAAGAAAGATATTGTCCACGCTGTCTGACAAGCTTGCAAAGAATTCGTTCAACTTGAGCTCTAGGTTAGCACCATAAATAAAGATACTATAATATACTGAGACATACAAGAAAAAAGTCGTCGAACCAAAGTCTGACGCGCGCAGCACAAAAGGAAATATTTTCTCTCTAGTAGTCTATAAGCCAATTTGAATAGCTATACTACGATATATTGAAATATAAGAATAAATATAATGTCCGAACAGAGCCAGGCAATTGTGATAGAAGAGAAAAAAAATCCTTTCACCTTGATTCGAATTTCCTGTAGAACTGATTCACTGATATTACTTACTACCACAGGAGGGATCGGATCTCCGCACGACGCAAACCCGCACACATCTCACACATTTTCCCAATTCTCATCTCCTTCACGCTAATCTCAGCAGTTCGAATCGACTGTGGCTGCCATCCACAGTCCGCTGTTTAATAGGACGGTCTCTCTCTCTCTCTCTCTCCTCTTCATCTCTCTCTCTCAAAGTTAGGGGGGGGGGGGGGGGGGGGGTTAATGCGAATAAATCTCACTACTATATTATGACCTCCACTCACTCGACAAGGACAAACATCGTAAAGGTGAACTTCGTTCAACAACTTGCCAAGGTTGCGGGCCATGTCAAAAAAATGTATCCGGTAGTCAGTGGTTCGGTGGCTGCTAGTACTCAGAGAGGGAACGAACTATGAAGAGGGAAAAAAATACTGCCTCCTTCCTGGAACTGCAGGAGTGAACGGAGCCATACGCACGGGTTGGTATGATTCATATACAACGTTCACCTTCCACTAGTACACTGAGAACCAACTACTATGACAGCTGGATTAATATCAAGAGGGGGATTTTGAGCTTTTGGCGTTATTAAAGGGATCAAGGTGAAGAAGTTTTAACATTTAATCTTGAATTAGGAAGGCTCATAGCGCTGCCTCCATCCCTCCGACTAGGACGATGATCAGACGGATGAGCACCGCTCATCGCTGCAGCACGTAAATTGAAGAAGCCACAGAGGTAAGACCCGGTGGTGAGTGTTGGGGAATGTTGTTCAACCTCATCGTGAACAGCATAGTGGCGAAATTGAGAAAAAAGGAGACTAAAACGGAAATTCGATCACTAGCAGCTAGCAGACACAAGTACTAAAACTCAAGTGATCCCTGACCAACAAATCTTCTACCCAAGCCGTCACGATTATCGAAGCAGCAAAGTAACAAAAAAGTAATCTAATACCTTGATAAGGAATTCAGACCCAATTTGTGCCAACAACAACTTCCCTTGAGAATTATTCCTCTTCAAAGAATAATTCTCTTTTTCTCAGGGGGAAGGGTTGTTATATATCTAAAATAGGCCTAAAAAAGAACATCTGAAAAAAAATGAGTAAAAATATTCCAAATTATAAATATGCATATAAGCTAACCATGCCTAAAACATGGTTAGCTTATCTATTCAATCAGTGAAGAAAATTGCGTCAGCAATTTTCTTCACATTCCATAGAGTTGAAACAAAATTATTCCCCATGGCAAATTTTGCCTTCAGCAAAATTTGCCAGTAGAAATATTTAATTTGAAAAATAAAATAAAAGACAAATCGTACCTTCAGTACGATTTGTCGTGGGAAATTGCAATATGTATGTACGAATGAACATACATATCACAAAAAAGGTTTCGCGATAAGAAGAGCGCGCCGCGAAAATACATTGTATGTATACGCGCGCGGCAATTCTAATCATCGTGACGGTGGCTGATGTTTATAAAAGCATCAAATTTCAAGCCTCCGTCCAACGAAAAATATTCTGGACTTGTTTAATCAAGTCCACAATAAATGAAAATTTTCTCAGGGTGAAAGCAACTATGTATTTTCTACGAACAAAGGCTCTTGATCGCGAAAAAAGTGATCAAGAGCCGCGTTGGATTCTAAATTTTGATAACGGCGGTTCGGAAGAGAATTTAGGAAAAGTTGATTTTCTACCCGAAAAGTGGATGGCTACACGTTGAGTTTCGTTTTTTGTAGACATACGGTGTGATAGTTAGAAAAAAAACAGGAAAAAAGAGAATTAAAATAAGAAGAAGTTTTTTAATTTCGGGATCGGTTGGTCGGTTGGTGCGGAATAATAGATTAGAACGTGTTGATTACCCAAAAAAAAAATAAGTTGTTCCTGAAAACTATCTGTAAGATAAAGTGAAACTAGTCATAAATAAAGGTATTAAAAAAAAATACAATAAAATAAAAGTGGAACCAAATAGGATAACCTTTTGTATTACTTCCACCTACCGACGTTGAAGACGAATCACCATACGAAGGTATTTAACATTATCAATAACACTAATAATACGCATCTTGTTCAGAAAATATCACTGTTTGATTCGTTAATAAAATATGTTCTGCAGGTAAGAAATTTCATCAAGAAAATTTTTTATCGATAACACTAATAATATGCATCTTTTCCAGAAAATTTCACTGTTCGATGCGTTAATAAAATATGTTCTGCAGGTAAGAAATTTCACCAAGAGAAATTTTTATAAATATCACTAATAATATGCATCTTTTCCAGAAAATTTCACTGTTCGACGCGTGGATAAGAAGAAACACACAAAAAAAACAGAATATGGTTTATCGTAGGTAAGCAATGGCAAAAAAAACCGATTAATACTGATCACGGTTCCTTCCTATTTCAGGAAAATTCAAGAGATTTCTCCTTTTTATACAACCGCCTACAATATCTTCACGCCACGTCTTCTCTAAAGCAAAACTCAGACTCGATTAACTACTACCGCCAGCTTGCCTACATTGCCGTCGTTCCCTAAATCACGACCGAAAGGCGACCCGTTCTTTTTCGTCGATCGAATCATGAAATTTCGGTTGGCGACTGCTCGGACGGCTATGTTTACGGGTGTCCGTGTATCTTTTTCAGGCAAAAATCGCTGCCACAGTTTCTCTGCTGTCGGCAAAATTTTTCGTAGAATTTTTAGGCAGGCCTGCTGCAATATATTACGTGATGGTTATCACGCGATGCTATTACAGCTAGGCGAACTACCGTTTTCGTTGCCTGGATGTCATTGACTAGCGGTAAGTTTTATGTAGAGAAATTACGATTTTGGGCATTTTGCACAAATTAGGAATTTTTTGTTTAAAATATTTTTGTTGTTGTTGCCTTTACTTCATGGTTTACGTTCTCTCTTCTTTTGGGATATGAATGAAAGATTGCAATTTATGCTAGTTCTGCACAAATTGGAATCTTTCTTTCAGAATAAAATTTTCTTCTTTTTTTTTCCTCCTTTCAGGTGTTCTCTTATATAGGACGAATGCCTTATGGGAAAGTAGCAGAGGGCTACTTTCCGAAATTAAATAAACTTTTCTTTGCCCATTTTCAGGTGTCTGGGAGAAAATTGTGGGGTTTTCTCTACGGGGGGGGGGGGCAAAGGTAGCGTATGGGGTATACGCTACAGCGTGGGGACGATCCACGGAGAAAAGAAAAATGTAAACCCGGGAAATCTGATAGGAGGAAATAAGTTTACTTGCAACAGCGCCCAACGTGAGGACGAGCCACCAGAGTCTCAAGCCGGGCTCTAGCTCTAGGCATAGGCTAGGGGATAGATGGGAGAAGAGAAAGAAAAGAGACAAAAATGAGCTTGGTTTCCGAAGGAATGGAAATAGTCTGTGACCATGCCTCCAGTCCACCGTAGTCGACGGAGGACAAATCGGAGGATAAACGTCGTCTATCAACTCACTTCGACCAACAAGCCGACTAGGAACAGGTACAGCGACTGAATTAATGGAGACGGGATGTTAGGCTAGAGGCTATTGGTGGCTAGTTGAAGAGGGGTAACACTTCGCGCTATGTGTTCCACGGAATCCGGTTACGACGCCCCCAGAACTACCCGTCCCAAGCAAGGAGATCGCTTCAAGAGGATAGAATTCATCTATCAACTTACTCAGGACGAGGAAAGCTCCTCGGAGCGCAGCAAGCGGGTTCGCGCCTAACAAAGCCGCGAAGCTCGAAAAGGGGGAAGAGGGTGAAATTGGATTGAAAACTAGTAGTGCGTACTTGCAGTAGGGTGCGAAGGGTGAAGAGAAAATAAGAGAAACGCAAAGGGAGGAGGGGAAAAAACAAAAAAAAGCAACAAAAAAAGTTATTGAAGATGAGGACAGGAAAGAGTAAAATCCTCATATCGAGGCTAATCCAGACGGGATTAGTGTGGAAACATCTACACAATTGAGGTAGAGATGGGTTCGACTAGGATCATTGTCCATTTACAAAATTTTCGCTCGACCACCACAGAATTGGAAATATGAAGAAGAGATAGGAAAGAATAAAATCCTCATATCGAGCCTAAACCAGAAGGTTAAGCAATCGGAATTCCTACTGTACTTTCCTACGCGTAGGTTACCGTATGGGTTGAGGTTGACACATTGTCAGACAAGGGAAAAAGGTTAACTGGTTGAACTACAAAAGGTATATCACCCACCACTGAATAGGCAGAAAGCTGTCATGGTTTTACGTGAGCACCTGCCAGTTATAGCTTAATCTCACGGCACTCCTAATGCACGGATTAGTAGACAAGCGACAATCAGCGCCCTCAAGAAACAGAATATATTATATTCTGTTTCAAGAGTACCAGTTTATGTCAGTGCATGCTTGACATTGGACTTACTGGTCGAAGCGAGACCTACCTAAAATCTCTTCCGGTCTGTGGGTCACGGCACCCGGTTAATTTAGCGCAACTCCACGCCGAGAGCCAATCCTCTAAGCATACAATAATAAGCGACCACTCCTCAAATTCACGGACGCAGTATGCAATTATACAAAAGAACAAACTACTCTGTTTAGAGAAGAATGTTCGCCTAAGTCATGCAGACTCAGAAAATCTCACTCTGTCCGCATATGGGCTACCACAACCATTACAATGCTCCCACAAGGGGGCCTTCCCAATGATGAGGCAAATATTGCTACTAATGCAGTACTATTTGGGGCTCCTCATTCCCGTAGTACCAAGTTAGCAATGTCGGCTACCCAATTGGTATGGCTTCGTATGATCATACGATCATGGTACTCCCAGTGAATCTTCATGCAGACTCTTAGACGTTACTGGGGCTTAATCATATTAGCACTTAAAAAGTGACAGTAGTGGACCACGAGAAGGTTATGATCCGCCCTTTAAGCTAGGAGAGGCTTGAGACTACAGCCCGTAGTCTTATAGCAATACCAAGGTACAAATACCAATCTGCATACTAGGTCATATACGCGCTAGGCTACACTAGGTACACGTACTATCATCAGTAATCAGTGACACGGTAAACCTCAGCACAAAGTAGCACGGTGCACATATATGGCTTTTCACATCTTGTGTATCCTTCCCTGGCAGCTCTGCGCTTCACTTGCCCTTTGCACCACCCACTGATGAGGCAGTAAGAGGGTTACACGATAACCTATAGTTTGCAAGTGAAGCTTGCCGGATGCCTTTTTAGGGCTACCGAGACGAAGGGACGGCTCGCCAAGAAAGCGCCTCAAGACGGCCTTGATAAGAGGAGCAGACTAAGTCTTCCGATCCTGTGCGTGGAAAATCCCTAGCGGCCTTCCTTCGGGAGTCTTGAGTCTATAGGACACTTGTCCGAGTCGCTCCACTATTATTGCTTTAGCAAATTTCGGCGCCAATTTAGCCGCGAAACGTGTAGCTTTGCTCTGTGCGTAGTTTCGCACAAAGACTACCTGACCCGGTATGAATGCTCTGGCGCGCATTCGCAGATTATACTTGGTGGAGTAACGGTGGTAAGCTTCTGTTATGTGGCCCTTAACTTGTTCGCGTAGTATTTGAAGACTTTGATTTGTGGGTAGTAGCTCGAGAGCTCCATCTGAGCTGGCGTTTAAGTCACGTAAGAGTTCGTAAGAGTTCCCATGCATTACGGGATGTCTTCCAAACATCAAGAAGTGGGGCGAACACTTGGTCGACTCATGGACCACGTTTCGTAGGGCGAAGGCGGTCTCACTCAGGTGCTCGTCCCAGTCCCGATGTTTGTTTCCAACATAGGTGCGTATCGCGGCAAGCACGGATTGATTCGCTCGCTCCGAGGCGTTAGATTGTGGTGAGTAGGAAGGAGAGAAAGTATGTTTTACGCCATATTTCTCCAACAATTGTGCGAGCAGCTTGGACGCGAACTGACTGCCGTTGTCAGAATACAGGTGCGCAGGAACTCCAAACACATGGAAAATTTTGCGCTCGAGGAAGTTGACTACTCGGGAAGCAGTAGCCTCGGGCATAGCTTCGAGCAGGATGAACTTGAGAGGTGATCTAACACGATAAAAATGTACCTGTTACCCTTTCGGCTACGCGGGTAAGGTCCCAAAAAGTCACAGAACAGACGTTTCCACGGCAAATCTGTAAATCCAATCTCACCCAAAGGTGGTCGAGGGGAGAAATTCATCGGTTTAATCTGCTTACACGTTTCGCAGGAAGCAACAAAGTTCTGGACATCCACGGCCATACTCGGCCAGTAATATAGCCCCCGCAATTTCTCGAGGGTTTTTGCCAAGCCCGGGTGAGCGGCGGCAGGCGGGCAGTGTTCCTGCTCGATGAGATGGGTAATAAGGCCGGCTGGAGCCCAGAGCTTCCAGGAGACTCGGGCATTTGAGACACTGTTCTTTGGGGTGGTAAATGAGATATAAATCCGATCATGGGTGACTCTTAGATTGGGAAAACTGTCCGGATTGGTGCTGATGCGATGGATCTGTTCGAGGTACGATTCTTCTTGAAAGGCAGGTGCCTCCAAAACTAGGGACCCGATATCTGGTTGACAAACTGTTTCTTCGAGGGTGGAACCGGTGGTATCGCTGATGAAACATCACGAAAGAGCGTCGGCCACTACATTTTCTTTACCCTTCCGATACTCGATGTGGAACTTAAAGGCCTGGAGCTTAAGACTCCACCGGGCTAGTCTGCCGCATAGATCCCGTTGGTCCATGAGCCATTTAAGACTAGCATAGTTGGTGACAATCGTAAGCCCTCAATATACGAACGGAAATGCTTCACGCTCAATACTGCCCTGCATTCCAGTTCCGTGATACTATAGTTACGTTGGGCCGCGTTCAACTTCTGCGACATAAATGCGATAGGGTGTTCACTCCCATCAGCCGTACGCTGGAGCAGCACGCTCCCAACGCCAGTGGTACCTGCATCGCATTGGATTTAAAATGGTTTGGAGAAGTCTGGATTGGCGAGCACTGGTGCAGTAGTGAGGCACTCCTTCGATTGCACGAACGACTGTTCAGCCTGTTCGTTCCACAGAAATTTGACGTTTTTCTTGAGCAAATCTGTCAAAGGGGTAGCGATCGTGGCGAAATGGGGGATGAAACGTCTATACCAGCCACAGACTCCAAGAAAGCTCCGCACTCTCTTAACCGTATTTGGCCTAGGGAAGTTCTGGATGGCTATGACCTTCTCTGGATCTGCTCTCCTGCAGCCGTCACCGTCAGAAAATCGAGATATCGGACTTCCCGCATACAGAATTTGCTTTCTCCATGTTGATCGTTAAGCTAGCACTACGTAAGAGTGCTGCGACCTTTGTCAACAGTTCGATATGTTCTTCGAACGTAGGGGAAGTGATGAGCAGGTCGTCAAGGTAGCTGGTGGGGTATCACCTTGCACATTAATTTGCACATGGTTTACGGAGCATTACATAGGCCAAAGAGAAGTACTGTGAATTGGTACAGGGGGCGACCTGGCACCGCGAATGCAGTCTTATCCCGAGATTTCTCAGCCAGGGCGATTTGCCAGAAAGCGTCTTTTAGGTCGATGGCTGTGAAGAAATTTGTCTCTTGGAGCCTGCTGAAGAGGCCGTATATGAGTGGCAGGGGAAAAGCATCCGCAACTGTAACCGAGTTCAGTTTGCGGGCGTCTAAGCACAGTCGAACCTTTCCATTCGCCTTTTTCACGAGAGTCACTGGAGAGGACCAGGAACTTTCACTCTCTTCAATAACCCCCAAACTTAGCATGCGGTCAAGTTCGCTGTACATGGACCACGGGAGACACGGTGTAGTACCGCTGTTTAATCGGCTTGGCCGATCCCACATCGATCTCGTGCTCGACTAAATTCGTGCGACCGAGACCGTGCTCAGACGCATCCCGCCAGACTCGGACAGGTGGTGCTGCCTGTACACACAGGTGCTGGCTTGGGTAACGTATGTAGCTCGCTGACCATGACTGGTGCCAAGCCAAAGGTCTTCCAAAAGTCTATTCCTAGGTACAAAGGTTGCTGTAAGGATGGTACGACGTGGAGTCGCATCATGCGGGTTTTCTCCCCATACCTCACAAGAGCACGGATGTGGCCTAGCACCTTTTGCTGTTGTCCGTCTGCGGTAGAGACCGTGGACGACATTGCATGAAAGCGGATTCCAAGCCTACCCAGGAAACGTTCCGCTCCAAAGCCAAGTACGCTAATGCTGGCTCCGCTGTCCAGCAAGCCTCGTATTCTTTGACCCTGAATGAAAACGTCGGCGTAAGGCCGTGGGTCTGCGTTGCTTACTAGGGTGGTTTCAGCGATAGAGGCCTTCAATTTTTTGCGTAGAGTGTGATATTCTGAGGAACCCTGTTTTGCTTTGAAATGGCGCAACTCCTGGAAAGATTGGGTTTCGACTAACGGTAGCGCTCTGGCTCTGTGTTGGTAGCGGTTTCTTCGGTCGTACGTCTGGAAATGTGACTGGGGACTTGACCGGGAACTGGGCTGGGGGTCAGGTTGCGCGAAGTCCCCAAGGAATTCTGACCCCGTCGTCGGTTTCCCGAAGCGCAAGCGCGACAGTTTAGTTTGATCATATTTACTACGCCACACCCATAGCAAAATATTCGCTGTGGACTTCGAGGACAATCATGGTAGGTATGTCCCTCCCCAGAACAATTCCAACATGTAAGCCTCGTTCTGGGAGCCATTTGTGGACCTCTGTTCGGTACCATAGGACCATGGGTTGGTTGAAAAGCCTCCACAGGTTCGTGACCAGCACGTTGAGGATAGGCTTCTAAATATTGGCTATTGGAATATAACTCATGCACAGTTCTCCGTGGTTGTGGCTCGCGAGAACCACAGTTTTTCGAACCGGCTGCATAGATCCCGTAGGTCGAGCACATTGTCCACTCTCTGGACCAGTAATGCTTCTTGTAGTGCTGGTTTCATATTTCTCCTCAAAATGTCAACCAGCTCCCTCTCAGGAATTGGTGTCGCCATCTTAGCTACGAACGAGTGAACGGCCAAACGGTAATCACTAAACGACTCGCGGGGTCCTTGCTTTCGACCTTCGACTAATTTTCGAATTTCGTAGTCGGTGTCTTGACAGCGGAATTGCCGGAGGAGAGCTGAGCGTAACTCATGCTACAGGGGAGTTCGGTTACTTCTTAAAAAGAGCCAATACCAATTGGCTGCCTTCCCAGTGACAAGGGTGTGGAATCCTGCGCATAGCTCGGCGACCGAGACTCGCCCCAGGTGCGCTAATGACTCCACTCGGAATATGAATTCAGTCACGTCCATTCCGGACGTGCCATCGAACGACAATTTCCAACGAAATACTGGGTTCTGGTGATACTTGTTTCATGTTACGTTTAGAACGGGGGACGCTGGATTCGAGGCGATGTTGAACGGAGATAGAGAGACGCCAGCTGGGATAGGAGGAACTAACCCTAGAGGCGGTATCTCCGATGGATCGAGTCTGTGCGGAGGGACAGTATTCCGCGTATGTCTCGGACTAAGTCCGTCGAGCCTGTCGTTAACAGACAAGATCCGCTGTTTATTTAGAGGGGGGGCAGTCAGAGGCCGAGAGCCAGTATTCATGTTAGGCACTCCCGTGGTGTCTCCCGCCTTATCGAAGGCCAGAGGCGGCAAATGGGACGCGTCTGGGTTAAACTGTGGGTTTTTAGTCATCTTCGGGGTGCTTAAAAGCTGGCTTGGCCTAAGAGTGGATGTACTAAATGCCTTAGGGAGGGTCACCCTCACTGGTAGTGCCCTGAAGTCGGCTCCCGCAGTAGAACTGGATTGGACCGTTGGATTTCGAGCCTCCTCCCCCCTGGCTCCTTCGACGGGACCATGTGTCATATTGACTGACGCAGTCTCAATGAGGCCTAACAGGTCTTCTAAATCTTGGGCCAGAGCCTGTGCTTGTTCTCGCAATGACGGTGATGTGAGTGCTAATCTCCGAGCTCTGTAGAGGATATGGTATGCTCGAGACCTGTACCGAATACGATCTTCGGGCTTTAGGATACGGTGGTTAATAAGTTTTGACGTAAGGCGTCGAGGCTGCTGGTTAACGAAACCTGTTCCACCCGTGGGTTCTTATGAGCGTACGATTTCTGTGGGGCCGTACTCGGGTCAGCACACTCTACTTCGTAAAGTTCTAGGAGACGCTGCCAAGCATCAGGATCTGCTGGATCCAGACCCCGAACCGCATATTTGATGCCCAACTCTTCAGAAGACAAGCAAGAAAAATCCATGCTCAAGAAGATTAAGATAATAAGACTAGGCTAGAGCTGACTAGCGATGGTAATGACTGTAATATGAGTGGGTACCAGAGGAGTTCCCGACTCGAGGTATGACACGCTCTCGAGTATACGAGAAACAAAGAAATTCCCTCGACTCGATTACTGGATAAGTAATATAAATACGTATACTATAATATGGTGATGTGTAAAAAAAAAATCTTTTCACTTCTTCGTTAGGTTAGCGATATGAGTACTTATACTATCTTAAAATGAAGTATTAAAGAAAGATATTGTCCACGCTGTCTGACAAGCTTGCAAAGAATTCGTTCAACTTGAGCTCTAGGTTAGCACCATAAATAAAGATACTATAATATACTGAGACATACAAGAAAAAAGTCGTCGAACCAAAGTCTGACGCGCGCAGCACAAAAGGAAATATTTTCTCTCTAGTAGTCTATAAGCCAATTTGAATAGCTATACTACGATATATTGAAATATAAGAAGAAATATAATGTCCGAACAGAGCCAGGCAATTGTGATAGAAGAGAAAAAAAATCCTTTCACCTTGATTCGAATTTCCTGTAGAACTGATTCACTGATATTACTTACTACCACAGGAGGGATCGGATCTCCGCACGACGCAAACCCGCACACATCTCACACATTTTCCCAATTCTCATCTCCTTCACGCTAATCTCAGCAGTTCGAATCGACTGTGGCTGCCATCCACAGTCCGCTGTTTAATAGGACGGTCTCTCTCTCTCTCTCTCTCCTCTTCATCTCTCTCTCTCAAAGTTAGGGGGGGGGGGGGTTAATGCGAATAAATCTCACTACTATATTATGACCTCCACTCACTCGACAAGGACAAACATCGTAAAGGTGAACTTCGTTCAACAACTTGCCAAGGTTGCGGGCCATGTCAAAAAAATGTATCCGGTAGTCAGTGGTTCGGTGGCTGCTAGTACTCAGAGAGGGAACGAACTATGAAGAGGGAAAAAAATACTGCCTCCTTCCTGGAACTGCAGGAGTGAACGGAGCCATACGCACGGGTTGGTATGATTCATATACAACGTTCACCTTCCACTAGTACACTGAGAACCAACTACTATGACAGCTGGATTAATATCAAGAGGGGGATTTTGAGCTTTTGGCGTTATTAAAGGGATCAAGGTGAAGAAGTTTTAACATTTAATCTTGAATTAGGAAGGCTCATAGCGCTGCCTCCATCCCTCCGACTAGGACGATGATCAGACGGATGAGCATCGCTCATCAACTTGACGAAAAGATTGAAACATTGCCATGATTCCTTCCCTCAACCTACCATTGGCTGATAAAGGCAGGGCTCGCGGACTGAAGCTTAACCTCAGAGTAATGCGCTTCGCGCACAAAGTCCGCTTACCACTGGCAGAATGAGCACTCTAACAAAAAATTCAATGCGTGTGAGAAAACGTTACTTGGAAAAGGAAAGAAAATTTTTTTTTTTTATATATATATACAGTCATGAAGACCTTTTTACTCTATAGATATTTAAAAGGAACTGTTATTTATAAGGAGAAAACCAAGATTTGGGAAAATATATATAAAACTGGGAAAATCATTGATGTCATAATCGGTAGATCAAAAAAAAAGTTTGACATGATGTAGTCCTAGTTAGAACTCTACAAAAGAAAACAAAGTAGAAAATATTTTAAAACCGAGAGAAACATTGCACTTTAGTCAAGAGAAGCTTGACTAAAGGCCAGTAAAAAAAATCGTAGTTTGGGCGCCATTTGTAGCAGACAAGGTCGGCCATCAGCCCACCCTCTCTGAGTCCAAAGTCCCAGCGGTATTTGAGTAACTAAAAGTAGTAAGGGACGGAAGAAAGGAGAAGAAGAAAAAAAATAAGTAGGGTGAAATCAAGGGCTTATTTCGCCGGCTCCTGCAGGCCGCTGATGAACACGAGGTCCTATATCACCCTGCCTTTGGTGTCACACATTGGGACCCTGAAAAAAAATATGCAACAAGAAAACAGCAAAACTGAAAAGCAGGAAAAAAAATTTCAACAACCACCAAAAGAATATATATATATAAATGCAATTCAACAAGAGAAGAAAGAAAAAAAAAGCAATTTAGATATTATTATGCAAATAACGTTATAATTAGTATATCATTATCGTGTGTCGCTAGAATTTCAGTGGAATGATCAGCATTAGCGCCAAACCGCTCTGATGACTAGCTACACTAATTCATTACCTATAAGAATTCAGAGATTTCTTGTGCTTAAACGATTACAAGCTAAGCTACCCTACTTCAGGTACCTGCCTTGCCTAACTTGACCTGTCTTACGACTATGCTTACTTGAATATTCTTGACGTAAAGGTTCACAGCTGCGAAGCGCCATAAGTGATTCAGGACATCCAAGCTTCCCCAGTGTGCCGGAGACACCAAAACTTTACGAGGTGCTCATGTGATTTGATTAGCCAAGTTTATATACTTATTTTCCCTTTGTTCTTCCTTCCCCTCTATTTCAGAGAGATGCGCGGTTCGATGCGTAAATGCACAATACTCTGCTATCGCAGGTAAGGAGTTTCACAAAAAGAATCGATCAATGATATTGCTTACATTCGTCTCTTTCAGAAAAATTCACTGTTGTTGCGTGACTAAAGTACGTTCTGCCGTTGCCGGTGAGAAATTTCACAAAAAAAGAAACTTATATCGATCAGCAATCCTAATACTACATTTATATTTCAGAAAAGTTCATTATCCAATGCGTAAATGCACAATAACCTGCTATACCAGGTAAGAAATTTCACCAAGAATAAAATTTTTCGATAGCACTAATAATATGCATCTTTTTTCAGAAAATTTCACTATTTGATTCGTGAATAAAATACTCTCTGCAGGTAAGAAAGTTCACCAAGAAAATGTTGATCATTAACACTAATAATATGCATCTTTTTCAGAAAATTTCACTATTTGATTCGTGAATAAAATACGCTCTGTAGGTAAGAAAGTTCATCAAGAAAAATTTTCATCATTAACACTAATAATATGCATCCTTTTCCAGAAAACTTTCACTGTTCGATGCTTGAATAAAGTACGTTCTACAGGTAAGAAACTTCATCAAGAAAAGATTTTATCGATAACACTAATTGTTCAAACCAAATTGCTTCGAATATATATTTTAACCGATAACTTCTGAAAAGAAAATATCCTGAAAACAAAGCATCAAAATTCTTAGTAAAATTAAATCTAATTTGATTTCTCTTAAGTGAAAAACATGTACACAACCCAACATTGAGCAAATCAAATTAAAATTATTATCAAAAAACAATTCCTGAAAAGGGAACATATTACAACAATACCATGCTGAAATTGAGTTCTGAAAAGAAAACAAATTCAATTTAATTACAATTTTCCCAAAAATAGGTATAACATCTATCAAAAGCATGTGTTGTCATGTAACATACAATGCATGGCACAAATACAATCAGATCAAGCAGATCAATTTGCAACTCTAGCATTATCATCATTATAAGTACCATCGAACGGGAATTTCTTCTCTACGTGATACGAAATAAAATTTTTGCAAATATAATTTAATTTTACACAACAGCATGTGTTGTTCTAAATTTCTTGTTGCTATGCATTTTTGTTCGTTGCTAGGCAAATTTTATCGCTAGTACCGTAAGAGCACAGCTGCATTGCCAATTCTTGTAATCATGCGCCGCTGCTACTCTATCAGTGGTGTCGTGCGCAAGCACTTCTAACAATTAACTTCTAACAATTAACAATCATTTCTGGTCTCGACGGAAATAAACGCATCTTATTTCGGGTCTCGACTGAAGATAAGATATTTACTAATAATCATTTCTGGTGTCGACCGAAATAAACGCATCTTATTTCGGGTCTCGACTGAAGATAAGATAACACTTTAAGCCGGGCCTCGACTGACTTAAAGAATATTATCTCGGGTCTCGACTGAGATAATCTTTCACTAACAATCATTTCTGGTCTCGACGGAAATAAACGCATCTTTTTTCGGGTCTCGACTGAAGATAAGATAACACCTTAAGCCGGGTCTCGACTGACTTAAAGAATATTATCTCGGGTCTCGACTGAGATAATCTTTTACTAACAATCATTTCTGATCTCGACGGAAATAAACGCATCTTATTTCGAGTCTCGACTGAAGATAAGATAACACTTTAAGCCGGGTCTCGACTGACTTAAAGAATATTATCTCGGGTCTCGACTGAGATGATCTTTTACTAACAATCATTTCTGGTCTCGACGGAAATAAACGCATCTTTTTTCGGGTCTCGACTGACTTAAAGAATATTATCTCGGGTCTCGACTGAAATAGTATCTTACTAACATTAGCACTTTATTTCTGGTCTCGACGGAAATAAAGAATTGTTCTAACCAAGAACAAAGGGCTTAACATTAGCTTACAGCCAATTCCTCAAGTGTCAAGTTTTAGATCGGTGAGTACCAGTCTCTTGTAACATTTTAATACTTATTCATATATCTATTTGACTATATTTTGACTTATATACACATATATATATTATACATTTCATGTACATATCTATTTTACACATATATTTTTATTACATTTTTTTTACGATCTCATATTATAACTTGGTGCTAATAAGTGTTTTAGTGTAATACAAAAATCTCAGACCCAAATTCATCTACACAGAAAGTGCTACATTTTAAATCGGTGTCAATAAGTGTGTTTTCTAGTGTATGTTGATCTCTGACCCAACAATTTATATAATTCTGTCTTAATACAATTACTCGAGATATTTAAGTTAAGCACGTGTGCCAGTGTCTTGAAGTTAAATTATTCTAACTTTTGCTCTATATTAATTATATATATTGAATATCTATTTATATATCTATTATTAACAATCCTGTGAGTGTGTTTTTCCCATACTTTTGAATCGTTGACCTGAAACCTTTTTATACATAATCTGATCAAAATAGTGGGAGATTCTAAAAACTAAGTGCAGTAGTTTCTTGAGAGTCAAAGAAAGTGAACAGTGTTGATTTGTTGTTAGGAAATAGACCACTGATCTTGATCCAAATTCACCAGTGTATTCATTTCAGTCACTTAATACACTAATAATACGCATCTTTTCCAGAAAATATCACTGTTTGATTCGTTAATAAAATATGCTCTGCAGGTAAGAAATTTCATCAAGAAAATTGTTTATCGATAACACTAATAATATGCATCTTTTCCAGAAAATTTCACTGTTCGACGCGTGAATAAGAAGAAACACAAAAAAAACAGAATATGCTTTATCGTAGGTGGCAAAAAAAACCGATTAATACTGATCACGGTTCCTTCCTATTTCAGGAAAATTCAAGAGATTTCTACTTTTTATACAACCGCCTACAATATCTTCACGCCACGTCTTCTATAAAGCAAACCTCAGACTCGATAAACTACTACCGCCAGCTTGCCTACATTGCCGTCGTTCCCTATATCACGACCGAAAGGCGACCCGTTCTTTTTCGTCGTTCAAATCATGAAATTTCGGTTGGCGACTGCTCGGACGGCTATGTGTATGCTTTTCAGACAAAAATCGCTGCCACAGTTTCTCTGCTGTCGGCAAAAATTTTCGTAGAATTTTTAGGCAGGCCTGCTGAAATATATTACGTGATGGTATCACGCGATGCATTACAGCTAGGCGAACTACCGTTTTCGTTGCCTGGATGTCGTTGACTAGCGGTAAGTTTTATGTAGAAAAATTACGATTTGTGCATTTTGCACAAATTAGGAATTTTTTGTTTAAAATATTTTTGTTGTATTGGGATCTTTCTTTCAGAATAAAAATTTTCTTCTTTTTTTCCTCCTTTCAGGTTTTATTCTTTTATATAAACCAAATGCCTTATGGGAAAGTAGCAGTGGGCTACTTTCCGAAATTAAATAAACTATTCTTTGCCCATTTTCATGTGTCTGGGAGAAAATTATGGGGTTTTCCCGGGGGGGGGCAAAGGTAGCGTATGGGGTATACGCTACAGTCTCATTTAAGACGTTTGGAAAAAGAGAGACTGCAAGAAATCGTCGGTCAGGACAGCCAACTTAATATCATCATCCCTATAAGCAGCACTTTCAACAACGAGACACATGAAATTTAAATCGCATACCCGAGCACAATTATCTTCACCCTCCTGCAATTAAAAGCCAGACGGTAGCCAAAGTGAATAAATTCTAAAGTAGATTTAAATTTATTTATTTTACCCTGATATATTTATACATATTGTAGAGGTTAACAAAAAGTTTTATTGTGAGGATTGTGGTATCACTCATCCACGAAGCGACCACTGCGGTAAAACTACATCAACTTGCTGGTCAGAGAACTTCGAAAAAAATTACGCATCGATCTCCTGCAATAGCCTGTGGTGAGCCTATCGATCAGGGGAAAGATATTGGGTGGCAGGAGTGATCTTCAATGGATTCTTTTACTTCCCAAATATAGATTTTCTTTTTTTTAACAAATATCTTGTGCATATAGTTAGATTGTTATAACATCACCTAAAACGGTTAATTAAATGGGTTAGCTGCTACACAAATAAACAAAAGATAAAGCTATAATGATTACAAAAGACACAAATAACCAAAAAGTAACCACAAAATGTTGATATAGCTGCAAACTCTTCCTGAGTCCACCAACTCCTCCTGTCTCGTGAATATAGAGGACTGCGTTTTGTTGACGAGATACCTGAATGGCAAACCGGCATTAGAAATGTCCATGTATTTAATCCTTCAAAGAAATGTAGATCAACGGAAACGATCGCAACTCACCACTGGAAAATCTTTGCTTAGACGTCACTTTTCCAGAACTTGAGTATAAAAAGGAAGTACCGAGACTAGCTACCTATCTTCTAGATCAGTCAGTAGTAGATTATGATCAATTATCAAAACCAATGTGTGTGAATTTTCTTAATTGAACTAATTTTTAAATAAATTAAGAATTTCTTTATTATTCGAGAAAGGTTGTTCGTAGTCTTATTGCCGAAGTGGGAAACAAAACAAAGTAGAAATCGAGAGACGAGAAATGCGGTGAATAAGTTTTGTTTTTGTACTTTGTCACAGTTTACGTTTTCTTGCAAAATAAATTGAGGACACCAAAGAGGGGCTTTGGCTAAAATACAGGAAACATTCCATCAAGACTATACACCAAACCAAGTTGTTTACATTGTTATGGATCTATGCTGAGTGATTGGTTTGGAGGTGAAGTTCTGACTGCCAGCATGAGCTGACAGATCACTCGGTGGACAGCGTTGAAGCGCAGGGCGACACGCTAACTCACCTCTGCTATTGGCGGAGATTGTGGGGGGTTCCACGAAAACCTGCCGCCGCCACCTGCCATATACAAAACAGATATCGTGCCGACTCATACCAACAGATGAAGCACACATCCCGTCCTGAAGGGACCTTTACACCAATTACCATTACCTTCGTAAAGGCGCAGATGATAGACCTTCAGCTGTATTGCTCCATATCCACCCAATGACACTGAGGGCAGCAGCTATTTTTTTCAGCATCCCTTAGATGACCATTATTTCGAAGGGGACTCCGGGAGATGGAGAGGAGAATGTAAAAACTTTATGTCATCATTACGTTCTAAAGGAAACAATTTATTCATGTAAGTAGGAATTTATCCAACTGCCTTCTGCTAAGAGATCACCCTCGGCGATAAGCTAACTATTTCGGTTATAATGAGTTCAATGCTGGAACACACGTTATGTCTACTATCCACCAAGGTATATCGCGTTCGGAGGAACAGTCTAATGCCTACTAATTTTTTCTCATAACATGGTACGAGCAGACTTTGTCGGGAATAAGCGTGTAGCTTACTTGACAAAGGTTGACTCAAATTTACACAAAAATTTTACTTTGCATCGTAAGGTCTAACCAAATTCACAAGAATTAATCGATCTCTTCACAGCCTGATTAAAGCTACAAAATGTCTGTGTTGTTACAAATATAAACAATATAAACTCTAATTTGCATAATTTCGCTACTATATGCATATACAGGGTGTCCCGTAATCATCGACGTCAAGCCGGAATCGGGTGATAGACGACCAAATCATAACAGTTACCAGAAAAATATAAAAAAATTCTAAGTCATGTATTTTTCAAATTATAGACATTTCTTTTGTTTTCGAGAAAATGTACAACCTTGTCATGGTTTTTTAGCTCCTGTTGCTACAAATCTTTACTTTTTTCAATTTTATTTTTCTTATGTAATCCCGAATATGCCTTATGTAACCTGCTGCTTTAAATTCTAAGCCTACTGTTCCAGCTTGGAAGAAAATGTCACATTTTGCCGAGCCAAGAATAGAAAATTAATACTTCACCCAACTTTAACTGACTGTAATGAAAGCAAAATGTACTACGCCAGTTTGGCAAGTAACTTTAAAAGTTGACGCATTTAATAAGGATTCTAAAATGGTATAACACTTCCTACAATATTTCTTAGATTACGGAAAAAAAAATTTTTTCCTCAAGAAACCCAGTTTCGAAAAATTTCTTTTCACCTACTAAAAATGATTCTAGTATACCCAAAGCTTGCCGTAAGACCGTAACTTTCAGATTTTAGTTTGAGCGAGACGGAGAGTCATTACATGAAGTGTGAGTGAGCAAGATAGTGACGCTCGCTCGTCAAATCATTGAGTTTTTACAAATGTGCATCGTCTACTCTCCACAGAGGGCCGACTTCCAAACCATGTACATGGTGAAGGAAGAGTTCCTTACCTTACGAGGACGTAGTACTTCAAGCAGTTGAAGAAGACCCAAGTACTTTGGTACGTGCAATCCAGGAAAGCACAGGAGTGCCTAAAAGTATATCTCACCGAATTTTACAAAAACTTGAGCTCCAGAATTACGGAAGCAGTTGAATTTGTCATCAATGGAAGATTTGCCCGTCTGATAACCCGATCCCTTTTAAGGAGATGTCGAACTTGTATTGCAGCTGAAGGAAGGCCGTTTGAACATCTTTTGTAAATAATAAATCTTAGCATTAAAATAATTGGTGTTTAAGTTTAAACTTAAGGGAAATTTGTACTAAATTCAACAAAAAGTTAGGATCTCTAACTTGAAAGCGTCACTATTTGTCTCACTCACACTTCATGTAATGACTCTCCGTCTCAGTCAAACTAGAAGCTTAAAGTTGCGGTCATACGGCAAGCTTTGGGTACACTAGAATTATTTTTAGTAAGTGAAAAGACATTTTTCGAAACTGGGTTTCTTGAAGAAAAAAATTTATTTTTTCCGTAATCTAAGAAATATTGTAGGAAGTGTTATACCATTTTAGAATCCTTATTAAATGCGTCAACTTTTAAAGTTACCTGCCAAACTGGCGTAGTACATTTTTTTTTCATTACAGTCAGTTAAAGTTGGGTTAAGTATTAATTTTCTATTCTTGGTTCGGCAAAATGTGACATTTTCTTCCAAGCTGGAACAGTAGGCTTGGAATTTAACGCAGCAGTTACATAAGGCATATTCGGGATTACATAAGAAAAATAAAATTGAAAAAAAGTAAAGATTTGTAGCAACAAGAGCTGAAAAACCATCACAAGGTGTACATTTTCTCGAAAACAAAAGAAATGTCTATAATTTGAAAAATAAATGACTTAGAATTTTTTTTATATTTTTCTGGTAACTGTTATGATTTTGTCTATCACCCGATTCCGGCATATGTATGGATATTTCATGCTTACTCTAAAACTAAAGTTATTTCCTAGTTATTCTACCTTAATATACTGCCAAGTCACTATATTATAGTATCGCGGAAAACTTTGTCTTCATTTTTTTAAAAAAAATTACAAGTATCAGTATGAATAAGAATCATAATCTTGCTACGTTTATCTTAAAATTTAGAAAATTCTTTGTCTGTTAGGCTTCTATTTAATGCCACGGCAACTATGATATTTTGTTTTTTTTTTTTAAGCAATATAGATATTCATAATTTAAGAGGACAACAACTTACTTCTTTCGTGCTAAGGAATCCACCGCATGTCGTGACTCAGGTACCAATGCCCTAAATCACAACCATAAGGTCAATACATCAATATATTGTCTGTACAATATATTGATGTACTTCATAAATGACCCCGAAAATGAAAAATTATTTCATTTTAAAATTTCAATCAAAATTTAAAATGCATTTAGAAATGCATTCCCACAGTATAACAAAATGCAATTTAGCATAAATTGCATTTTGTTATCAGGCACACATTTCACTCACACGATATGCACACTTACCTACATACAGTGTCTTCTTACTTTTTTTCCGTATGTACTATGTACATACGTACATTACCTACTTAATCCAATCTAATTGTATGTACATACATACATACAATTACCAAAATTATTCGCGCCCTCTTAAAATTAATATTTCAAGACGGGCGCACAAGTGCATATCGGATTACAGTTTTGCATTCATGCATATAGCTCGCATCAAAGAACTTTTGCATTTTCTCACGTACGTTTTTTCAACGTCGTGAGAAAACAATAAAAAGAAAAAAGAGCTTTTGAAGCGATCGTTTGTGCCTGGGTGCAATTTGCCCAAACCACGGGGAGTCGTTTTTTCAAATCCGCCAAGTGGTGATCGGAATAAAAAGAATTGCTTGACCAATAGTGAAATTTAGAAGAAAAAGTGGAAATATAGATGGAATAAAAGATTTTGTATCGAAAATATAACTAAAAGGTAGAATAAAGTGAAATATAGATGGAATAAAAGATTTTGTCTCGAAAATATAACTAAAAGAGAGAATAAAGTGAAATATAGATGGAATAAAAGATTTTGTATAAAAAAAAATAAATGAAAGTTTGAATAAATAGATTAAACAAAAGAAATTTATTTCTTTAATATAAAAACTGTGTGCTCTCTACGAGCACGGCACACAGCACACAACAAACTGGTGGCAGCGGAACTCGAACTAAGATCAGTGCCTAAAACAAAAAAAACAATAGAACTTGTGAAATAAAGCTAATAAAAAAAAAATCCAGTAAAAATAATACATTAATCATCTGCAATAAAATAATTAAAAAAATATATATATATAAACCCGGGTACCCTTAATACAGGGTACTTAGAGGATTAAAGTTTTGTTTGTTTAGAGTGCCATAGTACTCCACCGGTGGACCCTTAGAGAGGCTTCATCCCTGCCTCAACAAGACGCTTAACAAAGAAGGAAGGAAGGAAGACCATAGCAATACGTCAACTAAAACAACTGGAAAAACGCCGCAAACATCAACAAAAGCAACAAGTTCTAATCATTATCACAGGCAACGCTTTCAACTAAAAGGAATCGCTCGATTGATTGCTCGGCGTAGCATCATCAGGAGCAATCAGAAGTAACAACAATACTCACAACTACAAGGAAATCCAAAAATCAGGAATAGGTTAAAGGTACAGTGAAAAGCATTTTTCTCTTCTCCTCTCATTGTATTTCAAATTAATTTTTTTTTATTATTAATAATTAATTCAATAGAACATATGTATACAAAAGTGAAAAATAGTTATTTTCAAACTTCATAAATTTCCTTTTGATAAAAAAATTTTTAATTCAACACGGAAAAATTGAAATCCTCTCTTCTTAGAAGAGACCTCTGCGGCAAGACTCCGTGAGCTTGCTGGTCAGAGGACTTCGGACAAAAATCAAATATCAATCCCCTGCGTTAGGACTTCGTTAGCCTACCGGTCAGGAGAAAGATATTGATTGGAAGAGCCATCAATTAACAATCGAAAAAAAATTTACACATCAGATATCAAGTGGTTTCCTTCATAATTGCATTATACATATATAATATCGAATTTTTTTTTTTTTTTTTGACATGCACATTTCAGTTAAATGATCGTTGCTGTCATTAAGTACTTAATAATAATAATAATTCCTTTTTTTTGTGTTGCAATAAAACATTTTTTCCTACAAATTTAATTTTCCCACGAGATAAGAAAAAAAAACACCTACAATAAACAAATAACAATCATTTCCTTGAGATTAAAATTTCCAGCAATATATTTAACATTTTTTTTCCCCTGTAATGTATTATAATTATATATATGTATATATATTTATATATTCGTGCAATAAAGCACAAATTATTAATCAGGCATTGCGAAATTCCCGACCTGGATTAACATGCATTTTGCAATTAATCCAGTGTCTTCGCAAAAAGCATTGACCTCTTGCAAACATAAATAACAAACGAAAGTATGCGCAATTCTGCTGATTCGTTCTGATCGCAAAATTGGGTCACGAAAGTGACGAAAGGTAAGTGCGCTCGAGAACCAAGAAGCGACGACGAGTTTGATTTTGGAGTTTGAACAGTGAGCGGTTTTCGGTCTACAAAATAATAAATTGAATTAGATAAAAAAAAAGAGAAATTAACCCAACAAAAATAGGAAAAGCGTAGTTTAATGATAGTAAATCGAACTTTGATATAAGGAAAATTTGTGAATTAAAAAGGTATTAATAATGAAGATTTGTTTCAATTATAATTCCTGACTCGTGAAAAAAAGATACCCTACATTATTTGGCGCAGCCGGTAGGATCTAACGCTTTTTTTTGTTAGATCAAGTGTTCGATAGATCGATATTAATATCGTGTATTGTAACTTATTTCGCGGGCTCAGAAATTTAAAAGTGACACAAAAAGAATTTTTAAAAGTGAAGAACAATTATCAATCAACGCAAAACAAAAATAAAATAAATAGAATTTAAAAAAAAAAAACGGGAGGCAAAAAAAAAAAAAAAAAATAATCAGAGCACAAGTGGAGTAGTGGAAAAAAGGAAAAGAAAAAAAAATCACCAGTACAAGAGGATTATTGGATAACCTCCATACGACTTAACCACAAAAAATAAGTCTTCAGAAAGGGGCCAAAAGACTTTGTGATGTGTAAGCAAATTTAATTGTAATTTATTATTAGTTTTAACCGATTTACCAATTTAAAAAAATAATACAAGAGTGTGCTTACTATATACAAAAACTATATAAAAATTATTCTATTTATATTAAATCTTAAACAGAATTTTTTTTGCAAAAAGTAGCACACATTGACAATAAATTTTACAGAGATGAAAGGTTAGCTAATTATTTATTTATTTTTATTTTTTTTAAAACTGAAATTTTTTTTTACACAAACAAAAAAAATCACTTAATTTACATGAAACAGTACGTTTTTCTTTATTGTTTTACTTGTAATATCCTGAAATAATTCTTAACTTAAATTTCTATCTCAATAATTAGAACATTAACATAAATCGTATATTTCTTTCAACTTAATTTTATTATTAATATATCGTCACCATTCGCTTTCATACTTTTAAATACCACAAATTACTCTAATTTTTCGGCACAATTTAATAACATAAAGCTCCAAAGTATTCACAAAACCAAAGTGCTTCGCTGGCCAGCAAACCTATTACGAACTGTTAATTTCTTTGTAATTCTTTCTAGAAAACTAAAATCCTCGATAATTGCTATTTATTCCGCATGTATTTTTCTCTACCAAAAAGACTAAAATCGAAACTCAAAACGCCCCGCAAACGTGCAAAGTCTTTGTCTAACGTCCATGAGTCAGAAAATGATGACTTTCATATCCGGTTGGAGCAACTCTCTTTCGAAAGCGTAAGCCCACCAAGAACAGAAGAAATCACCCCTCAAAAAACAAACGAAAATCTCGAAAACCTGGCACAACAAAATCAACAGGGAATATCAAACCACATTACGAGATTTAGTGACTGCCAATTAAGAAGTGGACACATTTTTACACGTAGTCGTTTCAACTCTGCACCCACACTCTACCAAATGGCACCCACAGTTCCCTCAAATGAAACAGTGAATGCACTAGAAAAAGTATCTAAACTCGCTAGCCGTTTGGTTCCTAACTACCCAGAAGGTAATAGAAACAATGCAGCGAACGAGCTTCATAACTTTCTTGACTGCTGTAAGCAAGTCCATAAAGCGTTATCTTCAGAAGAAGAAAAAAAATCTTGATTCCCCTCTTGAAGACTAAGCTGCGCGGTGAAGCTTATAACTTAGTCAAGTATCTAGATATTCAGACGCTAACAGAACTAGAACAATTGCTGCTCAATGCTTTTGCCCCACCAAAATCCATAAACGACATTCTGGGCGAAATTCGCAAATGCATTCAGATTCCCGGTGAAAGAATTCATACATTTGGCGCAAGACTAAACAAGTACGTAGTCGAGTGTAAAAGGGCGATTAAAAATAAATACGCTGAGAACAATCTCGCTCTTACGAAGGAAATTGAAGAGGAAGCTTGTTACGTCTTCAAAACTGGAGTCCTAAGCCCCGTGATAAGGCAAGTTTTGATCACTCAAAGAGTAAGTTCACTTGACGAGCTTATTCAAATTGCAGTGGAAGTAGAGAAAACTGAAGACAGGCAAATTCATGGTAGACATATGCAAACAAGCTTGTTTGAGCATACCCCCACTTTCAGTGAGAAAGAAGTTGAGCGACTAAAGATTATCGCGAATTATCAAGCTACACCGTTTCACAGACCGCCCGAACAAAATCATCTCCACCCAGAGAAATTTAGTGTACAACAACACCCACCACCCACCACTTCATATACTGCTCCATATGGTACAAACGGTGCTTTTTATCAACCACCCACTGACCAATATACACCAATCGCTCACCAATCAATGCCAGCTAACCATTTACCAAATTCAATAAATTATAGTACACCTTCATATATATTCCCTGTTCCGAGACGAGAAATTAAGCAATGTACTTTTTGTAATAAAATTGGACATAACATTGCAGAGTGCCGTAACAAGCGACGCATACTTCACTGCTCAAGGTGTAAAGGTTATGGCCACATGTCACAAACATGCCCAGTTTCTATAATAAATCAATCAAACAACGCACCTTTAAGTACACGTCTTAAGTGTGATTGGTGTGCCCGATTTTCTCATAAAACAGAAGAGTGTCGAGCAAAAATAGCATGGGAAAGTAGACAGCGTCAGTCTCAACAGCAATCGGGAAACTAAACGGGGCTAGCCTAACCCACCCTATGGCTATGCCTACTACCAAAGGGTGTAAAGAAAACGAAAAACAGACCAATTGTCATTCAGACGAGTTTACTTTTAAGCCTAATTATAACACAAATAGCATTAATGAGCAAAAATCGGTAAGCACAGAGAGTACGACACGAAAATCATCAAATGGCAAAAGTACTGAAGTCTTCAAATCCGTAGCTTTACCGCAACAACACAATCATATATCATTAAATGACCCTTCAATCGAACTACCTTTAAACATTGCAAGAGGTGGCATAGTTAAACTATTAGTGGATACCGGCGCGGAAGTAAGCTTGATCAAAAAAGATAGCTTAGCTACAAGTACTAAAGTAGGCATCAAAGACATTCTCCGCCTTCAGGGCCTCTATGGAGGATGTGATATTACTTTAGGATCTTGCGTTGGTATTTTTCAAATAGGAAAAGGTATTGAGTGCGTTTTTTATGTCTGCAATAACTCTCTTAATATACCTTTCGATGGAATACTAGGCCGTAATTTTCTGTGGGATTACACAAATATTCTTACTACAGAGCGAGTACTACATTTCCCTCGAACAAAAACTAACCCCATCGACTTGAAAATTCCTTTTGCAAAAAGCTTTAGTAGCCAAAAATTCATCTCCCAAAACAAGAACGATGTTTACGAAAACTCCAATATTAACAAACAAATAAATAACACGAAACAGTTAGTAGGAAAGAATAACATTCCCAGTAGCAACATATTTCTACCATCAAACCAACAGAAACAACTACACGGACCAACCTCAAGAAATAAAAATAATGCAGCTTCCGAAACTGCACCTGCGAATACAAGCACAAGAAAACCATTCAGTAGCAGATCTGCGATACGAGTACCTCCTCGATCAGAAATGGTATTAGAAATACCAGCAGAAGACTGTAAACAAGAGATGATATGTTTTTCGCAAGAAATCGCGCCAGGAATATTCACGGCTAATGGAATAGTGAAACCAAGATACGGAAAAATTCAATTAAGTGTTATCAATACCCATGAAAGGGAAGTAGAACTGCCTAATTATCACCCGAAATTGGAGTACCTAGATAAGTACGATATCTATACGTTGGAAAAGAGGCATGAGGAAACCAAACCTCAAACAAAGCAAAATCGATTACTTCTACTTGAAAACGAAATAATTATTGATCAAACCTACAACCAAGAAGAAATGCGGGCTATAAAGGATCTCTGTCAAGAATTTAATGATGTTTTCCATTTAAAAGGTGACCACTTACCTTACTCAAATGTAACAACACACACTATACCTCTCAAACATGACACAGCTCCCATAAACCAGAGACCGTACAGACTACCTGAGGTTCATAAAGACGAAATTAATGAGCAAATTCGTGAGATGCTAAGGGATAAAATTATTGCTCCGAGTAATAGCCCATGGAACTCACCATTACTATTAGTTCCAAAGAAACCATCGCCAAACGGGTTAAAGCGTTGGAGAATTGTAGTGGATTTCCGCAAACTCAATGAGAGCACTATAGGCGATGCATTCCCACTGCCAAGAATAGAGGACATCTTGGACCAATTAGGAAATTCGCGCTATTTCTCAACGTTGGACACTAGCAAGTGGATATCATCAAATTTTAATGGATCCATCCGACAGTGAGAAAACTGCCTTTAGTACAGCTTATGGCCATTACGAATTCCTTCGAATGCCATTTGGTTTGAAAACTGCGCCCGCTACTTTCCAAAGAGCTATGAACCAAGTCTTAACGGGACTTCAAGGCTTGAAATGTTTCATTTACTTGGATGACATTGTAGTATATGGCAAGAGCTTAGACGATCACATTAAAAAGCTCAGAGAAATATTCTACAGGCTGAGGGAATATAATCTAAAACTACAGCCAAGCAAATGTCAATTTCTTCGGAAAGAGGTGGTCTATCTGGGACATAAATGTTCCAATGAAGGCTGCGCTCCGGACCCCGACAAAGTGAAATGTGTATATAACTTCCCAAGGCCCCATACTATTAAACAGTTACAAAGCTTCCTTGGTCTATCTAATTATTATAGGAAGTTCATTCCTAATTTCTCTAAAATAGCAGAACCCCTCACAAAACTTCTCCGTGGAAAACAAAAGTTTGTGTGGAACGACTTGTGTGAGACTTCATTCAACAAGTTGAAAGAATTACTAACCTCACCTCCGTTACTAGCATACCCAGATTTCACAAAACCATTCATTGTGACTACAGATGCAAGTAATGAGGCTATAGGGTCGGTGTTATCCCAAGGAACACCAGGAAATGATCGACCTATCACATTTGCTAGTAGAACTTTAAACAATACCGAAAGACGATACTCTACGATAGAGAAGGAATTACTAGCTGTAGTATGGGCTGTAAAGAATTTCTGTTGTTATTTGCTAGGTAGGAAATTTACAGTTTACACTGACCATCAACCTCTTATAGGAGTATTCAATGTTAAAGATCCTACCTCGCGATTAATACGTTTCCATCATAAACTTTCAGAATATGATTATGAAATAAAATATAAGCCCGGAAGACAAAATGCTAATGCCGACGCTCTGAGCAGACTTCCGCAGAACGAAACAGTAATTTCAATAACGACAAGAGCCCAAGCGAGAAATCAAAATGAAATAGCTCCCCAGACGGACTTATCATTAGAGGAGAAAATACAGTGTCCACCTGAGCGAGATGAATGTAATACCGAGATATTATCCGAAATAGAGGAAACCAATAGGATAAACGAAAACAGTTTACGCGAACAGACTCCATCCTTTCAAATATTAACTAACTCAAAGGATATACAGAAAATACTAAGGGCATTTCACTCAAACCCACTGGGCGGGCACCAAGGAATCGCCAAAACTTATTACAGAATTCGTCGACAATATAGATGGAAAAATATGTTAAAAGATATAGTGAAATTCATAAAATCCTGTCCGAAATGTCAGACTAATAAACATAGCCCTCAAATAAAAATGCCTATGATTATTCCCGATACTGCGGAAAAACCATTTGACAAAGTCTATCTAGACATAGTAGGACCACTCCCTGAAACTCACAATCGAAATAAATACATACTAACTTTTGAAGACGATTTAACCCGATTTATGGATTGCTACGCCCTCCCTGACGCTGAAGCAGCTACTGTAGCAAAAATTTTTTACGAGCAAATAATTACCCGCTATAGAATTCCCAAAAAGCTTATAACTGACCAAGGCACTAATTTTATGAGCGATTTATTCACCCGCTTATGTAAATTCCTACGAATTCGAAAAATTAATACTACAGCCTATCACCCACAATCTAATGGCGCCCTAGAGAGAACTCATAGGCCATTGGCAGAGTATTTACGAAATTTCGTAGCCGAAAATCCTCAAACATGGGACGAATGGCTAAGAGAAGCAGTGCACGTTCACAACAACACAAGGCACTCCTCAACTCGTCTCACACCAATGGATTGCTTGTTCGGATTTACGGCTGAGCTGCCGACAAATCTAAATCAAAGGGTAGAACCTTTGTACAATCATGAAAACTATTTTTATATCCTTAAAAATAAAATTCAAAGAGCACATGCCATTGCCAGAAAAAAACATAATCAATAGTAAAGAGACAACGAAAAAATACTACGATAGGACCACGCGTGAAGAAACTTTCCAAATCGGCGACTTAGTTCTTCTAAAAAACGAAAGTAAGAAAAACAAGCTATCTCCTATTTGGATAGGTCCTTATGAAGTGAAGGAAATTACTTCCCCTGTGAATTTAAAAATTCAGGTAGGTAGGAAAGTTAAGACTATTCACGCAAATAGATTAAAAAAATTCCACACTTCGAATTAACACCTACACAAGCACACGCACTGTCTATCTCGAAGAGTAGACAAATAACAATACTATTGAAACGAAATAAAAGAAATACGTTTTAGGGAACATCGTCTGGATTATCTTGTGTGCATCGCTCACGGACGGCTCTTCTCAAGGAATAGAATTGCCTTACACGAGCAAG
Organism: Dioctria linearis; assembly: GCA_963930735.1. NCBI lineage: Eukaryota > Metazoa > Arthropoda > Insecta > Diptera > Asilidae > Dioctria > Dioctria linearis. The sequence continues at coordinate 218,523,985 of OZ005740.1, read as the reverse complement.
AAATTAGAAGGAACTGGAATAGTATTCGAAGACATCGACGAAACCCTAATTTATAAAGACGAGTGGAGAATATTTACCACCATTAATTTAGCGCAATTGAAAACATGGGAAGAATATCTGGACTGGAGCAAAAACTCGGTAACGCAAATGTGCGAGCACTACCTGAAACTAGAACGTAACGCTTCATGTGCTCAGAATGTTCAAAACGTGCGCTATATTACGGTAAGAGCGAGGCATATGTTACAAAGACTAGACATGGAAGTTACTGGCAGGCATCGACGCGCAGTTTTCGACGGCGTAGGGACACTGAGTAAGTTCTTGTTCGGCACAATGGACCAACAAGATTCAAACCAAATTAATTCCCGACTAAAAGATCTAGAGGCTGACAGTAAGCAAAATTTGGAATTATTAAAAGAACAGGTTAGTTTAGTTAAGTCTAATTACGAAAATACTCGAGAAAACTTTGATAAACTTCAAGTAGACTTAAATGAGACGAAAATTCACACATTAAACGTTATCAAAACCTTTAAATCTCAAATAAATTTTGCGATATCTGAAATCAATTTGCTCCAGGCCAGAGTCACATTTGACGAGGCAATGTCTAGCGTAGTTATTCACCTACAGGAAATAGAACATCAAATTAATACTTTATCCATTATTCTCGGTTCTTTAGCCACTAAACACTTACACCCTCTTTTTCTTAGCTATCACCAAATTAGTGAGTTATTAAAGGAACTCCCTCTATCTTTCCAATTAAATACGGTAATGCATGATCCCTTTATATTACAGCAGCTTGCATCGGTCGAAAGTGCCCACATAGGAGATCATCTCTTCTGTAAAGTAACCATACCCCTCATTGAAAAAGAATGGTTCACTATAAAGAAAGCTTATTCCTTACCATTTCCGTTAGGAGAAAATATATTTGTTCATTACGAAATAGAAGAGGAATACTTAGCTACGGACACAGGTGGAAATAAGTTCATACCCTTAAAAGAACAACAGCTGAAACTGTGCGAGAAAATAAATTTGAATAAGTCTGCTAGAATTAGAGTCTGCCATTTTGCACTACCGATTTACACTACTCCCCAAAATAATTGCATCCTACTTCTTTTCAAAGGTTGGTCTGAAGCCAACGAGATTTGCACTAAGGCACCAATCCGGAATAATCATAACGTTCTAATTAAAATGAATAGTGAAAACTCTTGGCTATATATTTTCCCACAGGAATCAGAGGTTAAATTACATTGTACCGATTTTCAGACCACTCTTCGACTAACTCAATGCGGTATGCTTTCCCTGAAACCAAATTGCCAAGCGCAAATTGATAATCTTCTACTGACGACTACAAACAAACTCACTAAGGCAGCTGAGGTAGTAGAAATTGACCTTGTACCGAAATTAGATCTTCAGCCATTTACTGAAATGCTCAAGAGTTTAAGACCCGAAAATAAAACCTCGAAAATCCATGTCCAAAATTATAAGCAACATAATGACTTCCTAAAAGAAAAAGGTGCAGAATTTAATAACCTATTGCAAAAAATTCAGAAGGCAAAAGATGACAGAGAAATTAGAAATAGAAATAAAAAACAAACCATTGCCCTCGGATTGGCAGGCTCCGCTCCCATAGTAATCATTTTACTGCTAACATTAATATTCAAATTACGAAAGAGACACCCCAAAACTTTAACTCCTATTATACTCTCAGCCCCCACAGAAAAAACGGTCCGGGATAAGGAAGTTTCAATCGAACTAAACAACAAAAATCCTTTCGCAAAGCCAAAACCTAAAAAGGCACCAAGCTTAACACGAGAAACTAGCATGACCGTAAGGTCTAAGCCTAGCGAGTTTGAAATCCTCTAATAATAAAAAAAAAAAAAAAAAAAAAAAAAAAAAAAAATGTGTTGCCTAAAAATTAGAGTAAAACGATACGACATTAATACACTTGTAAAACATAAGTCCAAGTAAAATAACGTTGATCAATATACAAAAAACAATGTATGAACATATGTATATGCATGATTCTTTCTTTACTTGAGCACATCAAGGTAATTTAAATACCCCTAGCCTTGAATTAGACCGAGAAAACAAAAAACATGCAATGTGTTAACGGCAATACTACATATATTTATTATATTATAGAATAGAATAATTTACTCAAGATGTAAAAAAAAAAAAAAAAAAAAATCATAGTTACGTGTACCTATAGAAATAATGAAGAAATAATGAATGTAACCTAATCTCTCTAATTTTATTTTTAACAAAAAAAAAATCATAATGAATGTAACCTAATCTCTCTAATTTTATTTTTAACAAAAAAAACAACATAACAGAATATATTTAAATTAAAATAAATTAGAATAAAAAAAAATGCAATGTAATAACTAATAATAATATTTTACTCAGAAAGATAAAAAAAAACATGTTTACGAAGAAAGAGAAATTGTAACGAAGGCGAACACCGCTCATCTTTGGCGTAATTCTATTCCATAGTTTTTTTTATTGTTTTACAAAAAATTCTTGGTTCCGGACAAACTTACTGGCGGCTTAAAGCATTACTTTCTATACGCGAAGATATATGATACATCATATACCTTCTTTTCGATGGTGGAGGAATGTAATGTATTATAATTATATATATGTATATATATTTATATATTCGTGCAATAAAGCACAAATTATTGATCAGGCATTGCGAAATTCCCGACCTGGATTAACATGCATTTTGCAATTAATCCAGTGTCTTCGCAAAAAGCATTGACCTCTTGCAAACATAAATAACAAACGAAAGTATGCGCAATTCTGCTGATTCGTTCTGATCGCAAAATTGGGTCACGAAAGTGACGAAAGGTAAGTGCGCTCGAGAACCAAGAAGCGACGACGAGTTTGATTTTGGAGTTTGAACAGTGAGCGGTTTTCGGTCTTCAAAATAATAAATTGAATTAGATAAAAAAAAAGAGAAATTAACCCAACAAAAATAGGAAATGCGTAGTTTAATGATAGTAAATCGAACTTTGATATAAGGAAAATTTGTGAATTAAAAAGGTATTAATAATGAAGATTTGTTTCAATTATAATTCCTGACTCGTGAAAAAAAGATACCCTACACCCCTTTCAACTTCTTCTCACGCCATAACTAGGAAATTTTTTTTCTTTTTTTTATTGAAAACATCCCCGGTCCATCCACTAATAATAAATTAAAATCCCATTACTATTGACAAATCCACCAAATTATCCACCTTCTTATTACTGTGTTTTTCACACATATTACAGATTACTGAAACACTTTTACTTATACATAATTATTTACATAAATAAAAAGATTACTCTTTTGGACTTTTTACCGGGTTAAACTTAATTTTGTTCAAGAAAGAATTTTTTGGGATTCTCCGGTATATAGCAAAAGCTAAAAAATTTTCTAATTTGTTATTTCATCACACAACTCATTAATTTTTGGTGACAATTTTCGAGTCTTGGTTTGACTCATCAACAGGGCCCAAATAGCGAAATTGGGTGATTTGAAAAACAAATGAAAAAGAAAAAAAGAAGAAAGAAATGAAAAGTTTGAGAAAAATAGAAAAAACAATTTTTTTATTTATTAAAAAAATGTAAAAAAAATTTTAAAGAAGCAGATTCATTCGAAGCGAATCGAACCTGTATACGCCACGCAGTGGGCTGAAAAGTAAAGAAGAAAAAGGAACAAGAAGAAGCGTTTCGTGTCAGCAGAAAACCTTCCACTCATCGGTGCAGCTTGGTTTTCTGCCTGTTGCAGACGCTTGAAAATAGATCAAACTGATCTCTTCTCATATAAACTCAGAATAAATTCTGTGTGTGAATTATATGAGGAAAAAACACTCCTATACGAGCCTAGGAGGAAAAATAAATAAAAAGATTACTCTTTTGGACTTTTTACCGGGTTAAACTTAATTTTGTTCAAGAAAGAATTTTTTGGGATTCTCCGGTATATAGCAAAAGCTAAAAAATGTTCTAATTTGTTATTTCATCACACAACTCATAAATTTTTGGTGACAAGTTTCAAGTGTGTTATTCCTCATATAATTCACATCCAGAATTTATTCTGAGTTTATATGAGAAGAGATCAGTTTGATCTATTTTCAAGCGTCTGCAGCAGCCAGAAAACCAAGCTGCACCGATGAGTGGAAGGTTTTCTGCTGACACGAAACGCTTCTTCTTCTTCCTTTTTCTTCTTTACTTTTCAGCCCACTGCGTGGCGTATACAGGTTCGATTCGCTTCGAATGCATCTGCTTCTTTAAAAAAAATTTTACATTTTTTTAATAAATAAAAAAAATGTTTTTTCTATTTTGCTCAAACTTTCATTTTTTTCTTCTTTTTTTCATTTTTTCATTTGTTTTTCAAATCACCCAATTTCGCTATTTGGGACCTGTTGATGAGTCAAACCAAGACTTGAAACTTGTCACCAAAAATTAATGAATTGTGTGATGAAATAACAAATTAGAACATTTTTTAGCTTTTGCTATATACCGGAGAATCCCAAAAAATTCTTTCTGGAACAAAATAATTATTTACGCATAACCAACTTAACAGCTGCTTATTGCTGTTGAGAAATTTAACTATTTGTGTTCTACTTGTCTGCCTTTTCTTTGGTCCATAAAAATTTGCCGCGTCTTTTATAGTTCCCCAAATTTAAACAAATCTAAACCTAAAATTATTCCATAATAATAACAGACACACTCTATCTTATAATTTCTCTTAATATTTCCACCTAGTTCTCCGCCTTTTACTTCACGAACCTATCATGACGGAAGAAAACAAATCTTTCGATGAGCTCTGCTTGTCACAAGTCCCAAAAATGACAGAAATTAGAGAAATTCTGGCCGACTATCACAGAGCGAATAAACCTAAAAGGACTTCAGATTTTACTTCTGGAAAACTCCAACAGTTGGAAGAACTATGGGCTTCATTTGAAAAAACTGAAACCCTGATTCAAGATCAGGAAAATTTTACTGAAGCTCATGATTATTTTAAGCAGTCATGCTATGACAAAACGGAGGACTGGTACAATCTTACAAAGGCAACTCTGTCTGATAGGTTGAAATCCATATCAGTCCACACAGAGCGCAAAAATAACCCGTTTTACGTCCCACCTCCAAAAACTTCTCAAAAAACAACTGCAGCTGAAAACCAAAACAGCACAGACAAAGATCAATCGAATACAGTACGATTTCGAAGATAGACAAAAAACATTATCCCATATTATCCAGTCTATAGATAATAATTCACTTACAACTGCAACCCAGGCATATCTAAACCAAAAATTAAACTCGTTGCACAAATATTGGGATGATTTTGAAGAAACACACAATGAAATAATCTTGAATGTTGGCCCAAACGACAAAGACAGCGAATACTTCGCAAATGATGTTTACATAAACATGGAAACATCATTCTCAGACACTGTAATTGCGCTGCAAGAACAATTGGACTCTCGATTCCAAAATGTGACGAATACTACAAATAATTCCACAGAGCATCAACACAATGTCTCTTTCAGAGACCAATCAAGTTTTTTCCCATCTGAAGCGAAAATATTAATTCCAAATTTCAATGGAAATCCGAAAGATCTCCACAAATTTATTTCAAGTCGTGATGACACATACGCAACAGCAACGACGGCGAACGAAAAACACTCCATCCTCAGGTTAATAAGGAGTAAATTATCTGCAGAGGCATACGATATCTTCAGGTATAATCAAGTCGAAGATTGGCCTACTCTAAAATCGATTTTAAAACAAACATTCGAAGAAAAAATTTCCAGATCCGCCCTACAATCGCAATTAAATAATTGCAAGCAGAAAATAGGGGAAAGCGTAATGGATTTTCTCCAAAGACTTAACACAAGTCTATCCAGATTAAATGAGGCAACCCACTCTTACACAACAGATAAGATACTCCTAAAATCTTTATTAAAAGATAATGAGAGCCAGGCCGTAAGAGCAATAGAGGACGGATTATCCAATCAACAACTCCAAACTTTAGCAAAAGTGCATTCCGATAAATCCTTTTCTACACTAGAGTCACACATCTTGGAGCATGCATCACGCTTAGAGCAGAAACAACTTGTTTCCCAAACACAAAACAAGATACATCAAACTCCATTTGCGCAAGCAATAAATTCAAGTCTTCGCTGCTTCAAATGCAATAGACTGGGGCATGCTGCATCAAACTGCCCAGTGATACAACGCTCCACCCAAAATTTCAACGCAGCGCCAAAGCTAAACTGGCAATTGCAACGTCCTCGAATTGGGCACACCATAGAAGAATGCAGAACAAGAGCTGCGAACAATAATCGTTCTTACACAAGCCCAGAAAACCAAAATAATTTTCGGGAGATAAAAACAATTCCACTGGCAAACACGGCTAATAGACAGCCACAAAACAGGAACTGGCAGCACCCAGTATTCCGAGAGAATCGAACTCCACCGAGATATACAAATGCAAATATCTCGGCTAGATCACCGTCCCCAAATAGGAAGGACAACAAAACTCTATCGGCATCCAGGCAGGGAAACTGGATGCAGCGGGGGGTCTATTTCGGCAACCCCTCGCACATACAAACGAAAACACAAATTCACAGGATTCCCGAGACAATATCGACACAGGCAACTAGAAAATAATTCAAATCCCCGTTCAAATAAATAAAAATTCTTTAACTCTTTCCTTGCCTGCTGACATCTGCTCTGCTCCAAAACTTACATTTTTAATTGATACTGGAGCAGAGATCAGCTTAATTAAACTCCATCCTTTGAAGCCAGAGAGATGCTGTTTTCAATATAAACACATTATTTACAGAGTCCACTTCTACAGAAGGACTCATTTTTTTCTAAGTTAAACTTAAAATCTGAACATAATAACTCCATCCTAGAACACCGATTTCAAATTGTGGGAAATAACTCCATCCTCTCATACGATGGCCTACTTGGTCATGACTTTTTATCTCGATACAATGCGAGTATCAATTACAAAAATAAATATATTTCTTTAAAAATAAACGATTCAAACGAATCTTATCCTTATGAAGAATACTACATTAACTACCCATACGTTTATTTGAAAAGTGAAGACCCAGAAAAGAGGTCCCAAACAAAGAGTCTGTTATATACAGGGATAACGGTCTCCAATAAAGATATTAATACAAATCTATCTCCATCAATTGCTTCGAAAAGCAATGCAAATTGATCGCCAGCAAATGCTTCACAAGAAATGAACCATAAAAGTAAAAATCTATCTCCATCTATAGCCAGAAAAAAGGCTGAATTAAATATAAATCAATCTCCATCCAAGGCTTCACAAGATATAAAGCAACAACATAAAAGTATATCTCCTTCATCAATAGATTCACAAAAAGTGAATTCCAGGCTAAAATCAAAGAAGTCAAAGAATTTCAATAAAGTGTTATCTCCTTCAAATTCTATCGAGTCGGAATCGACGATTAACTCCTTCCAAATTCCACAAAAGTTGGAGTCATATCTCCTACCTTTTAGAAATCCGAAAGAATCGGATAAATTAAATAAAATTAAAATTCCGGCTCGATCAGAGTACATCATTGAAATTCCAACTCCTTCTATTCAAAATCAATCGGTCTGTTTCAAGAAGGAAATAAGGCCAGGTTTATTTCTTGGAAATTCGATAGTCGAACCAGTCAACAGTATGGCAAAAGTCCTAATCCTCAACACAAATGAGGAGGACGCCGATTTGGCACCTTACGAGGTGAACCCACTTTACCAAGACTTGGACGACTTTGTGGTCATCTCCACAGACTCTGACAGAGATCCAATTAAAGGCAGAATAAATAAACTGCAAAACCTTATCAAATTGGATCACTGTAATTCAGAGGAATCTGAGAGTGTTCGCAATATCTGTAGGGAATTCAACGGTCTCTTCTTCATAGAAGGGGATTTCCTTTCATATACAGATGCGATTACCCACAAAATCAAGACCCTCCAGGACAAACCGCCAATTTATACCAAGCCTTATAGACTTCCTGAGGCAAGCCGAACGGAAATAAATCGGCAAATACAAGAAATGCTTGAGTCAGACATCATCAGACCTTCACATAGTCCCTGGAATTCTCCACTTCTCCTGGTTCCTAAAAAACCAGATAAGAATGGAAACAAAAAGTGGCGAGTAGTGGTAGATTTTCGATGTATTAACGACATTACTATTGGCGATGCGTACCCACTACCTAATATCACTGATATATTAGACCAGTTGGGGAAGTCGAAATATTTTACCACACTCGACTTAGCCAGTGGATTCCACCAGATAAAAATGGACTCGAAGGACAGGGAGAAAACTGCCTTTAGCACACCCTATGGCCACTACGAATACAATCGTATGCCATTTGGTTTAAAAGGAGCCCCTGCTACTTTTCAACGAGCCATGAATAATGTCTTATCTGGCCTTCAAGGCATCTATTGCTTCGTATACATGGACGATATTGTAGTCCATGGATACAATCTCAAAGACCACAATTCCAGACTCACAACAGTATTTAGCCGCCTTCGTGATTTCAACCTCAAACTTCAACCCGACAAGTGCCATTTCCTAAGAAAGCAAATTATGTATTTAGGGCACATAATTACAGAAAATGGAGTCAAACCAGACCCTGTAAAAATAAAATTAGTTCAGTCATATCCCAGACCCAAGAAGGAAAAAGATATCAAAGCCTTCCTTGGTTTCGTCGGCTACTATCGCCGCTTCATCCCAAATTTTTCGAAGATAGGCAAACCACTCACAAATCTTTTGAAAAAAGATACGCCTTTCAAGTTCGACGCAATCTGCGACGAGGCATTTTGCGAATTACGCAATAAACTTATTTCAGCACCAATTCTGTCATATCCCGATTTTGACAAAGAATTTTTTGTCACCTCCGATCCAATCGACCGACCCAATCGCATATGTGAGTCGAGTTCTCAATGGTGCAGAGACTCGTTACTCAACAATAGAAAAGGAGCTCTTAGCTATCGTTTTCGCAGTTGAACAATTCAGACCATACGTTTATGGCAGACAGTTTACAATTATAACTGACCATAAACCATTAGTATGGCTCATGAATCCGAAAGACCACTCCTCAAGACTGATGAGATGGAGAATACGTCTTGAGGAATATGACTACAAAATAGTCCATAAAGCAGGCAAGCTCAACACAAATGCAAACGCTCTCAGTAGAGCTATCCCAGAATAGTCCAAACATTTTGCAGAACCTTCAACCTGCGTAAATGTTGTAACTAGGAATCAAGCCAGAGCTCAGGTCAATTCGGATACTCCCAATGCAAGCATTACTCCAAACAAAACTCCATCGTCATCAAACAATTCCTCAGTCATAATAGCCGAGACTAATTTTCCTCTTTTACTGACTAAAAATCCTAAATTCTTCATCTTGCCAATGCAAGATACAGAGCTCGAAAGAGTGTTGGCTTCGAAACTAAAGCTTTCAGATAAATCTCCACTTCTAGCAAATAAACTGAACTTCTTCACAACAAAGGACTCCAAAATAATCATATCAAAAATTAATTTACCTTGCCGATCCCAAAGAGATAGATCAGACCTCGAAAAGATATTAACTGAGATCTGCTCATACACAGAAGCAAATCAGTTAAAACAAATAAATATCTCCCTCCCCATATTAGATCCACAGAATCTAATAATTATTAAAACCATTTTTACCAAGGTCTTCACTGCTAAACAAATAAACATTAAACTCCATCAAGATTCTATTAAATATTTATCCGACATTAATGACGTCGAACAAGTCTTAAAAGATTTTCACTCATTACCAACGGGAGGCCATCAAGGTGTTTCCCGTACAATTAAAAGAATCAAAAAGCAATTCTACTGGTCAGGCATGTCAGACGACATCGTAAAGCATGTAAGGAAATGTAAACTTTGTCAGGTGAACAAAGTATCCAGGAACCCAAAAATTCCAATGAAAATCTCAAGTATTAGCTCCAAACCTTTCGAAAGAGTGTACCTAGATGTTGTAGGACCTCTCCCAATTTCTCATTCTGGAAACAAATACATCCATACATTTCAAGCCGACCTCTCAAAATTTTCTGAGGCTATTCCCATAGTCGACACCGAGTCTAAGACATTAGCGGAAGCCTTCACGACAACAATAGTTTGTCGACATGGTATTCCAGAAAGTATCCTCACAGATCAGGGTTCTAACCTCATAAGTGGCATGTTCGCCGAGGTATCGAAGTTGTTGAGAATTAAAAGGCTCAAAACTACTCCATATCACCCTCAAACGAATGGTGCATTGGAGAGACGACACAGAACCTTAGCGGAATATCTCCGATCTTATGTAGCAAAAGATCCACAAGACTGGGATACATGGACTCCTTATGCCATGTTTGTCTACAAAACCACTCCTCATTCGAGTACTAATTATACTCCACGCGAACACCTTTACGGATTCCCAGCCGAAATTCCAAACAATCTGAAATCATCTCCAGCCGTTTGCTATAATTATGACAATTATGCAAACGAGTTAAAGGCGCGTCTACAACATAGCTTCAAAATAGCTAAGGACATAACCATGGTAAACAAAGAAAAATCCAAACTTCAATACGACAAAAACTCCGTCCAAAAATCATATAATACTGGTGATAAAGTCTTACTGAAAAGCAGAGTGAGAGATAATAAGTTCTCACCACTATGGTCAGGTTCGTATGAGATAATGGAGATTAATTCCCCCGAAAAGTCCACTATTAAAATCAATAATAAAAACAAAAGAGTCCATAACAATGACCTAAAACTTTTCTCAGAGTAAAAACTTCATCATCTTCAAACATCATTGAAAAATATGCCTAGACCAGCACCACGAAAACTGAGTTTCAAAATAACTCCAGCACCTACAAGAAGAACGACAGAGCACGTTTAACTAATTTAGCTTTAACGATTAAACAGGCAAATATGACAAACAGAAAACTGAACAATGGTAACTCCTTCCTTCCTTAAATTTTCCTTGTTGGATAGAAAATAAAATGTTTTTTGTTTAGCTCGTAGAGCCTATACTTGTAGTTTAAAATACCTAACAAAGTAGTATATATATATATATATATATATATATAAATAAAAAAAAAATAAAAAACTAACAATATTAATAAAAAGCGAAAAATTTTCTTTTGCCAGAGAATATAATGAGCATTAATTTCAATAAAAATAAAGAAAGAGAAAAAACAGAAGGAATAAATTAATTATAATATATATAAAATTTAATGTAATACTTAATACAATAACTTTTTTTTCTCTCTAGTTTTACACTAATTATCAAATATGTATATATCAATATGTAGATATATTCAATCATTCATTGCGAAATGATAGTACTAATCAACAATAATAAATAATTCACAAGAAAATATATATCTGCATATACATAAAAATTGTAACAAAATAATTTAATAACAACGTATAATTAATAAAGTAAAGCTTCTCTATTAGAAATTAAAATACATATGTGTATTAGTTTTTACTGTATTTTATAATTTTGTAGTTATTTACAGTTGACTAGTTATATACCAGTTCCTTTATATATGCAAATATATGTACGCATTCTAGTTTACTACATATGAAAGAAAGTTTTCTTCACAGGAGGAATAAAACTTTCTTTTCCCCAGGGGGGAGGGATGATGTGACTCAGGTACCAATGCCCTAAATCACAACCATAAGGTCAATACATCAATATATTGTCCTATACAATATATTGATGTACCTCATAAATGACCCTGAAAATGAAAAATTACACACATTTCACTCACACGATATGCACACTTGCCTACATACAGTGTCTTCTTACTTTTTTTCCGTATGTACTATGTACATACGTACATTACCTACTTAATCCAATCTAATTGTATGTACATACATACATACAATTATCAAAATTATTCGCGCCCTCTCAAAATTAATATTTCAAGACGGGCGCACAAGTGCATATCGGATTACAGTTTTGCATTCATGCATATAGCTCGCATCAAAGAACTTTTGCATTTACTCACGTACGTTTTTTCAACGTCGTGAGAAAACAATAAAAAGAAAAAAGAGCTTTTGAAGCGATCGTTTGTGCCTGGGTGCAATTTGCCCAAACCTCGGGGAGTCGTTTTTTCAAATCCGCCAAGTGCTGATCGGAAAAAAAAGAATTGCTTGACCAATAGTGAAATTTAGAAGAAAAAGTGGAATACAAATAGAATAAAAGATTTTGTATCGAAAATATAACTAAAAGATAGAATAAAGTGAAATATAGATGGAATAAAAGATTTTGTATAAAAAAAAAAATAAATGAAAGTTTGAATAAATAGATTAAACAAAAGAAATTCATTTCATTAATATAAAAACTGTGTGCTTTCTACGAGCACGGCACATAGCACACAACACGCAGAGGCCTCCAAGATGATTCGATGTAAGTGTTAATGGAATTTTTAGCGATCGTATCAACACCTGAATTGGCCGAGATATACACTTATTACTCAAAAAACATTCTTCATTGACAAAAACTATTCTACTTTTAACCTATTCATTTTGGTGAGATTCATCTGATGAGTTGAGGGGCACTGCGTGTGGGGTACTGGGTATTTTAAATGACCAATGGAGTGCTAGCCATCTCTTCGACACGAATTCGATGCTAACACTCAGATATGCATACTCACAAGTTTGCCAAATATACTGAAAATTGGTTGAGACTTCTTCTGTTCACGTGTACGCATCCGCAGCATTCCTTCTTGCCCAAATTTTACGTGTTGACACGCAAGGTGCTTTGTAGAGTTTCTAATATTCGTTTTCTCATGCCAACGTGATTTTATCAGAAGCAACGAATTCCGACAAATATTATGGATAATCTTTATAATAACATGCGTAATAGAATTTTTGCATTGAAAAAAAATCGTTTATGGATTAAATATTAAAAATAATTCAGCCTCTTATTTTTCTAAGATGAGTGCAAAACTGATCACATGATCTTCGTTGAGAAAATTCCCTCTATTATCAAAAATATTAATTATATTTATAAAAAATTTCATGTGAGCTATTATATGACTTGTAAAGAGTAATATGTTTTTTATTACAACCATCTGCGATTTAGCGGTATCATGTAAGAGCCAAAGGAATTTCAAGCCTAGAAACATGTGATCAGTTTTGCTCGTCACTGTCTAGCTTTTGTCCAATTAATTTTTGTTTAATGACTTCAATTTTCTTATTCAATCAACCTAATCGAAGCTGTTGCCGATAAATCCAAATTTTCTTCGCTATGAGGAGTAAACTTTATATTTATACCCAACTAACAAGATGTGACTGATCACAGCAAATCTTTCGATGAGTTTTCCTCATCGTAAATGGACAAAACAAACAAAATTAGAAAAATTCTGACTGAATATCATAAAGCAGCAAACAAACGAAGCAGAACATCAACTTTTACTGCTGGTAAACTCTAAAAATTGGAAAACATCAGGACTTCATTTGAAGCAACCAAAACCCTAATCAAATATCATGATGATTTCGACGAAACTCATTATTATTTCAAACAATCATGTTTCGACAAAATGTTTTTCCATTTTCCTAGGGGTACCCCTATCAAAATTTAGCGATTTTTACTTTCACCCCTACCCCGGCATGTGGGTACTTTTTGTACAACCTTATCAAAGCAATACTGTCTGTAGGCTAAAATCAATATCAATCCATACAGAAACACAAAGAACCCCTTTTACAATATACGAAAATTCCAAGAACTTGACGAAAAGCCACTTCAGCTGATAATCAAGACAATGCAGATCAGGAACAGTCAAATACCATACGATTTAGGATGCAAGTAGTTCATTACGATCGATTGTGTAAAGATTACACATCTTATTGAATACAGATCTCCAAGTTAGGGAAGTGATACAAAATTTCTTGTTTTAATTTAAAAAACAAAACTGTATGGAATAAATTAAATTAAATGTATTAAATCCAAAAATAAGTAAAATATATTAAAAGAACTTTTAAAATAAACAACTTTTGTAAATAACATGCACTAAAAAGAAAAAAAATATTTTTTTCTTTCCCAGTGATATACACAAGAAAAGTTTAATTGCAAAATAAGAAATGCTGGAACTCAGATTAAATCTCAAAAGTTTGGGCATCCATAATATAATCACAATTGTCTAACTGCAACTCAGGCCCAAAATGCTAAGATTTAAAGTGCACTGATTGCATCAGCTGCAATGCATCTGCCCAGATCTGCGTGCCATAAAGCTGTGATGACGTAACGACTCTCTCCAGGAGTATTAGTCTGCTGCTTCTAGGGCCCCTGTTGGCTAGGATATCAGAGCAGTGTATATTTTCGACTCTCACATGCATAGTTCACGAGGATCTTGAAGCTCAGCCTGCTCTCAAGAATGACACCTAGATAGCGTATTTCCTCCTTGGTGTAAACGTTGTAATTTCCCACTGCCATTATCAGCTTCTCCTTCACTCTATATCTACTGACTAGAAAGGCCTCCTGACCGACTGACTCCATTCATTTTCGCACAATTTCCACGCTCTGGTTCACGATCATCTGCACTTCTTCCAAGTAGTTGGCTACCACCAATAGGCTCAGGGCGTCGGCGAATCTAACTAAGCTTGCCCCGTTGGGCAGCGCTAACCTCAAAACTGCATCGTACATGACTCTTTCGGTCCGTCATCGGTGTCGTAAATGAGCAACCTGTTGCTGAGGTAATCACCGATTATTCTCAAGACGTACTGCGGTGCACCAATCTTCCATTTCGTTCCTACGGTTTTTCGCTTTCGGTTATTACTACTAGTCTATTCTGGATTATTCGCTCCAACAGTTTTCCGCCGTGTCTAGCAGGCATATTGGGCGATATACCGATGCGTTGCCTGGGTGGCTTGCCGACCTTGGGCAGCAGTACAAGCTTCTGATGCTTCCAATCTTCCTGCAGGCACGTCTGCATCATACCAGTGAAGATTGCTTGGTTGCACTCTATCGCCTTCTTCAACGCTTTATTCGGGATTTCGTCCGGTCCTGTGTCTTGATGATCGACTCCAACAAAACCTGACATTTTTCTGCTAGCGATCTTGAGCCTTTTAGCTTCGACGTTATAACCTTTAGCCGTTGCCGAAGGGATTTGCGTCTGCTTCTTCGCACATGTCCCTGAAGCATAGTTTTTTGCTTCTACGTATCTCGTTACGGAGCTCGCCGTAAGCCTCGATGAATTTGCGGCGCTCTTCTTCGTATCTATCTGAGGCGATCGATTTTTGCCTCGCCTTTTAGCACTTGGCATCGATGCTTCACATGCGGCCTGCAGCGTACTCATGGCCAACCCCATTGTTTCTTCCGCTTTGCCTTCCGGCGCTCTTTCGTCTCGTAGTGTCTCCACTTGAACCTCAGCGTCTATGGACCTGGCCACCCATCAACTTTTTTGGCTGCGGCCATGGCTACCGCCAGTTGTCATTCCTCTCTGCTTCGTGATTTCAAACACAATAGCCTGGTGATCACTATGCGTGTAGTTTTCGCTCACATTCCAACTCATGCCTCTCGCCAGTACCGGGCTGGTAAAAGTGAGATCCACTGTGGAGATTCCGTTGCTTCCCTTAAAGGTGCTCGCGTTTCCGGAATTTGCCAGGACAATTTCCAGGCTGGAGAACGCCTTCAGCAGTGCGTCTGCTCCTGCGTTCGCTTGTCGGCTGTCCCATTCTTTAGCCCATGCGTTGAGGTCGCCGATCACGATGCGTGGCGTGTGGTTCACCGCATCTGTCGTGATCATTTCCATCATTTGTTGGAACCCCTGGAGGTTCAGTCTAGGTGGCGCGTAGCAGCTAAAGATATATATGTCGTTAGCCGGCACACCTAAGTAGCCTGCCGTCCTTGAACCACTACTTGTTGGATCGGGAATTGAAGATCTTAATTGTGTGGTTGCTCTCTAAATAAACTGAATATGGATATGAATATGAATCTACCACAGGCCCAAATTGCTGCCTTTTCGGTGGAGTCAGCCACCTATGTACACCCGTAGACTCGTCGGCATTGTGCCGAGACGGTGGCAACGTCAATTTGTTTTTCCGCCACGAGGGTTTCAGTCACAGCTGCCTTCAGTGCGTCTCTCTTGTCGCCCTCCCCCTTCTCAAGTTCGAACACCATTTGTTCCTCCTGATTTCTCTTCATGCGGACGACTTTTTGCTGCCTTCTCCTGGCAACTTTGGACGTCTCTTCCTAGCCGTCGCACCTTCTTGTTTTGAGGGGGGCGCCCTTTCGTTTCTTCAGCTGGTCTTTACCGCTTCTCCACGGTTTTCCAACTGAAAGCGGAGTCAGTTTTATCTATCTCCGCCTCTGTCTTTTCTAGCTCCGTCATGGCTGTGACTATCTCGGTCACGGCCTTCGCGATCATCTTTTTAATCTCCGCGTAAAGGCTGAAACAGATTACACTTGAGTGCGCGGCGCGACATCGCGGCAAAATGAACGGTGAAATTGTTCCGCCGCGCTGTCTCACAGATTGCAATAAGAACGCAGCAGTGTAGATACAGCGCTCTTATATTGGTACTACAGATTTTCATGAGTAGTTGCCTACCCCAAACATAATTTTGTTGTTGGTACCACTGAAAGTGAGCAGCAAATTTAGGATTAGAAATGACTACGCGGCAAAAATTTTCGCCGCGCTGTCGCGCCGCGCACTAAAGTGTAATCTGTTTCAGCCTTAAATGTTCATTCTTGTGGACACGGGCTCGATCAGTGACCGAATCGTATCCACGTGCGTCTTCAGCTACGTCTCAGACTCTTCGCTTTGACGCTCGGTTGCTGCCGTGCTCCATTGGCGCTGCTGCTGGCAGTCGCCAGTTGCAATCCGCACATTTTAAAGGGGTTGAACTCTGCGTTGTTATTCTCCTTGTTAGCTACTCTGCTCTCTTCCACGTCTCCTCTCATAAACAATTAGTGCTGTTAGGTCCCCCTCTTTTAAAATGCTTTTAAATTGTTTTAAAAGAGTTTTATTAGCAATGCATATGCATCAAGAAGAAAATGAAATCTGAGGACGAGAATAATTTGTAATAATTGTATGCATGATTGTACATACAATTAGATTGGAAGCATTAAGTACTGTACTTATGTGTACATACGGAAAAGAAAAGAAAAGGAAGAAGAAGACACTGTATGTAGGTAAGTAAAGTATGCATATCGTAAGAGTGGAATTGTGTTACAATATTTTTTCATTTTCAGGGTCAAATTGTGATACATTGCATAGGGAAATACCTTAACCTTATGGTTGTGATTCGAGGCAGTGGGTACCTGAGTCACAACATCCCTCCCCCTGGGCAAAAGAAAGTTTTGTTCTTTTGAGAAAAAAACTTTCTTTCTCTACAAAGATCAAAATTTTATGCATAATAAAATTATATAAAAAGAATATATTTGCTAGCTATTGGATATTATTAGATTAGAGAATATATTTATATAATAATTTGAATGGTATACTTCTACTTTACTTATTGTATTAATTAATCTAAAATTTTATTTTATTTCTACAGAGAGTGAGTGGGTGGTATTTATTACAAGGAAGAATAGAAATTTATATTTTTCATGTAATTACCTACTTATGTAGTTAGTAAAACGAAAACATTATATATTATTATAAACATATATTACTAAGTAAGAACAAGATATTACTATTTCTTTTATTTTTATTTCTCTTCTTTGTATTTTTTTGTTTTATCGTTTTTTAAATGCTTGCCAAATTTTTTATTGTTATTCTCTTAAAAGTTTTCTTTCTTTTTATATCCTAGATGAAATCTATATGGTATACCAAGTTTGCCTTTCCTTTTATAACGCACAAAAATAATGATGGTAGAGCAAAATGGATTGGACACCCACGCATAATATTAAAAGTTATTTTGATTTTGTCATGTCCATCCGTCCGTCTGTTCGTCTGTCCGTCTTTGCCCACGATAACTCGAGAACGCGTTCACTTAGAAAGCTAAAATTGTGTACATAGACTTTAAAAAAAAGTAAAATTATGTTCGAAAATGAGACAAATCTGGTAACTCCTTCGTGGGGTTCCCATACAAAAACTGCGTTTCCACTATATATTTGGACACTGCCCGAGAACGCGTCGACATAGAGAGCTGAAATTTGGTACATGGTGTTTTCATAGTAATAGCAAATAAAATTTCAAAAATGGACTAAATCAGGGTACCCTTTCTTGGAATTGCCATGTAAATATTTAGGTTTTTTACGTATACTGTCTTAGATATTTTTATTGTACGTACTAAAAATGAATACGAAATCCTATAAAATTGCTTATAATAATTTTTTCTGTCCGACAAACCGATCTAGAAATATATGCGAAAAACGACTTCAATAATCAAGGGCATTCATCTACGGCAGGGGTGGCCAACACGCCGATCGCGAAGGGATTTTTGGTCGATCACGATGCTGTTTTTGGTTGAACAAGGAACAACTGATGACGAATTTTGGTCCATCATATGTAGTAGACATGAACAAATTTCAGTAAACAATCGTAATTCATATATACAAACAGTGTGTTTACCTTAAGGTTACAGTTCAATTTTTCAGTTTACCTATAATCGACCAAATAATTGTTTCCTTGTTAAACAAGTCTCTACCAAATTCTGGTAGGTTTATCGACACGCCGTTTTTTTTGTGTTAAAAGTGGTAACATTTATTAGCTTTCATTAAAAAGAGTCATTCTTTTTATTAACACTACTGTTGTAAAGTGTGAATGAATGTAAGTATGCACCTTTTTTATATTTTAGCTAAGATTTTTCGAAGACTTATCATTTTCATGATGAAGGGGAACTGGAGTACTTTGTTATTATGATGAATGATTAATGTTTTTGTTTAATATGCGATGCCTCTTTGCCTCTATAGCTGTTTCTAAAAGGTGGTAATCTTGAAATACGTTACCTATCTCTGCATAGCAAACAAACAGATTACCCACTAAATAGTGAATTGACAAAAAAATTAACTTAGGAATTCAAAGGCGCAAACAAGAGCTCAGCAAAATATTTTTAAAATCACGAGCAGTGACCATCAAATTATAGCAAAAAATTGCAAACCATTTTTGGAAGGGAATTTTTAATAGAGAACAAGAGTGAAATTATCAGTGGCATTACAGATCTTTAATTTCCCCGAAATACTATGATGAGGCGGATTTAGGAAAACAAGTGAAAATGTAAGAGAACAGTATAATGACATTAATAGATGTTCTTGTTTTTTTTTCAATTTGATGATTACACATGACACAGCACAATTGCTTATTTTTATTTGTATGGTTTTTAAAGATTATACATCTAGAGAAGAAATGGCTGGATATGGTTAATTCAAAAGAACGACTAGAAGTGTAGACATTTTCAACTTCTTTTATTAGAATATCTTGCTGATTTTAAATTGCCACCTTTTAACTAGTTTCAGCGACAAAAGATTCAAAAGAACAATGATAAGCTATATAAATAGATCTATAGCGCTATGTTAAAATGATGTCAGATTTCCGAGTTTTTAAGCTATCACTGCATAATTAATAAACAAGTGTTAGTCAGCAAAAGATTAAATACAAAAGAAATGTATTTAGCGTTTAAAATTGTAAACTCTATTCACGGCAGCTGTCTCAAGAGGAATCTGTTCCAATTACAACTTGTTGAAGAACAGCCAGTATTATCCAGTATTATTAATAGTATTACTACATATTGATGGGAACTGGCAAAGATTTCGAGATTATTAGCCCAGATAACTAGTTTTCTTAAAGCACAAGATAAAGAATGTACGAATTTAAATGATATAACTTGGTTGACGCGTTTAGCATTTCTAAGATATTTCACATAAAAATTGAGTGATTTGAATTTATAAATGCAAGAAATGAATAAAACATTGGGGAGATGATCGGCAGTATTAGTGCATAGAATATAAAATTTATAATACCAATAGCGTGATACTAACAAAAAACAATTTAGAGCAATTCCCAAATATATCAAAACGCTTAAAAAAGTATCGTAATTGTAATTACAACATTTAAAAATACGTTTTTAAAATCAAAAAGTTAGTTGAAAGCTTTTACGTGAGATTTCCTGACATTAAAAGTGTTCGAATAATGTGAAATATGTGTCGTTTTCCTTTAAGAGTATTTAAATGTAAAACTTATTCCTATCAAAATATCTGAAACATTTAACCTTGACAAAAACATCTTAGAAAATGAAATTATAGTGGAAATTGGTTAACGCGAAATCGTGGGGACTAGCAGAAGGTTTTCGTGGTATCCGAAAAAAATTTATAATATTGAAAAATTTGGGTGTAGGCATGGCATCCTATTTTTATTCGTCGTTATCTGAATCTTCAGCTTCATTATTGCCACAATTTCATGCTCGGCCAACTTGGAAGCAGTCTCAATATGGTCGTCCAGGTTCAAATAATCTTCGAGTGTAATATCTATGGCTAAATTCAGATAGTTGTAGACACCGCGTAAACTATTGTGTAATTTAACGTCTTCGGGACGAAGAATCTTGCGAGGGAGGCATTACCAAGAAAATCCAAGATGATTGAAACAATTTTAAAATATTGTGGTTGTTGCACATCGCAGGCAGTAGATGTAAGGAGTTCAAAATTTTCGCGAGCCGGTAGATGTAAGGAATCCAAAATTGTCATTCCATTCGTACTGGGAGTTTGTTCGTGTTATGCAATATTTCGTGTAATCCGTTTTCGTGTTATGTGAACTCTAAGCACAGATTTGAAATTGCAATACAGAGACCTTTTGGATAATTTTTATAAATATCTTAATCGAGAAAATCTTCAACATATTACTCAATATAGCAAATATATCTACTCTTATGTGAGCACCTCTTTTTTTTTAATTTAACAAGGACTGAACATCGTTCTCATACTGAAGATTCACATTATAAACACCTGGTTGGATAAATCCAGACACAGACTTTTCATTAATGATAAGTTAAAAGAGTTTTATCAGTATTTTTCATTGCCTAATTTTAAATTATTATAATTAAAAATATGTTTGTATAAACTCCCTCATGTAGGGTATCATAAGAATTGGTCTTAGACCAATTGAAGCTTTTTTACTTGTTCTTTGTTGATGTTGTTTTTTTTTTATTTGGGAAGGAGAAGAAGTTAGTGGAGGTGTAAAAGTTAAAGAGAGGAAAAGGTTACTATTGTCAGTTTTTGTGCGTTATATCATTTCTTTTGGTGATTGTTCTGTTGGTCCTTGTCCATATCTTAGAAGTCGATATTTTTCATGAATTATGGATCCATGCAGACTCTGGAAGCATGAATACATGGAATATATGCTAGTAAATATAGTCTATATATATATATATATATATATATATATAATATCAATCGGAAAAAAGTTTTAAGTCGTTATTATGGACTCTTTTGTTTTTGTTATTAATTTTAATGGTAGCATTTTCAGGGGAAATAATCTCCATGATCTCTTACGGACCTGACCATAGTGGAGAGGAATTGTTATCTCAAACTCTGTTCTTGAGTAGGACTTTATCGCCTTTTATCGCCTTGTATAAAAGATTTCTCGACGACTTCGAAGATTTTGTCATATTGTATTTTGGAGTAAAAGTGAAATTCGCACCCGAGCGAATTTCACCCTATAGGAAAATTCACATACAGTATAAAAAAGTTGAAAAAAGATCGTGCGAATTATGCCCCTTTGGGCGGAAGTACGCACCGATATAAAAATTTTCACAGAAATCACAAATTTATAAAATTGATAACTTAGCGTAAAGAAATGTTTCAAATTCTGATTTTAGAGATCCTACGGGAGTTCTGCACCTTAAAAACCTTTATATAAACAGAATTTTATCTTGCAACTAGCTATAACTTCAAGTTCAAGCAGTTCAACTTATAATCGAGAAGATTAACTTGTGTGTGAATTTTACAAGAGCAGCCTTTTATGGTGTGACTTATGGCTTTGCATTTAAAACAGGGTGCGAATACCACAGCACAGGTGCAATTATTAGAAGAACGAATAACAGCATTATACATTAAACAAGGTACGAATGTCACACAGGGAGTGTGTTAACAATTTCTCAACGGTGGATCAAAGAAAGAAACTCACTGAACACTCTCAGGTTTACAGAATATACAATCTCCAAAATGTTTACACGGCAAGAAACTTTTCTCTCAGATCAGAAAATTAAGTCTGTGAAGACCATAAGAAAAGTCTCTAGAGACACTTCTCGAAGTGTGTACACGAAATTTTTAATTCGGAAAATTCCGGAAAAATCGGGAACTCTGCATTTTTCCTGAAACGGATTTATCACTCAAATCAAAAAATTTTCTTTGAAATACACTTGCAAATTGTTCTTAAGAATTTGAATGAATAATTATTCACCGACAACGGTCTAAACGAATTGATGCATTGATTCTGGTGGCTCACTCTTTCAGACAGGGGCACAAGCATTCAGTTTTCTTAGAAAGATCTGAAATTTTTTTTTTAGATTTTTCATGCACTATTGGGGGCGGACAATGATTCCAAAGAGTTACATATGTTGATTCAGGTGCCTTGGCTGATCTGGGTCGCTAAAGACATTTATAAGCGTTGGCAAGCATACATTTTGTTCTTAGAAATTTACTTAAACATTTTTCTTTCGAATTTTTATACACTATTGGTTGCTGAAAACGATCAGTTGGATTTATGCCACTTAAGTTGATTCTACAATTTTTACGGCAAGCCTATAAAAATCAAAACCATTCGCTTTCCTCTGCGGTAGTTGCCGTTGCTTTGCTTGTACTTTCGTATTTAATTCAAGTAGTGCTGTTTAATTTAACTTCGCGTTTACTTTTAATTTATAGGAGAAGAATAAACTTGCTACACCAGTAGCGATCGAGGTAGAAATAGTAGCGAAAGTGGAAAGCAAAAGACTGATAAGACCATTGATAACTATTTTCAGAAGAAAGCAAGATCAGTTAGTTCCCATCAAAAGATATATTCAGTGACATATCATACACTTCTACTCCTATTCCTTTGACTGTGATTCAAGGTGCAAGCTCTTACTCTCAGTCATTTACTTCACCCGTGACAGAATTGGTTGCGTCACAACTATTTCTACAATCTTTGCACGAGAAAGAGAATCTGGATATGAGTCCGTAATGTCTGTCCACTCTGTGATCGACATTAATGTATGTGGATAATATTATCGACAGGTTTTCAAAATCAAACCGAAAATTAGGTTTTGTGATATATAACTTAAATATGATAAAAAAAAAATTAAAAGCGACTACTTCCGACTTTTTTCTCCCCTCGAACTTTTTAGGTGTGACCCCCCTCCCCCCCCCCCCCCCCTGAAGGTCTGGATACGCGCCTGCGTATACCTATAATGTTCCGTACATTTTGTAACAAATTTTCAAATAAAATTAGTGACAAATATTATTGTGATTAATTGGAAATAGTTAGTACGAATATCCGGAATTTCTATTATTGTAAAATCTCAAGATCGATTCAACTTTGTGCAAAAACTGGCGACATTATGTTTTCCGTTGATTTAAGAACTCAGAGCTCTCATCTGCTTTAAAATAAATTTTTTAGTGTTTTTAATTTTTTCTTTACGTCAGAAGAGGAAGTATCAAATAAAGAAGCGTTTGAAAGTCTTATTATTCCTAACGCTGGGCCCCGCGCAATTTTTTGGAAAAAATTTATTACGTATTTTGGGTGTCAAGAACAGGTATGTAGTTTTATATTATCCTTTATTTGAAAGTAGTTTGCCATATTCCAAATCACTTTCCAAATTGATCTGAAAACCGTACAGGATTGTTTCTACGTAACGTTTTGAGCAACTCAAGCCTTCACAGGATGTTTGGTTCCACGTACGGAATATTTCATTGCAAAGGTGTACGATCAAATGAAAGGTAACATTCTGAGGTTCCTAAATCTTGTCAGGAATTGCTATGGTTATTATGTATTTTTATTGGAAAATCGTTCAAATTTTAACAATTTAGGATGTTTTTAATTTTTATCACTTTCACGACCTATAACTGCCGATGAAAGAGGGAGGACAGGTCTTTGGTCACTTATTGAAAAGCTCTATTTTTATAGGGTACATAATAAGAAATTTATGGGCTATTAAGAGAAACAAATAGCACCCAAACGAAGAATTTACCAGCCCCTTTTCCATAAAATATATTGCTGGATAAGACCTATTACCCTCGGAATTATTCCGGACGCGGAACCAAACACCTTGTATTAACTAGTTTAGATTAGTAAGATTAGTAATTGTGGCACCATTTGAAATATACAGTGAGAGTTACATCAAATATATTATTTATTTTGTTCATAGTAAAAAATGTCTAAAAAATTAGCGTCTTTCTGGTTATAATAGATATTACACTTTTAATAAAATTTTCATGATAATATTTGTTCTAATTTGAATTTTGTGGACAACGCCATTGCTAAGTAATAATCCAGTCCAAACAACAGAAGTAACTCAGCAAGACTCGTTTTACTTAAATACAACGAAACTAAATAATTCTAACGTCTTATTAGAGGAAAGTGGTGCGGTGCTAGAATCCTTGGCTGATTCTCTGTCTGCTTCAACCTCTTCGGATTATCCCATTTATACTGTAACTCTACCTGTCGCCAGAACAAATAAGGGTGTTTCCACTTTTAAGGACGTTTCAACGATTGAACAGTACCTAAAATGTGCAACAGGAGTCATTATAAAGAATTTTTATAAATAAAATTTTTTATATATAAAATGAAAAATTGGGCAATAAACATAGAGATTTGTTGTCATCACTTATTATACATGGGGAATTTGGATCATGTGAAAATAATGTAAAAATCACTTCATGTCGATTCCAAGATTTATCCAATGAGATTGTCAGAATTTTTCCAAGCGAAACTTCAGATATATATTTTGTGCCATATAATAAAATCAGCAAAACGCTAGCTACAGGAAAACTGTGGAACTCATATAATCCTTATATACCTTATATACCTTAGCATCACCTGTGGAAAAAGATATAGCTGGAAAAATTTCTTTCCTAGAAAATAAAGTGAAAGCATTTTGGAGAGACACTAAAGATGTTAGATTCCAGATCCTAAACTCCCGAAAAAGTACATGTTCAATTCAAAACTATTTAAACAAGTTTCCAGTCTTAAAAGGGCCCGACGGTTTCCATCTTTTACTGCAAGAGTTTGATGACGAATATAAAGAGAAGACAAATAATTTCTTTTCTACTTGGCCGAGTTGGAATGAAAAAATAAACAAATATTGGGCTAACAAAATTAGGAGAGATGTGTCAGATGTTTAAATATCTCATGGAGCTTTAAGTGGTTTCATCATTTTAAATGCACTTGCGAAATCTACTTAAAACAGGAAATCCAATGAAGACTGAACCCAAAAAAACGGTTGAAATTAACTGAAGCGGAGGTGCTCCAGTCATTTTTTTTATTGGAACAGGTAATTAAAATTAACAACAAAAATAGCTATATTTATATTAAATCACCATAATTGCAGGAGTCTACCCTTCTTAATGAGAAAATCTCAAAAATTCGAAAAAAATTACAAAAGTCAAAGCAAACTCTTCAGCCTTCTATCATTTTAATTGGCAATGACTTTGGAAAGATCTAATATATTTTCGAAATACCTTTTTACTATTATCTTTTGCATTTTATCACAGATGCTATTAGTGCGGCCTATGTAGCAGTCGACGACGTATTATATACCTTTGAATCATCACTCAAAGCAATTGATGCATGCTTCAAATTGTTTTATGCTCTGAATGCAAAATATCCTTCTTCTTGTGAGCCAGTGTGGACTTTCATTCAGAAGGCTGTTTATAATATAACTACGCCGTATGACAGACATTTTGCAAAGGTGAATTCACTTATCGCAGATTTAAATTAACTAATCTATTCAGTAAAAATATATTTAAGATATTTTAAAATACATACAGTTAGCTTTTTTGTATCATAAAATGGAATGTTTTAAATGTTTTAAATTGCTTTCCACTTACAAGGGATATATAAAACATATAAAACTTTATCACAAATTTGAAGTGAAGTATATTTGTAATAGTTGTAATTCTGATGGAAGAGTTTTCTCATAGTTTGACTCATTTCGAAAACATATCGTGAAACAGTTTTCTACATTAAACATAAAACATCAATTTCGTAGTGAAAATTCCAGTAATTTAAAAAATAACGCTATAGCACCACTTACCAATAGTAGTGAAATTTGCTCTAATAACACTAAAAATTCAACAGAACTTAAATGCAGTATTCAAACACTAGAAAATATAATACAGAATGAAAATATAAATTTAGCTTGTAATATTTATGAAAATGGTAAAATTTGTAAAAAAACAGCAAATGAATTATTTTCAATTTTAAAAAATTATTTTCACGCAAATATACTTAATGCAATAGAACACTTTATGATTGAATCATTGGAAAAAAACCAATTACATCCACAATCATAAAAGAAATATATTCATTAATTAAAGATTCTTATACAGAAATGCTTTCTACTGAATATCGAAGAATTAAAGCTTTAAGTAGTTCAACCTCCTTTTTCCAACCGGCTTCTGTCATAATAGGAGAGCGCATTAATCCTATCCGACAAGATAATAAGATCGTTTTAAAAACGGTTAATGTTACAGCTTCAGTTATTTCAGAAAATTTAGAGGAAGTTGAAAAATATTTAGTTTATTTAAAATCGAGTACTTCTGATATTAGTAATATAATCCAAACAGATTTCTGGAGAGTTAAGATTTCTGCTTTAGAATGTGACAGCAAAACTATAATTTTGCCACTTATTTTATATTTCGATGAATTCGAAACAAACAATGCATTATACCCTAGGCAGACAGACAAAATCAATGATCATTCATTCGTAATTGATTTTTTCAAAAATCAAGTTACCCAAGATTTTGCGAATTAAAACGAAAGTCCTGTCAATTTTTATATGTAATTGACAGCACATTTTTAATAATTAAAATTCAAAGGTAAAGTGATTTTTGAAAAATTCAATTATGAACGAATGATCATTGATTTTAACCGTCTGCCTAGGGTATTAGGCTCTAGAGCAGGGCAACAAAATCTAGGGGCTGTTTACATTTCTATTGGATGTCTTCCTCCAAGATTACAATCCAAACTTAGCAATATATTCTTAGATATGTTATTGAATTCTCTAGACAGGAAAAGATTTGGGAATCGTGTATTTGCTTCAATTATAGAAGAACTTAAGTCTTTGGAAGATCCTGGAATTGAATTATTCAATAGAAAGATTTTCATACTTAGTCTATGTATCGGAGATAATAAGGGATTAAATTCTCTTTTAGGTTTCACTGATAGCTTTGTTGCTAATTATTATTGTCGGCATTGCAAAATGCATCGAACCCAAGCAAAAATTGCTTTCAAAGAAGATTTTACATTGTTACGAAACAAAGAGAATTATGACCAAGATGTCACCATAAATAACGTGTCTGAAAATGGAATAGTATCAAATTGCATTTTTAATAGTTTACATAACTTTCATCCTACAACAAATTACTCTGTCGATCTTATGCACGATTTATTAGAAGGGATACTTATTACGAAATCAGCTTAATGTTGAAAGATTTTATGTTCGTGGACAAATACTTTACTTTGTCCGAGTTCAATAACCGTATCTTTTTGTTTAATTATGGTAATTATGATAATATAAACAAAACGCCTGAAATAACTATAGACCATTTAAAGTCTAACAAAATAAGATATTCTGCTTCGGAAGTACTATGGCTTTCAAAATTTTTGGGAATCAATATTGGAGATTGGGTTCCTGATGGAAATGAGAAATGGGACGTATTTATTCAATTAAGACGTATTCTAGATATAGTTGTTTCGCCATGTGTAAGTCAAGAAACAGTGGTAGAGCTACAGAACTGTATAAATAGGCATCACAAATCATTTTCTGAAGTGTTTAAAGTACCACTTCGTCCTAAGCATCATTTCCTGACACACTATCCGCGTATAATGAAAACAGTTGGACCATTAGTTAACATTTGGTCTATGAGATATGAGGCCAAGCACAAAGTACTGAAAGATATCGCGAAATCAACGACGTCTAGAAAAAATATTTGTCATACGATCTGCCACCGGTATTTACTTTCTGATAGTCATGTGTGTGATGAGCGAAAACAGTCCAAGGATAACTTAAAGCATGGTAAGGAGCTGTTTCCTGATTTATATGCTTACAAAAGCATACTTGAGAAGTATGACTTTGAAAATAATGGAGGGAAATTTTGTTCCTGGGTTAATACTTGAAATAATAAAATTAAACTTAATTCAGTGATTCAAATTGGAAATGTGTACGATTATCCGCAGTTTGCCGTGATAGACCATATTTGTATATTATGAAAATGATGAAGTGTACTTTTGCATTAATATTTTATCAACTTTGTTCTTTGACAATCATAAATATTGTCACGTTGTTAAAAAAAACTCTAGAGTACGATGTTTTTCCTTTCACCGGGAAATATGAAAAAACGTTTACTTTCATCGAATTTAAAGGAGAGTATCTCATTTTTTAGTAATGGCCGATATTACAATTTTTTATTACGTTTAACTTTATAAAAATAATTTTTTATTACATTAAGTTCATATGTATGTATGTAACCTATGTATTGGTATATTATCTATTATAAATAAAAATTATAAATGAAGATTGGTACGCTTTTATTTAACAACCCCCAACATAGTAATGGCATGACTAAGTATTACAAATAAAACCTACCTGACAAAACGTGGTATACCCAAGTACTTGTAAAAAATCTTATAAAATGTTTTTCGATATTGATTTGAAATTATCTATTAAAAACTAAGTTCCAATTTGTCAACTACAACACATTTCATATGATTTTTTTAACAAAATTTGTCGGGTACCCCAATTTACTCCAGTATGTCCTATAATGCATATTAAAGATTTTGCTATGATAAATAAGTTCACATATTAAAGTTCTATACCTATAGAGCTAACGAAGCATGTACTTCAGTATAATATATATAACCATTGTGCAAATACTAATTTGTATGATGTGTCAATTTGTATTATACTGTATACAAAACAATAGCAACGAGTTCTATGTAAGATAATTTTGATTGCAATACAGGTTTTTTTTGCTCTTATAGAATACAAGAGTATGAATCAATCATGTGATGTGGATTACTATATATATAATACCTGATGTTAAGTTCCGATGTTCGCACTATTATAGCTTTATCGTTAAGTAAGTTATTTATTTTACATAGGAACTAATTTATGCATGACATTGGCCGTTACTAAGATTGTCTGATATGGTTACAGATAATTTTTATAATTTTTCTGAGTATTATATTACATAACTCGACAACTCATAAGTTGAATACTATTTGGATAATACTGGTTGTTATGTATTTTCACTATCCCTAGATTTCATATACAGGGTGTCCCGAAAGTCGACGTCAAGCCGGAATCGGGTGATAGACCAAATCATAACAGTTACCAGAAAAATATAAAAAAAAATTCTAAGTCATGTATTTTTCAAATTATAGACATTTCTTTTGTTTTCGAGAAAATGTACACCTTGTGATGGTTTTTCAGCTCTTGTTGCTACAAATCTTTACTTTTTTTCAATTTTATTTTTCTTATGTAATCCCGAATATGCCTTATGTAACCTGCTACTTTAAATTCTAAGCCTACTGTTCCAGCTTGGAAGAAAATGTCACATTTTGCCGAGCCAAGAATAGAAAATTAATACTTCACCCAACTTTAACTGACTGTAATGAAAGCAAAATTTACTACGCCAGTTTGGCAAGTAACTTCAAAAGTTGACGCATTTAATAAGGATTCTAAAATGGTATAACACTTCCTACAATATTTCTTAGATTACGGAAAAAAAAATTTTTCTTGAAGTAACCCAGTTTCGAAAAAGTTCTTTTTACCTACTAAAAGTGATTCTAGTATACCCAAAGCTTGCCGTAAGATCGTAAGTTTAAAAATCTAGTTTGAGTGAGACGGAGCATTCAATGAAGTGTAACTGAGACAGATAGTGACGCTTTCAAGTTAGAGATGCTAACTTTTTGTTAAATTTAGGACAAATTTTCCTTAAGTTTAAAATTAAACAACAATTATTTGGATGCTAAGATTTATTATTTACAAAAGATGTTCAAACTGCCTTCCTTCGGCTGCAATACAAGTTCGACATCTTCTTAAAAAGGATCGGGTTATCAGACGGGCAAATCTTCCATTGGTGACAAATTCAGCTGCTTCCGTAATTCTGGAGCTCATGTTTTTTGTAAAATACGGTGAGCCATACTTTTAGGCACTCCTGTGCTTTCCTGGATTGGACGTACCAAAGTACTTGGGTCTTCTTCAACTGCTTGAAGTACTACGTCCTCGTAAGGTAAGGAACTCTTTTTTCAGCATGTACATACTTGGTTTGGAAGTCGGCCCTCTGTGGAGAGTAGACGACGCACATTTGTAAAAACTCAATGATTTGACGAGCGAGCGCAACTATCTTGCTAACTCAAACTAAAATCTGAAAGTTACGGTCTTAACGGCAAGCTTTGGGTACACTAGAATCACTTTTAGTAGGTGAAAAGAAAGGTTTCGAAACTGGGTTTCTTGGGTTAAGAAATAATGTAGCAAGTTTTATACCATTTTAGAATCCTTATTAAATGCGTCAACTTTTAAAGTTACTTGCTAAACTGGCGTAGTACATTTTTTTTCATTACAGTCAGTTAAAGTTGGGTGAAATATTAATTTTCTATTCTTGGTTCGGCAAAATGTGACATTTTCTTCCAAGCTGGAACAGTAGGCTTAGAATTTAAAGCAGCAGGTTACATAAGCGCTCTTCGGGATTACACAAGAAAAATAAAATTGAAAAAAGTAAAAATCTGTAGCAACAGGCGCTAAAAAACCATCACAAAGTGTACATTTTCTCGAAAACAAAAGAAATGTCTATAATTTGAAAAATACATGACTTAGATTTTTTTTTTATATTTTTCTGCTAACTGTTATGATTTGGTCTATCACCCGATTCTGGCTTGACGTCGACTTACGGGACACCCTGTATATATAAGACACGCACTATATAAAAAATGATACCGAGAGTTAAAATTTCTCTCCGTGTGGTAACTACACATACCGAAATCGGAAAGATTTAAGGATTTCAAAGTCAGTTTAAATTTAATTTAATTCGGGCAGCGAAGGAGAAAACAACTTAACTTTCAGCAAAAGAAGAACGTTGGGAAAGTGCAAATTTTGTTCTATTTTCTATGGAATAACCCTAAATTAAATAAAAATTAACAAAAAAGTTTGTCAAACTCACTCCACAGTTAACTGATAGAGTAGAACACACAAATAGTCTCCGGAGATATGGAGACAAAAAATGAACAAACTTCGAAGACCAGATACCGAACATGGAAACCCGATTGATTTGAAATACCTGACGGGAGACCGGAGACCAAGAAAATCTCTAGTGATTTTTTATCTTTAGAATTTTTTTTCGTGATTTTCAATTCATTCCAAAAGTACCTTAAATCTACCAATCGAAATTCCTCCATGGAATTTTCGTTCATATCTTCATCCTGATTTTCTTTTTCTATCAGAATTGTGAACGAACCTATTTCGCTATAATCCTCACTATTTGGGCTGGCATTCATTTTACCTGCTTCATATCTTTCTTCATTTATATTAGCAAAATTTCTTTTCTGTGCGTTAAATTTTCTCTTGTGCTTTCCTGTAGAGATCTGAAACACAATAATGGAATACAAAATAGAGTTTTTGTTGTAGTCGCTATGTCAATGCAGTATAAATATATCGCGCAGATAGAGAGACGAAGAGAAGACCAGAACAAACCATCAAACCGCTAGGAGATATTTCATAGAAATTCGCGATGGGTAGTACCACTAAGCGTAGGTACAATAAAAAGAGAAGTCAATTAGATTGAAAAATCTCCGACAGTCTTCTTCGTGAGAAGGTGACTCCCACAGGCAAATTTTTGCTCTGGTGCACAAAGTTCTTATTTCTACCCATTTCATAGCTCTATTCACTTAAAATAGGACGCGGGACGTGGTATTCAAAAAATTAATTGATTCTTTGTGGCAGAAATTCGCTGTGAAAGCCAAGGTAGTCAATTTCGAAAAAATGCTAGAGTTACTCCGTGAAGATCTTTGGTTGCCAGAAAGGTCAGCTAGTTTACCTATTCAAGGAGGCAGTAGTGTCAAAAATTACTTCAAAGCATGCGTAAAATACGGCGAATAAATCTACCAAAAACAGCTCTGTGAAGCAAGGGGCGAGCCCATTCTAAAGGAAGTATAAATTTGTCCCGTTATAAAGGCTTTGGATGAATTAGCTATTTATTTCGGTACTTACAGATGAACTGATCTTTCTTTAAATGAATTTAGGCGATACCGAATACTGCATTGATAAAAAGATTCATCACATAATGACAGCAGCTCGAACCTTTAGAGGGGTCGGGCTAATCGAAAGGTATAATCGTTATATAAAGAGGACGATTAACCCGTTCAAATGGGCATTACAAGTACTTGAGAGCGTTCCATATATGTAATTCTCATAATAATTTTCGTGCAATGAGCTCGATTAAAACATTTATAAGAAAGAAGTTGCTTTTGACTGAAATCGCGTAAATATTCGTCAGCAGATTCCCTCTTAGATAAAAAAAAAATTGAAAAAATAATTTCAAAAGAGAGATGTCATTGGTACAAAGTCAATACTTTTATTGGTCGACACAAGTTCTTTGTAATTTGTAAAAATGCTTCATCTTCGAAAATCGCGTTTTGAAAACAATTCGTACATAAATTAATAGTACCTAGTAGTAATTATAATCGCTAGAAAGATAATCGATTGTAGTCAAAAAATTGGTTCACACTTTATATACTCTGACAACTCACTACACCTCATCAATTTTCGTTCAGTTTTCTAAATTACATACTTATAGTATATTAGAAAAACAACTCTTCAAAACTTTAAAAAGTTCCATTTTGTCCTTTCTACAGCTTCTTTAAAACGCGGTCATAAATGGAACGCCACAAAAAATAACTATTTATAATTTAGCCAACCTTCCTCCAAAATTTCATCAAAATTATTCACATTTCACAAAATCAAATTCACATTTCACAAATTTGCACATTTATAAGATTATTTCCTTTTCATATATACACAGATTTACATACCTAACAATATTCAATTTTCTCTTCTTTTTCCATAATTATTGGCACGAATTTTACTAATACGTCCCATGATTAAATAATACCGTAGAAATAGGAAAGACAAGAAGAATCATGTAGTACATCAGAAGTGAAACGCTTTTGCATTCAACAGAGATTGTGCGATGCCTCCACATAAGTTCCTAATTTTATACTTGAGTGAAAAGTTTTTTTATTTTGCATACTTGTGGGCATTTATGATTTAATGATTAGTTTGGAGAAATCGTTCCTTTTTCTTTCATTACACATACATTTATCCAGCTCTTATGATGCTGTGATATTCGTGTGTGTTGTACTCGAAAGCATTTCGCTATGTGCAACTGCAGAGCAGTAGGATTGCATAGGTATGGCGAGATTTTAGATCTGCCTGTTGGATTTTTCATACAATTTTTTTGCAACTTATAAAATGTTGATGGTGAGGAGCGGCAGGGGCGAACGAAATGTGTGCGCATTGTGCACTGTGGTACCTTATTGCTTGGGCAAATTTTATTTTAGTGAAGCTGGTCATCAAATAAAACTCTTCCGAGAATTCTGATTGTAATGTACCATATAGTTTTTGTATGTTCACACTTTGTCAATAATTACCATTTCATTAACTAGAGAACTACATAGATACATTAGAGAGTTAGATTTAAATTTACCAACAACCGGATTTCCAGGTTGAGCGATGTCTGGTAGTATTTCCATTTCAATTGCGCATAAAATTTTTGCATGTTTCAAGGAAACTAATTCAACATGATTAGGACAGTCGGTATTAGTATAATCGGAAAATTCTTAGGGTGACACATTGTGTTTATTTAAGCTTAGCAACAAAGCAAGGATAAGAGTGTGCACCTTTTTGTCTGTCCACATCTAAAGTAGTGCTAGAATATGAAAAAATTAGTATGAAAACTGTTGATGATATAATTTCGGAAAGAATAAAAAAATGAAAAAAGGAAACAAGTAAAAAAGCTGGAATTGGTGTAAGACCAATTCTTGTGATACCCTAGATGAATGGTGTATGTAATTTCGTATCGTCCATCTGTGTAAGTTTGTTTTTTGAAGTGGTTTTTCGCATATATTTTAAATACGGTTCGCCGGTTATAACCAATTTCATAGGACATTATATTTTGAAGAAGTTTCCCGGAAGGTGTTGCTCGATTTAGTCCATTTTGAAATTATATTTACTTTTCCTTATTCTACTTACCACTTGCAAAATTTCAGCAGTGAACGCGTTCTTGAGTTATCCTTCAGTGAACTAGTAAGCATTTTATTATCTATTAAAAAGTCTTCACTATCCTCTTGACAGTTTGTATCACTAGACGGAGGTAACAACTTATATGATATTATTTTGGCAAAAATGTGATTAACACTATACAAAGACGGATTCCTATTAAATCCACTTCTACTTCGAACTAAAGAGAAAAAGTTTTCAATTGGGTCTTGATTTAATTTGTATGTCAAAAGAAATAGATGATTAGGATACTCTGCAAATATATCTTCGGATAATAATAATGTGGACCTTATACTTTAAATTATACCTTTAATCCAATAGGTTTGTCTGTAACCCTTAAATTTTATATTTTCGAAATATTGTATCATTTCGTCTAAGTATTTTCTAACTTCATTGTCTTTCCTTAGGCCGCATTTGTACATATTCCGATTAAAAGGAGCCTTACTATTAAAACAATCAAGCAAGTTGTTGACTTTCTTGAAAAATATTGCAGTAGATTCTGCAAATGGAGCAGTCTCGGGGCTAAAAGCTTATAACTCATTCGCTGTTTTTATTGCGGTACTGCATGTGTGACTGAAAACTTGGGTTGCATACGAAACTTTCATCTTTTACCAGCTGTTTGGCATAACATGTTTGGACGTAATTTTACAACACATCCTTGTTGAATTATTTTTTTCTACATTGTATAATTCTTGCACGCATTTCCATGTAACAACACCTTCAGTGCCTGTTATGTCCTTTTTTTAATAGAGTATTTCTTATAGATTTTACTAAATGTGGGAAGCCGAAATTCACAAAAAAATTTCTATTACTATGGAAAAAGAAGGGTTATCTGGTGTTACATTTAATCGGTTGAAACAGTTTCTGTTATTTGAACCCTGGTCGCATTTCTTACACGTATTCCAATACTTTGACAGTAATTTATATTGTCAATGAGTTTGTTCTTTAGAGTTTCCCCAGATATTGGACATTCAATAGCAAAATAGCTTATAACATATTTATAGTTCGAAAATATTCCGCGGACCATGAAAACAGATATATATTTTGCAAGCTTGTAGTTTTTGTAATTATCAACATCAACATATCCAACAATTTCATCAAATTTTATGTCGTACACTAATTCTCGCTTTATAGCCATTTCATCGAATATAAGAGATGCCTCTTTCATTGCTGTGGTCCAGTCACATAATAGCTTTTTCAAATTTTCTGTAAT
Source organism: Dioctria linearis (assembly GCA_963930735.1). Lineage (NCBI taxonomy): Eukaryota > Metazoa > Arthropoda > Insecta > Diptera > Asilidae > Dioctria > Dioctria linearis. The sequence goes on along the minus strand of OZ005740.1, from coordinate 218,488,328 downwards.
TGCTACATTATTTGTAATTGGTTGCCAACGATTTATCGAACAAACTGCCGGAAGTTTTAAATTCAAAACATTTCTTAAGTATCTATAAGCGGATGGAGATTTGTAATGAATATTTAACGACAAATTCTTTTGTTTTTGATTATATTGAACTGCCTTTCCATTCGATAAATTCATTTTTGAAAATGCTTTAGCATGTGAACTAATATTTTGCAGAGAATCAATAATCATTGTTAAATATGTTTGTTTATTTTGGCGCGTGATTTTATTTCTTATTAATAGGGTTTTTTATCTAAACTAAACTTACTTATTGTATTTTTTAGCGAACTTATCTTTTTGCTTTTCTTTAGCTTCTTGTATTTAGTTGCAAGAGCAGCATATTTAGACCGATAGAAACTAGCAGACTTCTCTGACTTTAAACAAGAACTACATTTTGCCTCTGGTATCTCTTCATCTGGATTTAAAAAAATTCAAAGGCTCCATAAAAGGAAGGTCTTCAAGCATGCATTCATTCTGCGGAATAGAACGTCGTTCATAAGTTTTTCCCTCAAACCGAACAAGTATATGGCCTTCCGGAAAATCTAATGAATGCAGATCATAGTCAATATTTAGTTAGCTGCAAAATGACGTGAACAGACATACACTAGGTAAATTATTGGTAAGATTGCATACTTCTAACCCATTTATCGAATTCGTTAGTATTTTTGGAAGGAAACTTAAAATATTTCAAATTCACATTATCCCGTTTTCGTGCGGTGACGATTCGACTACACACTTTACACCCCAAAAGTTTTCTCGTTGCCATTATTTAAAAGTTTAAAAGTTCGAAATTCAAATGAAAATATTATAAATTTCAAGCGAAAATCCAAAACTTCTAAGTAGGTACATACCTACCTGTTCACTACAAATATAAGACAAACATTTATTTATTTTCAATTATAAGGAAATCAATTATATATTGAAAAGTAAACACCCAGTTTTAAAATAAGAATTCTTTGGAATTCAGATAGTTAGATAAATCAAGAACGCGTATACTTAGAGAGCTGAAATTTTGTACACGGACTTTAAAAAAAAAGTAAAATTAAGTTCGAAAATGAGACAAATCGGGCAACTCCTTCGTGGGGTTGCCATACAAATCTTTCGTTTTCCACTATATATTTGGACACTGTCTGAGAACGCATCGATGTAGAAAGCTGAAATCTGGTACAGGGTGTTTTCATTATACTAGCAAATAAAATTTCAAAAATGCACTAAATCGGGCAACTCTTTCTTGGTATTGCCATATAAAAATTTAGGTTTTTTACGTATACTGTGGAAACGATCAGTCCTAGACATTTTTATTGTAGTAAAAACTTCTTCAGAATACGAAATCCTATAAAATTGGTTATAATAATTTTTTCTGTCCGACAAACCGTTCTAGAAATATATGCGAAAAACCACTTCAAAAATCAAACAAATCAAACATGCATAGATCGGTGACAATACGAAATTTCATACGGGCATTCATCTAGGGTATCATAACAATTGGTCTTAGTCCAATTCTTTTACTTGTTTTTTCTTTATATTCGCCACAATAATACCTCTGATCACTGCTATAAAGCGCATTTACATAACGATGTACAGATCACAATTAAAATTTTCAAATGTCTTTTTCTATTTTTCTCTTCAGCTAAAAGGGCAGATCCTAATGAAAACGCAAAACAACAAACAACAAAACATATAAAAATTATCTGGAAAGCATCTACAATTTCCTTGTCCAATATAAGCTATAAAATATGTACGTGATGAGCCTAGTACATCAAAATCGATCAATAGTAGGTCGACCTACCGAGATGATTATGCGTGCATGGTTGCAATACGCAGGCGCAGGCCTACGCAGTCGCACTCGCCCCCGTTTAGAGATTCTCCTTCTTGCTTAAAAAATAAAAGCCCAAAGGTATGCAAAATAAAAAAACTTTTCACTCAAGTATAAAATTAGGAGCTTATGTGGAGGCATCGCACAATCTCAGTTGAATGCAAAAGCGTTTCACTTTTGATGTACTACATGATTCTTCTTGTCTTTCTTATTTCTACGATAATACATAGTTACTCACAATTCGCTACCTATAACCATAATAGAACTGGCAAAAAATTTCTCTCCTCAAAAGCAAAAATGAACAAATTACCAATGATAAAAATTAAAATATTCCGGGAAATCTACACACATACATATACCTAACGTAGAAAATAACGTCACACACTCTCCAAGCATGCAGCTAGAGCCCGCCGAGCTTTCAAAACTAATGAAAGCCTTCGAAAAGCACATTACTCCATCTGACGATGATAGAATGAATTGAAAACGCCAAATTGTATGCAAAATATAATAAAACAAGAAATGTTTGCCGTTACCATCATTAACACTATTGACTTTATTTCCTTTATCATTGCACAAATAAATTTGAGTTTTTCAAAATAAACAGAAAAAGGTTCGATCTTTGTTACAAATTGAACTTTCTTTGAAATAATATCATAATTTTGATAGTTATTTGTCTCGGAAAATAGCAACTTTCAAACGAAAATATATTAGTAACCATGATTTTTTGTCTGGTTTTCTTTCCGTCACTGCCTCTTCCAGGCCAAGATCTTCCATACTCAAGTACAAATTTATCTATTTAATGTACCATTATTACGTTTTGATGTACTAAACTTTGCAAATTTCATGAATTCTAGAGTTTTCTAAACCTAATTAAATACATATAAAACCCCGCAATCTTTATTTTTGACACGTCATTACCTAAGTTTATGCATTTTCTCTAACTATATGCAATTTTATCATGATATTTAGTACGCACAGATTTGCAGCAAATTTGTATTAACTTTTCGTGTTTTTTAAGATTTCAGTGGTAACCCCCCAATTTCTTGGCCTAAAACTGCAGGAGCCGCACTTATTACTCTCGGCGGTTTAAAAAACGGACTCCCCGAGGATCGGTGATATTGCACCTAGGTAACTTTCTCACGACGATGGAAGATCGTACGTGAGAATATGCGAATTATTTTATGTGCATTCAATTTGCACAACGGAAAATGATGCATTTGAAATTTTTGAATGCAAATGAAAGATGTAAATGAAAATTTAAATGATTTTTCGTTTTCAGGGTCGAATTTGCAATACATCAAGACTTTATTGTATAGGACAATATATTGATGTATTGACTATATGCTTGTGATTCGTGGCGATAGATACCTGAGTCACAACATGAAGAGGTTCCCATTAAAAAATCTCTAGGGGTCAACGCTTTCATGTCCTTAGGGTCTGAGCTGATTTCATAAAGGGGCCCATAAAGGGGCCGCGAGTTTAGGCAGGCCTCAATCTGTGTAAGTAGAGTATATAATTCTTCGAAAGTTAGTGTGCAAGTATCGATGACTTTCTTTAGATGAGTGTTCACGGCTTTCACCCAAGCTTCCTAGAGGCCTCCAAAATTGGGAGCGTAGGGTGGGGATGAAGTGCCAATCTGTTCCTTGCAATGTCAAAAGCGCACTAAGTTATTCGGAAAGTTTAGCCTGCAGCAAAAAATGTGATCGTTTTAATTCCGTATCTGCTCCAATAAATGTTTTGGCCTTGTCACTGTACGCCTCCTACAAAATCCTCTCCGGGCAGTAAAACGTTTGTATGCAGCGATAAATGCTGCTTTCGAACTTGATTTTACTTTTTTTTTAAAGCCCACCTGCAATATTTCAGCTCTCTAAGTACACGCGCTCTTCAGTTATCATGAGGACGGACTGACGGACATGTAAAAATCAAAATAACTTTAATTTTGCTCTACCATCATTATTTCTAGGTGTTACTAATGGAATGACAAACTTAGTATATCTACCCTATGATTTCATCTAGGGTATAAAAACTTGATTGAAAGATTCTGTTCCCAACATAGTAATATTGTTAAGAATTGTGTTAACAATAGCCATCAGTGTAGCTAGTAATGAACAGAGCTTTTCCAAATTAAAATTAATTAAAAATTATCTTCATTGAGTGATTTGAGATTGCGAAATCTAACGATACTCTTCATAGAAAAACAACTAACAGATGATATAAATTTTGAAAATATTATTCAAGACTTTTCTAATAAAAAAGTAAGCAAAATTAATATATAAACATTTTATCAATATGTGTATACAATCTGTGTAAACAAAAGATATATTTTTTTTATTTATATATTTGTTCCGTAATTGTCAATAATCAAAAGAGACACACTAAAAGTAATCTATAATTAATTAATAAGAAATTCAAAAAAAACTTCTTAAGAAAATAATAATCTGCAATAAAAAAGAAAGGTAAGACGAGACAAAGCCAAACCAGTTACAGCTACAAATAAAATCCATGTTCAATATTTTTCTTTTCAATATAGATTTTCATTTATAATGGCAACAGTAGAAGCATCTAATTCCCAACAAACAGTAAAACAATCGACGCATTCTTTACTGGAAAGATATCAGAAAAGTAGATGAAGACAGTTCAACGGATTGCGCATGGAAAATGAATTCTGTGATTTAATTCTAAAAACTGAAGATGGGTTCGAAATCGGATTACATAAAATCATTGTATCTTCATCTGGCAACTATTTCAGGGATTTGTTAACAATGCCAATGAAGGAGAAGAAAGAATGATGTATCTGGCTACCTCGGCTCTTATAAGTGGAAGAATCTGAGAAAATTGTCACGTACATTTACACCAGCGAATTCAATGAGGAAAGTGTTGAAATGTCGAGGAAATTGTTAAATATGCAGTTATGTTTAAGTTTGAAGAAATAATTGAAATCTGCTCACTAATTTTAAGTGAATCAATTATGAGTCAAACCTGCCTGAAATTTTGGCGGCTCGCTAGAAATAATCTGATTTATGATTTCGACAATAAATGTTTGGCATATATCGTTAGCAGAGCTGATCATCTTTTCGGAAGCTCATTAATGACTATGGAGATGAAATCTTTACTTGCTGATGAAGATTACATCTACAATCTGACGAAGTAAAGGCACTTTCACATCAAAAACAAGAACAGAAAAATGTAAACCGAAAAACTCAATTTATTCCACTTTAAAACAAAATTTGTGTTCCAATGATTAATAAAATCCAGAGAAATAGGATAAACTAAGAATTTTACTGAGAAAATAGTTACATTTATTTCAGATTTTGAAGAAAAACACAACTTTTATGATTTATCGGCCGAAAACTTTTTCGGCGGAAAAATTTGTCCGATAAATCATAAAAGTTGTGTTTTCTTAAAAATTCTAAGATAAATATACTATTTTATTAGTAAAATTATTAGTTTTTCCTATTTCCCATGATTTTATTAATCATTGAAGCAAAAATCTTGTTTTAAAGTGGAATAAATTGAGTTTTTCGGTTTACATTTTTTCGATTCTTGTGTTTGATGTGAAAGTGCCTTAACGATCTTTCACCATGTAAGGAAATGGGCTAAATGTAAAGTTACTGAAACAAGAAGCTTCTCTCAAGTATACTCGAAAGTTATCGATTTAACTAGACTGAAATAAAGCAGGAATTTATCCTACCGAGAATTTTTTTTACGATGATTTAACAGAGAATGTCGAGCTTTTGCAGAAGATTGACAAGCAAAAGTGTAAAGAAGTTGCCTGCCATCATATAGTTCATAAACCCACTCAGCGATTATTCGGATTGCCGCAAGATAAGATGTTTATCGGCCTTAGAGAAGAGAACATCATCACATCATCACATCTATCTTTCGAGGATCATATTAACACAATCGTTGCCAGGGATAATGCTACTCTGGGGCTTGTAAAGAGATGACCAAAGGAGTTTAATGATTCATTCATAGCGAAGGTCCTTTACTGCACATTCGTTAGACCTATTTTGGAGTACGCCAGTCTGGTCTTGTCTCCCTTCTATGCTGTATACATAAATCGCATCGAAGTTCTGAAGCGGAGATTCGTTCGATTTGTCCTGCGTGGATTTCATTGGGACAACCCTATTATTCTACCTCCATATGTTGACAGACTTAAACTCTTTCCATTAGATTCTCTTGAGACTAGACGAAAAACTTCAAGAGTTGTTTTTACATTTCAGTGTATACAAGGAGTGGTAAATTCCCCTAAGCTCTTAAATACTTTCAATATATCTGTTCCTGTGCGCTCCTTGAGTAACTGTGACTTCTTTGTTATTCTTCAGCATAAACTATGGCATGCACGAGCCGGTTTCATCAATGTCTCGTCTCTTTAACCGCCAGTTTGATTGCAGCTTATTTAGTATTACTTTTCTTTTTCATTATTTATTTATTTATTTAGCCAGCATATATAAATATAATCTGACTTATATAGGAAGTAACATAGTGTATAAATAAAAAAAAAAACAATTATTTTGCGATAAATCAATAAAAAATAAAATCACAAACCCCTTCAAAGAATCAAATTTCTAATTGCTCTTGACTCAATATTGAAATCTAAATAATTTGAATATTTGTTGTAAATTCTACACATTTTACTGACGGGCTCATAAAATCCATAATTCGTTCGATGACTCTTAATGAAAAGAATATCGCGGTACCTTAAATTCTACCGGGAACGTTCAACGAAATTGATTTAAGAATACAGGAGAATCTATTAATCCAGTCAAAACTTTATGAATAAAAACACACACCATAGGAATTCACGCCTCTTATGGAGCGACGTCATACAAAACGTAGTAACTTTTTCTGTACAGATTCAATCCTATTAATATGTACACTATAATAAGGACTCCACACTTGACAGCCGTATTCCAGTATAGACCTCACAAATGAATCATACAAGGAACGCAATACGTACGGGTCTTTAAATTCTTTAGCCCAGCGTCTAACAAACTCAAGCATTGAAAAGGCTCTCCTAATAATATAATCAAGATGGCGAGAAAAAGTAAGTTTTGAGTCAAAGTCTGCTACATTTAAAGGAACATTGTCTATGCGATACTGGTTCGCAAAAGGAGAAAACTTACGGCTAAAGACAGTAACATTACATTTGAGAATATTAAGAAATAAATTATTATGCTTACACCACAAATTTAAAGCATATACATCATTCTGCAAAAGTACACAATCATTCGGTGAATGAATCTGTTTGAAGATCTTAACAATGTCAGCATATATTAAAATTTCAGAGAATTTTATCACAGATACAAGATCATTAATAAATAAGACAAACAATAAGGGACCCAGATGGCTTCCCTGTGGAACTCCAGACTGCGTACTGTAATAATATGCTTGCTTTGATGTCGTACGATAATCCTATCCATGATATTTATTCGTCATGACTTGTACCAAGAATATATTTGAAAAGGCAGAAGACTGCCGAACTTACTTTCTATGGCTAAAAAGCCGCTGTTATTATGATATCCCTCGGTACTTCGTTAAATGGCAGAATATGCCGGAGTTCCCTTTTATGGCAGAGTATGCAGCTGTTATAATATTATATAAAGGCAGCGTATGCCAATGTAAAGTGTGTGGCAGAATATTCCGATATTTTATATTAGAGGCAGAGTATGCCCATGTTTTTAGAGAATTAAAAGACACCTTTCGATGGTCAGATATATTCCAATTTTATTGAACAATAACTGCTTATTTATATAATTACAAAGGAATCAGTATTTCTTTATAATTCTAAAGGAGGGATTATTTCAGAATTGCAATACTTAAAATTGAAAATTAGAATTGTAGTGTCAGCATTTCTGATCACACAATTTCTGAATGAATCATAATGTATTGATATTGTAAAGCAATGACCTCAGGTGTGTATTTTTCTCAATGAAGAATTATGCTTGCATAGCGGAAATTGCTTGCGTTGCAAATTCTTCTTGAGGTCGAGCAAACTTTGTTTGTTTGACCGTGGTCATGGCTTTACAGGGTCGCCATGAAATATGCTTGTTCTACGATGTTGCTGTTTATTTAAGATGAATTTGTTTATACATATATCAGAATTATAATATATTATACCGGCAGAGAGCTGCCAAACTTACGGTTTTGTATGGCTAAAGAACCGCTGTGATATTATTCCTTCGTGTATGTTGGTCACCTTTATGGCTGGGTATTACCAATTTGCTAACACTATGGCAGAGTATGCCGCTGTGTATTATTATATAGAGGCAGAGTATGCCGAAGTAAATTGTGTGGCTCTAGAAAATGGAAAAAAACAACCAAGGGAAACCTTATTAGAATATCTGTATAGTATGAAACAGATGGCTAGCAGAGGTAACATCGACGAAGAATCATTAGTAGCTTACATAATTGCAGGAATTATAGATGATATCTCAAATAAAACAATTCTATACAAAGCTAAAAATCTTGAAGAGTTGAAACAAAATTTGAAAGCTTATCAGAATAAGAGATCCGAAATGGCTATTAGGAAACCGAACATCAACGATCAGCACACTTCAGTTAAAAAGAGCGACCAGTCAAATAACAGCAACAAGAAGGCTCATGCAAACAGTAAAGCTAGCTGCTATAATTGCGGGTCATTAAGTCATTTGACGGGAACCTGTCTAGACAAAGGAAAAGGAGCGCGTTGCTTTAACTGTGGGGAATTTGGCCATATTTCAAGTAAATCCAAGAATTTCAGAAAATCAAAACATGAAGATACTAATGACCAAGGACATGTAAATGTAATATTGACTCCTGATTTACATATTCGAGTCGAGTTAGAGAACAATAGTTATGTTGCCTTGGTAGACACTGGACGCACTGTTACACGCATTAGAGAATCAGTATGGATTACATCATCTAAGAATCAGTGTAGAAGGAGTCCAAGCATTTCTTTGTTAGGACTGGGTGATACACTCAATCATACGATGGGATCTGTAGAGTTGTGTTTATCCATAGAAGCCGATAATTACTCTACAATCGCGCATATTATACCAAATGCCTGGATTCCTGCAGATGTATTAATTGGCAAGGATCTATTGAAACCTGCTAAGGTTGTAATAAGACGGGGTAAAGTATCCTTGCAAAAAGATGAACAGAATCAAGCAGACGTAGATCCCTTTAGGAGCATGAACATTGTGGAGCTAATAAGAGAAAATGAGTTAGAAGGTGTAAAAGCAATTGCTAACGAATCGCTGCGGCGTCGTGTATCGAAACTGATTTCCAGCTATAATCCAAGGAAGCCAGACAAATCATGCGTGCAACTGAAAATTACATTGAACGATACGGATTGTCTATCAAAAGCTACGAAGATTAGCGCCTAAGGAACGTCGTAACTAAGCAGATTCAAGAGTGGTTAACTGAGGGAATTATTCAGCCGAGTTATTCAGATTTTGCGAGTCCAGTAGTTCTAGCAAAAAAAAGGATGGGTCGTTACGATTATGTGTAGAATACCGCAAACTGAACAGATACATTATCAAGGATAGACTTCCACTCCCGAATATCGAAGATGTCATACAAATTTATATAGCTCGAAAGTTTTTACGACTCTGGACTTGAAAATGGATTCTTCCATGTTGATGTGGATTCTTTAAGTGTGAAGTATACCGCGTTTATAGTTCCTAACGGACATTTCGAATTTTTAAAGGCTCCGTTTGGACTATGTAACTCACCCGCTACGTTTCAAAGGTATATCAATAAAATTTTTGCGGACCTAGTGCGTGATAAGATAGCTTTAATTTATATAGACCATGTAATAATTCCAACAAATACTGAGGAGGAAAATCTTAAAAGACTTGAAAAGGTTTTAAGTATTGCCGAGAAAAATGGACTTATAATTAGGTGGGAAAAATGTGAGTTCCTAAAAAGAAAAGTCGAATTTTTAGGGCATGTGGTAGAGGCAGGTACAATCACCGGAAAAGACAAAAGCTGTGCGTGGTTTTCCAATGCCGAAGAATGTGAGGGAAGTACAGAGCTTCCTAGGTTTAACTGGATATTTTCGGAAGTTTTTGAGGAATTATTCAACCATAGCGAAGCCGTTATCAGATTGGTGAACAAAGATGTCCCATTCGTCTTTGAAGAAAAGCAGTTAATGACTTTTAACTTACTGAAGGACATGTTATGTGGGGAGTCAGTTTTGAAGCTCTTCAATCCTAGTCTTCAAACGCAGTTACATACCGATGCCAGTAAAGATGGAGTTGCGGTATATTACTACAAAAAAGTAGCGAAGATGGCGAGTTACATCCAGTTTTTTATATTTGTTTTAAAACTACGAATTGTGAGTGTAATTAACAAGCTATGAACTGAGGTCCTAGCAGTGCCGCAAAAAACTCAGAGTATATTTGCTTGGACTAATATTTAAAGTGTATACTGATTGTAAAGCATTTGAATTGACGATGAAGAAGAAAGACATCTGTAGTCGAGTTGCAGGGTGGGCTCTTATTTTAGAAGAATACGAGTGTAGTGTACATCATCGTCCAGGTACTGCTATGAGACATGTTGATGCTCTAAGTAGATATCCTAATGTTATGCCTATTCAATGTTGGATCATGCAGCAAGTTCATAATGCACAACAGAAGGATGATTATTGTCGATGATCGCAGCTGTTCTAAAAGAAAAGCCGTACGATGACTTCATTCTTTGAAATAACGTACTTTTTAAACTCTCAGATGGAAAGTACTTTTTGGTTGTCCCGAAGAACTTACAACGTGAAATTTTAAGGAGCATCCACGAGAAAGGTCATGTTAACTCTAGAAAGTTTAGCGTTATCGCCGCCTTGAAAAAAATGTGGAAGAAGTAATTTCCAATTGCGTAGTATGTATCTTGGCTGCTAAAAAGAGCGGTAAGCAGGAAGGGCTCTTAAATCCGATAGAAAAAGGAGATACACCATTGCATAATGTCAGTTGAAAAACCTCAAAGATGGTGGAAGTACGTACCCCGACTTCAGCAAACCTTGAATTCAAATGTATCCAGATCAACGAATAAGACACCATTTGAGTTGATGATCGGTGTTCCAATGCGGAGCCCAAAGGACCAAAAACTGAAACAGATCTTGGAAGATGAAATCATCCAGTATTTTGAAGAAAATCAAAAGGAAATGAGAGCTGAAGCAAAACGTCAGATTGAAGCAGTGCAGAAAGAAAACATTAAAGGAGAAAAGAAGCCAGTCAGTATGGAGTAGGTCAACTCGTTGCTATTAAAAGAACGCAATTTGGACCAGGATTGAAGCTGTATCCTAAGAACTTAGGTCCATACGAAGTTGCAAAAGCCAAGAGACATGATCGCTACGATGTTCGAAAAGTGGGGGACCACGAAGGTCCTATTGTTACCAGTTCTTCCGCAGATTTCATAAAACGATGGGAAAGCCTGGAGGATGGAGAAATATCATCTGGGGCAGATGATTAGTAGAATGGCCGAATGTTGGAGTAAGCCGTACATCAATCTCTACGCCGACGGAATGTTCTCACAATAACGAGGCCAAGTTAGTTACGCTTTTGCAACGATTGTTAACGCCACACAGCTGCTACCGTCAAGCTGCGCCTGTAAAGTTTTGTCGCTGAACTTTGAACTCAAAATTATCTAAGACCCAAGTGAATTAATTACTAGTTAATAAGTGACCTTAATTTTAATAAATAAAATTTAAACTGGTTTTCATTAAAATAAAGTATTTTACTGATCTTCACCCGGCTTTCCTACGTATATTTCTGACAAACTTTTATCTTTCGCATTGTTTTGTGCGTATGCTGGATCGAATTGTATCCTCTTAATATTTCTTATGTCGGAGATGGATGTGCATTCCCATATATAAAGTTGGTCTGTTTTATGCTATCTCTTTCCTCCATTCCGTTTTGCTGCTTTTTCGCCATATTACGTGTGATAATGTTTATTTCTTTTGGTATCATTGATTTTAATTTCTCAGAGTCCATTATTATTCTTGACAGGGCATCTGCGTTTGTATTCATTTTCCCCTGTTTATACACAATTTCAAAATCATAGGTTTAAACGACTTCTTGTTAGTTTCGAAGAAGGATTCTTATGTGTGAAGAGGCTGACGAGCGGGCGATGATCTGTTACAACTGTGAACTTGTTCCCATAAAGATAGGGTCTAAAAAAAATGATTCCCCAGTGTATACCAAGCAATTCTTTTTCGATTATCGATTTATTCAGCTCGTGCTTATTTAGCGTCTTACTCGCATAAGATATTGGCAAATCTTGTCCTATCTCACCTTGGGAGAGCACTGCTCCAAGTGCAAAATTTGAAGCATCTGTTGTCAGGACGAACGGTTTGCTAAAGTCTGGATATTGCAGGACTGGAGAAGTTATTAGCTTAGCTTTGAGTGTTTCAAAAGATTTTCTGCAATCTTCTGTCCAAAGGAACAGTGTATTCTTCTTTAGAAGTGCATTTAATGGTCGTGCTATTTCTGCAAAATTTTGTATGAAGCGTCTGTAATAGTTGCAGAAGGCTACGAATCGTCGTACGTCATCTACATTCTTTGGTACTGGTACGTCTCATGCTTGCTGGAATCCGTTCTGACTCCATTCTTTGTTATTAAATGTTAGGAAGTTGCACTTGTTTGGATTGAACTTTAGGTTATACGGCTGAAGTCTTTTTAACACTCTTTCTAGGTTTTGATTATGATTGTATTATTATGTCATCGACATATATGAATGCGCCGTCATCCAGACCAATCAATGCAATTAAGAGCATTCGCTGAAAACTGTTCGTGGATATTTTCAGTCCAAAAGGTAATCTTTTGAATTGGTAATGTCCCTGATTGCTTGAAAATGCCATTAATTTTCTTGAATTTTCTTCTAGTCCTATTTGGTGAAAAGAATTCGTCATATCAAGCGTCAAGAAGTACTTTGCTCATCCTAGTCTGTCTAGAATGTCTTCTAACCTTGTTAGTGGATATTTATCGTTGATCTCTTTCTTGTTCAGTTGCCTGAAATCTACAACAAGCCTCCATTTCTTTTCTTCACCTGATTTTTTTGGTACTATCAGGAGTGGTTCAACTCTATCATTTTGTATTAGCTTACCGAATTCTTTGATTATTTCGTCGATTGTGGTAGTCTGTAATTGTTTATGTAGACGGGGTTATTGTCTATTGTATTTATATTTTGTGTATAGAAATTATTTGTCGTTAACCTCTCATCTTCTAAGTGAAAAACTTCTTGATATTTTCTGCAAATTCCTTTGATCGAATTCTTTGCATTTTCGTCCAATCCTTCCAACTTTAGTTTTTTCAACAATTTGTTAAATCGTCTATCAGTTTTATCTTTTCCCTGGTCTATCTCTCCATTTCGTGATCTTATTATCTTATAGTCTTTCAGCAGATGTAGCTTTGCTGTGAATGGTTTTAATGTCACCATGAGGTTGTTGGTATTTAGCAGTTTTATATGTTGGACTCCTTTTCTTGGTATGATCGTGTTGCTCAGAAATACTCCTTCTATCAATTCTTCACCGCAGACTATGCTATCTTCTGTTATGTCGAGTGTTATTGCTTGGATAATCTGTCCTTGCTGGTATAGTAATTTCATCTTTGAATCTGTTTATCATGGGTATTGTAACATCGTCATTATTCAAATTTGCAGTTATTGTGAAGGTTTCATAATCTATTTGGCATAGATATTTCATTAGCAAATCTCTTCCTAATATCCCATGTGTGGTGAGTGATCGGGGTTTGTGAATCCACTATGTGAAACCTGTGTTCTATGACGTGTTCCTCATACGTTAACTGCAATTTAGCTGTGCCCAAGGAGTGCGTTTCATTATTTGTTATCCCAGTTATTGTACACTGGTCAGCGCATTTCTGGAGCACTTTAATAATTCTACCACTTAAATAGGATGAGATCCAATCAACCAACAATGGAGAAAAACCTATTTTTAACAGCTTAAACAGCAGCACTCTATGGGTAAGCTTGTCAAAGGCTTTAGAGAAGTCGGTATAGACCAGAGTACTGCATGGGTACCTGTGGCCGTGCACAGGTACCTGTGAATCTGATCTGATACTACAAGTGCAGGTAAGTAACGTATTGTTACCTGTACTGCAGCTGCAGGTACAAGTACTCAAGTTATGAACAAGTACAGTTAATATGACGTTGCTTACCTGTGGCTGCAAGTGCAGGTACAACAATATACCTGTACTTGTAGTATCAGATCAGATTCACAGGTACCTGAGCAGGGCCACAATAATCTGCTTCAAACAAACATGTAATGAAAGACAATGTTGTGCATTGCAAGAAATGGATATATTTCTTGTGGTAGCAAATCTGCGGGGATTGGCTTATTACAAATAAGTATAAATACTGTTTCGGCCTTCTCACCTTTAATGAAAGAGTCATTATCTGGACAGTATACAGTACAACAAATTTTTCACAATCAACGTTCAGAATCACGATTAGATGGTATTACAATTTCGTTATTAGAAGGTAAAATTTATGTATATTTAGTATATATAAATCATATAAAGTGTGCTATGATAAAAATCCTTACGATATATCTATTTATATGTATTTAACATTAAAATATGGAATCCAGTATCAGATCAGTTTGCCTTAAGTTTTAATGGATTTTTCTCGTGATAGTTTTAATTAATCTATTAGCACAGCTAAAAGTAGCATCCGACACGTTGAAGCAAGAAAATTTTTCCACTAGTAATAATGTAATACTGCAAATTGAAGCTTTAAAGGTGACTGTCACTAAGTTGAAACAAATTTAGATCTTGAGGAAGATAATGTCAGCTGGCAGCGTGAAGTAAAAATAATTGCTGAACGAATATTGACAGGACTACAATCAAAACTTAAATTTGAAATTCATCACAAAGTTGCACTATTTTTATGGCCAAAATATAGGCAATTAAGATGCTTACCCCCGGAAAAAGGGAGGAAATTGTAAAATACCTCGAAACTTTCACGAAAGAGGAGTTGTCATCTCCTGAGTATTGTGAGCGATGAAGTGCCTCTTAATGATATTATAGACCAATGGAAAGACATTCCCGTTAGCAGTACTGAGGCAGAAGAAACTGCAGTACAATTAGAATTAAAGTACTTCTCGTGTGCTTTATGGAAGCAGGAAGATGTCCTCAAGTGGTGGAGAATGAATGAGTTGGCATTTCCTCAACTTAGTAAGATGGCACGACATGTGCTATCTATTCCTGCCACCAGTGATCCCAGCGAGAGTGCTCAGCACAACAGGTCGGGTTTTAGAAAATCGGCGAACCAGGTTGAATGAGGATAATATAGATGGCATTTTATTTATCCACAGTATGTATACCAGCGAATAATGATTGCATAAAGCGCCACCCTTCCACAAGTATATCTTGAATTTTGCACCTGGATTATTTACTTTCTTTTATTCGTGTAAACATAAATGTATTCAAAATACAATTTCTTGTTTTCAATTGTAGTAATTTATTTCCCCATTAAAACAATGATTTACAGAAAACAGTGTAGAATTGTAACTCCTTTGGTGTTTTTTCCACACTCGTATATCCGTACCAAATTTGAATAAATGATCGAAGTTAGTTAGTTGAGTAACCTGATAATTCACAATTGATACAGATATATACCTCTCCCAGAAAACAATAAAAAAAAGAGTGAAGGTTCTTTTCGTTCTTCCTGAAGGGCGGCGCCGCATCCTCTTTCACTGGAAAAGATTATTAAGAGGACGCTTATAGAAAATGACTTTTGTGCTGCAAGAAGGACGAAAGAAACGTTGATCCTTTTTTCGTCCTTTTATGGAGACAACTCCTCTAAATGTCCTTATTCGGAATGTGGAATCCTTTTTCAAAATGCCTACCCTTTCTCCACCTTTTGTTTATTAACAAGTCACAAGTACAGTTACTTGTTTATCTGTATTACCTGCTCTACCAATTCTCTGTCCATGCAGGTATACCTGCTCATCTATACTTGCAGTTACAGGTTAAGTTATTATACTTGAACTGTGCAGATACAGGTATTGCAGTTCAATCAAAGGCACTATACCTGCAGGTCAAGTACTACTTGTAAAACAAGTATCTGTGCAGTACATACTCTGGTATAGACACAGTCAGCCTGCAACCGCTTCTCAAGGGTATTAGCAATGGAGGATGTTAAAGGTGTCAAGTTGGTTGATGTTGATCTACCCTTAATGAAGCCGTGTTGTTTTGAGCTAATTAACGGCTTACATTCGAACGTCAGCAGTTCACAAACCATTCTTTCAAAAAGCTTGGGTATAACAGACAACGTAGCAATAGGTCTATAATTTCTAACGAAGACCTTCTTTTCATTTTTAAAAACAGAAATAACAAGTGACGATTTCAAAGCATCAGGAAATACACCCGTTGACAAAGATAAAATAAATAAAGAAGCGGACGCGAAGACTATCAAAACATTGGTTGAGAACAATGCTAGGAATACCATCCGGTCCGACAGAACAGCAAGAATCCAACTCATGAACATGGTCACATAACATATGTTCACTAATACACCGAGTATTAACATCTAGGCTAGAAAAATTTGACATACAAGACGACACATAAGAAAAATCATTTACATTGCCATTGTCAACACTGAAAGATTTGGAGAAATAGTCCGCAAAATAATTAGATATTATTATTGTTATGTTTACTTTTGTCATTATTATGGTTATATTTCACTTTTGTAAACTCTCTCTTTGATGAAGCTCTAAGTGAATAAATAAAAAGGGTCCCAAGGGCCAAAAAATCCGTTTTTAATGGTAAAAAAATTTCGTATGAAGTTACTGGATCAAAAAAAGAACTCCAGCACTTGATCACACTCTCTCGCATCTTTAATTTGATACCCCACATGTCCCAGAGTTAAATTCGAACTTTGAAATTAAACGTAACAAATTGCCATAACAACGCCAAATCAACTTGGAAATCAATATAACAAAATGCCATAGCAAAAAAATATTTTGATTCTTTTTTTCATAAATCCGAGAGAATCTAACCCTTATCTAAAATTGCAATAGACCTGCAGTCCTCTAAAAAAATCTATTGAGTTTTTAACCTATATATGTATATCCATATGAGAATGGTCTATTCAAATCTTACGCGCGTAGTCCGTGCTTTCGCGTTTTCGTGGGAAGAATAGAGCACTGCGGAATCTCGGAGTTGGTCTGACGGTTGTTTATAAGGGAAACAAAAGAATTTAATTGTACCGTTTTGAATTAATTAATCAACTGTTTCAACAAGAGAAGATGACTCTACGCTAAACAAGTTTTACTTAATTTAATTTCTATTTCAATAAAAGTATTTCAACAAGAGAAGATGACTCTACGATAAACAAGTTTTACTTTAATTAATTTAATTTCTATTTCAATAAAACGAAAAAAAATCGACGTTAAACTAATCGTCTCCGCAGGGCCAATACTCGACGTTGTCGCGACTTTACCCAAGACTGCCCTTACTTTTACTTTTTGATTCAACATTTGCTTATTGCACTCGCACCATCATCAAAAGCTCCCACGATCGCGTCGATCACGTGGTGAATTTCTGATAATAAGCGAGGCGTGTTATTTGATACGACACTTGTGGCGTGTGTATATGCAAGTGCTCAAATGGAAAGACATTGCAACAAAGTTACACTTTAGACACTTTGTGTCTGTGAAAAATGTATCGTGTGCATATTTAAGTGATTGAAAAAAGGAAAATTTGTGCTGACTAACCTAAGTGGATGTTATGGATTTCATTTCAAGAAATCTTAAATGTAATCGAATAAAAGTGTATGCACTTAAAGTAGGGCAAGTGAAGAAAAAACGTATGCACTTGGAATGCATGACTGCAAATTAGAATGCGGGTTATTATATGTGGATATATCATAACAGAACCATCGTGTACTGAAATTTAGCCTTTTTTAGTATAGGCTATAATTAAATTAATCAGCTGGCTTAAATAGCATATGCATCCATGGTCTTGTCAATTGGAAAGCTTTGGTTTTTTGTAACTAATAGATTGCAATTAATACTGAAATTAAATTCTTCTATTCTAGCTAAATTAGCTGATCGTAATTGCGTAAGATTCCCCAAAACTTTTGGTTTATGATTGATATATATTGCATAGCAAATATAATTATTACTATTTCATTTCACAGGAAAGCTAAGGGATGTGAATGAAAAGCACACGAATAAAAAAATCAATTTTTCCTTTATTACTTATAAAAAAACGGCACATACTTCATAAAACAACAGGAACAGAAATCGTTAACAGATCCTTATTGTGTTTTGGCCCATAACAACGATAAGACCTTCATCTTGCAGTTCCTTAAGAGCATCTTCAAACTGCTCACGTGTAATAAGCTGAAAAGAAAATATATATTTTAAAAATCTGATAACCTTTACTTTTAATTTAATTGAAGCTGAGTTTTGTTTATATTTTCTATGTCAATATGTACTGCAGAATGTGCGAGAGTTTTACTAAACTTGCACTTGCTTTTAATGTGGTTTGTTTTCAGGACGACAAAGTCCATGCTTATGCAGTCTCGTTCTTTTGCAATTACAAACCAAATACAAGCTTAGTCTAACTGGCATTGCAGCTAATAAAAGTGTTAGTGAAGTAAAAGGTTTCCATCATAATAATTTCACAACAGTTTTCAGCAAACAATGGTTGTAATATAGATTATAGAATTAGATATAAGAATAAAATGTAGAATATAGATATTAGAATTAGGAATATTATATTATCGTGGCTATCCAGGAAAAAAGTATAAAACTGTGCATTCGTTCCCATCAAACTCAACAGTTTGGCAGTTTTTGGCACCTGAAATTTCGCTTCAAGTTAATTTAAAATCATTTGACTTGTTGTGCAGAAGTTCAAAATTTTAAACTTCTCCAGTATTGCTTCACGCAAATTAGCTTCAACCAAAAGACTAGCCTTGCCCAAAGACGAACGAAAACGAGAAAGTCGGGTGAATATATCAACTCCTTTCGCACAGAGTGGAGTAGATTTTGGTGACCATAATGTGCGAGTGATGTTTCATTTTGTTGTTCGAAGTCCACCAAAAACTCTAGGTCCAATTATTTATCAAGAAAAATCGACAGCTTGGTGGGAGAGAAGAGAAAGTAAACATGACAGGTACGCTTTTATCGTAACTAGACGCGACAAGATTCTATTTTCTAAATACTCCTTTACTACAAAGCGAACAGTATACAAGTCTTCTTATTTATATACTGCGGTCCCCGCACAGAAAACTTGTGCTTTGGAGACTCAATTCATTCTTTGAATCCTACCCTTGACCTAATTACAACAAATATATTGTTATGCAAGCCCGACTCATTGAAATATTCGTACATAGAAAATATAAAAACTATACGACCAAGTAGTAAAATGAGAATTCCAAGAAAATTTATTAATTTTAACTTTATAATTATTTCTGCTGCATATTCTAAATTTCCTCTTTAACAAAAGCAAATTAAATATTAACTGCACGGATTTTACTGTAGTTAAATTCGCAAAAAAGCCTTGAGTAATGCCTTATTTACAGTAACTAGTGCAGCCAAAACTGATGGCGCCATTTCATTTTGAACTATAAAAAATCCTTTTGTTATGATAGTTGCCTTCGGACGCTTTGATGTTATAAAATCAGCATTCTAAATAACAATCGTATCTCCGGATATGCGGGTATTTTATCTTATCCACGCGTTTTTTAGGGTTCCGTACCTCAAAAGGAAAAAAAACACTCTTGCGCCCGTCCGTCTATTTGTCACAGAAGTTTTTCTCGAAACGACGCGACGTAACGTATGAGTTTGGAATTTGACAGATTATTAGGTCTTCGTGATGTGCCCATATGTCAATTGTGAAAGGTTATGAAATTTGTTTTTGCTTTTTTTTTTTTATTTAAAATTTTTTTTTTGTATCGTGTGGACATGTATATAAATGGACTGCTCGTTGAACTAAAAATGCATGAATGGCACCACTTTTATATTTTTGTCTTTCCGTGAGAGGATTATTCCCCACTGAACTTAAACGATTGCTAACGAGAAATTGCTAAGGTTCAGCGGTATTTGCAGTAGGTAATCAAACCTTTCCTACCAAAACAGCCTTGTAAAACACACTTTCTTCAACTCATAATTGAAATTTAAATACAACAAGTGAAAAAGCTAGAATTGGTTTAAGACCAATTCTTATGATACCCTAGATGAATGCACGTGTGAAATTTCGTATGGTCACCCATTTGAGCAATTATGATTTTTTGCATAGGTTTATCACATATATTTCTAGAACGGCTCGTCGGACAGAAAAAATGATTATATATGATTCTTATGATACCCTAGATGAATGCACGTGTGAAATTTTGTATGGTCACCCATTTGAGCAATTTTCATTTTTTGCATAGGTTTATCACATATATTTCTAGAACGGCTCGTCGGACAGAAAAAAATGATTATAACCAATTTTATAGGATTTCTTATTCTGAAGAAGTTTTTAGTACAATAAAAATGTTTTCAAAGTATATGTAAAAAACCAAAATTATTATATGGCAACACCAAGAAGGGGTTGCCCGATTTAGCCCATTGTTGAAATTTTATTTGCTATTAGTATGAAAACACAGAGAACCACATTTCAGCTTTCTATGCCGGCGTGTTCTCAGGTAGTGTCCAAATATATCGTGGAAAACGAAATTTTTGTATGGCAACCCTACGAAGGAGTTGCCCGATTTGTCTCATTTTCGAACTTCAGCTTTCTAGGTGAACGCGTTCTCGAGTTATCGTGCGCACAGACAGACGGACGGACGGACATGCAAAAATCAAAATAACTTTTAATATTATGCGTGGGTGTCCAATTCATTTTGCTCTACCATCATTATTTCGAGGTGTTACAAACGGAATGACAAACTTAGTATACCCCTATAGATTTCATCTAGGGTATAAAAATAGTTCCAAATACTATTCTGGTATTAGCATTGACAGTGAGAGCATACTTGGTGCGACATGAAATAGGAATCAGTCAGTCCATTTATGTCAGTGCGTGTGAAGTATCGTTTGAAGACTTTCAAGATTTCCAAAAACAAAAATTTAAAATTTTTGGTGAATTGGTATAGACCAAAATGTGCGAAAAAAACGCCCCCTCCCCGATTTGGCGTTCTTCTAGGTTTCTAAAACTAAAAAGTTGATATTATGATGGTTATTAGTTGTTGAGTCATAGCATAGATGGCACAAGAACTAGATGTCTCATATAGTACCAAAAATGTAAACAAAATTTGTATGGCTGGGTGGTCCATTCCGGAATGAACCACAACATTTGGAATGATATATACGTCGAGTTATTCATATTTTTTCGTATATGAAGTGTTGACGAAATCGATCACATGTATACAAAGCTGCTATTATAAAAACACTTGCTTTCGGCACGCTCTAAAACATGTTACGGTCCTTTCCAGAATGCACTACCCTTTTCGCAATGTGTATACCATGCAACATCTAGTTCTTGTGCCATCTATGGTCATAGATAACAGGAAAAATTCCGTTTTTTTCATCAGTCTTATAGTTGCTAAAAATCATATGTTGTTTGTGTTAACTTGTAAGACAACTCTTATAAGATCATATTTGCGTCAGCCTGTTTGAATATTATTGAATTTTGACAATACTGTAGTTTTTAAAGCATATGAAATATAGGGGTAACTAAAGGGAAACCACTAATCGATATCGTATTTACCAATGTTGCAGCACAATGTAGCAAAATTCATTCATTTTTCAGTCAGAAATTTGGATTAGAATATATCGATCGACTGTTCGTTGATAAAGTTTTGGTACGGAGCCCTGATTGAACATATATGTCGTACTTTTCATCAACTCACCTCACACCAATACTGCGGTTACAGCATTGGAAAATTCTTCATTTTCCACATTTGAATACTAGGAAAATAGTAAATCGGATGCATAGAAATAGATATATGAAATTCCTTATGACAATTATTTGTTGCGAATCCCTTCCAAAAAAAACAATAAAGTATTTTAACGACGATATTATCATAGCCTTAAAAATAAACCCGCAGCCAACTTGCTGTATATTTCTACTAAAATCTACTATAATTGATTTTATACCAAAAGCAAAATAAAATAAGTCAAGCTGTTTGTACGTGGGAAATTTGATCAGACAATCAATATTCCTTATTATATCCTATATTGTGTATTAATAATGAGTACAAAAAATTAAAAGTTTTTCTTAAATAAATTTTAAGTCGTGGCTGTCAGATAAGGAATTCTACTAACGGTAGAAGTCGCAGACCCATATCCAATTATTTCGAAAAGCTATTTTTCTATCTTTATTCAGTTAAAATCCATTTTAAAAACATAACTAATTTTATACAAATTATTATCATGTATGTCCAACAATAAGTTATGAATTTTGGATTTACATTCATGGTTAGAGTCTTTTAAAGACTCAAAATTTTAAAGCCTGTTCAAATGCAAAATTAATATGTAACTTCTCATCTGAAAAATAAAGATGAGTCATTCCATTCGAAGATAAGCCAAAAAGAAATTACTTACATGAAGTCACTGTTTAATAAATGTAGATAAATCAGCATAGCAAAGCTGGTAAAGTAACAACTTATTTCCGAGGGATAGGCTCGTACCCGATTATACCAAAAAATATTTTCACTTCAAAATAATTGCACAGATGATATTTGAAAACTGATAGATTTTAACACTTGTTATGATGATTCTAGTATAAAATTAGAATAAGGCAGCAAGACAGACATTTCAGTCTTGGTGTACTTCGAAAAGTGATCGACCTTCATTTCGTCAAATCGGAATGACTAACTCCTCATTTTTGCTTTACCTGGATTTTATTAGTGTAATAAGCTCAGAAAAATTAGTATTTTTCTTCATGGTATAGAGCGATGGTATTATTTGTTCTATACAAGACTAGTGAACAAACTACAAAAATCTCACCAATGAGTAAAAAATGCCCTACACGATTTTTTTAAATAAGTTTCTTCTCTTTTATTCTACATTCTAATCGTCAAAACTTTTCAATGAGCACGTACAAAAAATTGTACACTGACAATCTCAATGAACTTTTTATAAAACTAGATTTTAATTTTATAGATTTCTTATAGAAGTTTCGACTGGCCCCGTATTAAGCCATTGACAATATCTTCGCTTCTACCATCATTACTGCAGCAATAACTAGTCAAACAACAAAAAGGGGTGTATTTACGAAGCGCACAAGCAGGAGTTTGTGAAGCGCACACCTATTGTTAAGGGATTACGCATTGTTTTGGAAACGCGCGGCTATGGTTAAGGTCAACGCATTGTTATAGCACGAATCTTTACCTGATCTATGTAAGTTAAATTAAGTTTTTTAAGCCACTAATATCAATATGAGGAGTACGCTCCGCGCCAAGCGCAAAGAAACGCACACACAGACAGGCAGGCACACGCACGCACAGGCAGAATGTGTGTGTGTGTGTGTGTGTGTGTGTGTGTGTGTGTGTGCGTGTTTCTTTGCCCTTGGCAAATACACCCTACGTGGGTATATTACTTAGGCCAGGTAAAGATACGACTACAACAATGCGTAATCCCTTAACAATAGGTGTGCGCTTCGCAAAGTATTTTTGACTAGATTAATTTTGAGTTGTGCACTTCGCAAATATGCCCACAAAAAGAACCGAAAAATATAGAAAATTCGACGCCTTAATTACCGCTTGTCGCAAAGGAGAATACAGTAGCCGTACCTATCACAACCCTTATCCTTACCTCGTAGAATATAGATCTAGATATTAATTAAATTTTGCGAATAATGGCCCTATATGTAGCGGATGGTCACAATGCAAATGCGGAAAAGTACATTCGGTAACATTCAATAAAACTGCATTGCCATTTATTTAAACTGGAAAAGGTTTCATTTAACTTGCAACAGATTTCATTTAAACTGCCAACGGGCAACGGTCAAATGGCCAACTACAGAAATGTATATCCTTTCTGTGGCAGTTAGAGCATAGTTATAACAAACAAGAATTCGGGTATCGAATAAAATTCGTGTACATGAGTGAAGTCGAAAACCCCTAATATATCGAAGAGGTAAGTGATAACGAAGGACGAAAAATAATGCAGAGCAAATGAGATGCAAGCTAAAAAAAACAATTAACTGGAAGCTTGAGTGGCAAAAGAATGGTAGCGTATGTCAACAAATTTACACTCTGATTAGATTGACGACTGCTCCTTTATAGGTGTTAATACCTGCCCTGTGCTCTCACACTAGAAAACTTGAGCTTAACACAAATATTGCACCGGCTTTACTTTTACTTCTTGTTCAGATTCGACTAAATACTGATAACGGGGCTTGCAGCATCGCAAATTATGAATTTATGGTCAAAATTTTGAAATTCAATATGGTCTGATTCGACTCAAAATCAATTATGAAAATATTTCATAATTCATTCATTAAAAATTTATTTTTATCTTGTCCAATACTCGAACTGACAATAGAATCGGTCATAGATATAATAGAAGAATTTTAGAGTACCGTACACCCTGTACTTTTTAAGATACAGGGTGTTTTGTGAAAGACTAGCCTAATTTCTTAATCACCCTGTATCTTCCAAACGGTTAATGTGGACTCCCCTCCCCTGCCATACATTTTTTTGTTCTTCTAGGTGAGTACTGTCGCCTCCTGCTCTATGGACCACCGGAAACACCCTGTATTTCTTCCGTTCTTTGTTTTACATCCATTAGTAATCTGTTGTGAACATTTTTCTCATCGAAAGCTAATTTCCACGACTTAACAGTTCTTCATAATGATGAGTTGAAAATATGTTCATTTTTGTACCAAAATTTTCTTTTGCAGTTATCTCCAAAATTACAAAATGTAGATTCGATTTCATCCTACATACAAGCTTTAACGTGCATATTTAAAATTTTTATAGCATCTCTTCTGTACTGGAAGACGACCAAATTGACCATTTTCGCGTGATTTTAAATTTTTATCGGGCACCATAATCCATATTTTTCTGTAAGTATTGCAAGGATTTCCATAATTTTTGTAAATATAGCCAGGATATGCGGTGGTTCCATAATTTAATTTAAAAATTCCTAGCTACCTTCACAAAACACAACAAAAACAGACAATACTGTCAGTTAAGAAATATTCTTCTTACTTCTCCACAACTAAAACTGCCGAGAGTTTTGTCGAGTGGAATAGTTTGATAATTCTCAATAAAATTTCCCCGAGTTACAGAATTCCGGTTGGAGAGTTAAGTGTCAAAAAGCTCTCATCTCCCCAACTCCACAACTCTCCGTGTTAGTGAATCCGGACCCAGGATGCTAATTTGTGGCAGAAGAGCTTTCATAAACTAGTCATCGTAAGGTATTTGCATGTGCACCCACTTTTAATTGAAGTTCAGTCACAAGTATGAATATGTGCAACATCATACAAATTGTTTTAAACAAAGACTCCTTCCTTTGCTATCTTTTCGTAACGCTTGAGAATTAGCCATGTAAGGTATACAGTCCAGAAAAAATGGGAAAAGGAGTCTTCATTCTTTGATGGCGAATGTATCCAGTAAAAAAAGGTGTATTTTAAAACAATTTGATTTTTGAACATTTTCATACCAGTGAATTTGAACTAAAAATGGATTTACATACCTATTCACATGCAAATACCTGACGATGACTAGTCTATGATAGTTCTTATGGCCAAGTTAGCATCCTGATAAGTGAAATCTTCTCCCATAGATACGTTGTGACTATTCGTACTGAATTTTATTTTATAACAATGAAAACTAATTTAAATGCAGTAAATCGAAAAAAAAACCAATCAAATATTCTACTGCTACTAAATCATTATGATATTAATACAACTTACTATTTGCGAATTCTCCTTAATTTCGTTAAACACTTTTTGATAAGAAACAGTAGGTGCTTTTTCCTTCTTTTTCAGAAGTTGTTTTATACTGGCAACAAGATCAGCCCGTTTTTTCCTTGCGGCACTCGACAAACCTGTTGTCAAAATTCCAACATCAATTTTTCCTGAAAGTGGATCTGTGGCAGATTGTTTCAAGGCTTCACGATGCAATCTGAGAGAAAAAAATAAATAAAATTAATCAAATACATTGAATAAAGTAACAACTTAAAAATGCAAAAAATATTGATATTTGTTTTTTTTTATTGGTTGAAGTCAGCATTCTTTTAGTTCAATAAAAGACTTTTTAAGAATTTATACATTCATTATAAAGAGATCGTTTTAAAACTTCACTACATGTAACTGATTGAAACGTCTCCTAAGCTCCCAAGTGTTGGGCAAAATGTAATCTGTAATCTGCAGTCTATAATCATGCCTGTTGTCATTAATAGTATTAATCAGACAGTAATCATTTTTGGCAATTGATGATTGATCAAATGTAATCTTAATTATGATTGCATGATTCAAGTTTTAGATTACAAATGAAAATTTTCAAGATATTTTAAAATTGTAGTTAAAATGTAATATTTTAGTGACAAATAAATAAATATCTGTCAGCACACATTCAAGTGGGAGGGATTATCTGATGTCTGGGGATCGGCAAACTGTAATAATCACATACACTTTCGGATGAAATGATAAAAAAAAAGTTGTCTTGAAATCGAATTTAAATTATAACGGTTTGTAGATATCAACATCGAGAGGAAGAATACATCACATATCAGAATATGATATAATAACTTATATCGTTAATTATTTTCCAATCAATAAACAAGGGTCCAAGTTGTTAATGACAACATCTTTCTATAATAAAAACTCTTACTATAACAGATTGTTTATTTTCTTAAAACTACAATTATGAAATCAATCTATTGGCAATTTTCATTAATAAATAGCAAATAAATATTAGCTTTTCAGAATCTCTATCACCATCAATGGCAAACCGCGCGTCAACAATAAAATCCTTGGGTGCTCCCAAGCACCCACCATCGCAGAGAAGAACAGAATTACCTGTTTCTGGTTATTGGTGTCGACCAAGAGAGACTCTTCTCAGTTGGCTTAATGAGAGATATGACCTGACTCATTTTAGAATGACCGAACTAAAATTGAGACCCGGATGCAAAATGGAGCCTTCTACCGTCGAGACATTGGAGACAGATACTGAAACCGAGCAGTTAAAGTGCAATCAGCTTGCGCTTACTTCCAAGCCACACCGGCTAAGCTTGCTCCAGCTATCAAAAAACTTGTCTGGTGACACGGTCATGTGAACGGATGTCTAACTGGGCCGCCCCTCCTTAGGGACAACCGGGCTACGACTTCCCACTATGACGTATCAGTGGATTCCGAGGGGATCCCCAGTATGAATTTCACTCCGACCCCGACTATTTCGCACGAGGAGTGTGAGCTTTATAATGGTATATCCTCATCAAGCGACGAAGACAACCTGACCGAGTATTTCTCGGAGGAAGAGGAGAGGAGGTTGCGTTACCGATGAGACTGGTACAAATCAATCTCCATTGTAGTATTCCGGCGATAGGAGGAAGTGTTGTATATTAAACAAGACCAATAACAACATGTTACCTGAATGGCGAAGTCTCGTCAACTGTTTTAATGCCGCGGTCCAGGTGGTCCAATAACCTGTATCGTTGCAAAGAAATACTCTATACCATGGATTACTTTCAAAGACACAACCACGATTCTGTGGGAGAAAATCTGGTGATATACAGAAATCCCACCAGTACCAACTGGGAGGCTTTCAACCACTGAAAGGCTTTACAATATCTATCTCACGCACTTACCCTGAAGAGCGGACATGGATAGCGAAATCAGTTAAATCACCACCGCCTTGATTCAGTGCTTTGAGGTGCCCAGTCAGGAGGTAGAATAGAACTCCATCTCACATGACTGACATGTGAAGTAAGGGATCAATAAAGTACGGTGCGTATAATAAAGCCAAATGATCAAATGGCGTAAACGAGTGGTTGACTTACCGAAACGCTAACGCCATTATAAATACTCGATGCGAGGATCTAAAAGAAAATCAAGGCTACTCTTCTGTGAGAATGTGGAGTCTTGGAAACCTCACGAAACTGTGTCGGATGGAGATGTCATCATGGATAACTCGGTAAGATGAGCAATGAACTTATTCAAGCCCTTCAAGGCCTCGGGCATCTTTCCTGCCCTACTTCAGAGCTCGGGTGGCTTATATTGGCAAGCTAGCCACCTTTTTAGGTCATGCATCAAAATGGGCTATACACCGGAGCGGTGGCAAGAGGCCAAGGTTATTTTTATTCCCAAAACTGGCCAGACTCTGAGTGCGAATTCAGACGTTCCACGCAGAGAAACAAGTTGTCACAACATCAACATGCGTATTTAAATGAAAGGTCAGTTGAGACAGCCCTACATGAGGTTATCCACTGAATTGAAAGGGCTTTCTCTTTAAACAATCTATCCTATTTTCACTGATAGAAAGCGCATTTAACAATGTACTTCTACATAAATTTACTGCCACGTTAACAAAACCCTTGAGATACAACATACATCCAGTGTAAATTTACATCAATAGCGCTAAGTCAGAGCTGGATTCACCCTAGAATAAGAGTTTCACGTTAATATATCTTTGAATTTGAGCTGACAGTCCTACTAGCCCTCAACAGGGACAGCGATCCTTTCCTTGAGGCTATGCTAAAAGGCAACTTCGAAGCGAAAATCCCATCTAGAGCAGAATGGGAAACACACCCTGTGCTTCAGCCATTGACACACCCGATTGTCTACTACTCCAAATCGGAAGAAAGCACCGGAGCAGGCCTTTTCTGCGAGGTCACTCATGTAAAAATGACCGAACACCTTGAAAATCTCGTCACGGTTTCCAGGTGAAAATCAAGGCAATCTTTAAAGCGGGAAGGTATCTCCTCAGCTCAGACACTGAGAAGAAGGAGACTGCTATCTGCTTGGATAACTAAGCAGCAGTCAAGACCATGCCAAGGCCTCTTTCGACCACCTTCAAACAGATACTGAAATGTAGAGTGATGTAGACTAATGGAGGGGAGTACAGGCGCTAGTCTCGCATTCTTTGCGATCTGAAAGATCTATTGTGAATTCAGGTTCAAATAATTCCCTTTTTAAGTAGGTTAAATAAGTCTGGAACTTTTCTGGGATTGAAATTCCACGCGTAGTTTGGTGGAAAAAAAGCAGGGTCATTTTTCCTTCGTCTACATAAATGGTTTTAAACCCGCGAACCGATTCTGATCGACACGAGTTCAATAATAAAACCCCAGAGTTTGATAAGTGCAAACTAGATAAACAGGTTTCACAAAAAAATGTCAGGTTACTTTTAAACACCTCGATGTTAGGTCGTTCTCGAAGTAAGCAAAGTTGGAAAGTTTTAATAAATATTCTAGTAAAAGAATTTTTTTTTCTAAAATGAATTCTGCCACCCTATAGTATACATAATACAAGGTACATAATTGTTAGGTTGCGTGTACTTGTTTTGTAATATCCGATTGACCTCTTTAACTTTAGGTCTGTTTATATTGCGACCAAATTCCTTTATTTGACCGATGATTCTTCAATAGAATGTGCACAAACAAATTATTAAGAACCAAAAAATCTTTGTGATCAAGGTACTTTACCTTTATCACGAGCTTGCTTGTAGGTAAATACTTAACCAATAAACGAGATTTTAGTCGAAGATAAATAACTTAGACACGTTGCTTCTTGAACTACTAAATATCAAACACTAACTTCTTTATTACAAAAATACAATAATTTATACAAAAATATCATAATTAATAAGTTCACAAGAAGAAATAGTTTACGCGGTGTGAATTTATTTACGAAACAATAATTTCTAGCATACAATAATTTCGGTTCTCATAGAATATATTCATTATTACGCATTAAGCGGTGTAATATGTCGTCTGAAGACGTAATTGGAGTATACATATTTTGTGAGAACAGAAAATAATGTTGCTGTTTGTTTAATGAAGAATTTAGCTTTTATGCTTTTATAGCCTTTCTATTATGAAAACTTTTTTATGATTTAACAAAGTCGATATACATCACAAGCTTAACTTCATGGTATGTCTTGATATAAATAAATTGCTTGACTGGAGAAGAAGATTTATGTAAATTTATTATGGTATGTACATAATTTATCATTTGTTTTATGAATAGTTGAAATGTTATACTTAAATCAGGAACATAGAACGTAAGTGGACCAGAGAAGAAACTTAACTTTCGTACAAATACTATATACGTAATAAAACAAATTAGCAATGCAAATTATAGGTTTTAAGAAGGATTTGATTGAAAAAATTAATTATGTTTTAAATATTACATTAATTGAAATGCTGAGATTATTGCGTCAGTCTATGTTTTGGGCTTAAAGTCTAAATTTAGATAAACAAAAGTCTATTTTTATATGGGGCCTGCGAAGTTGTGGGAATCTGCTTAATACAGGGTGTTTCAACATAAATACTGAGGTCGAAGCACGCAAAAAATTGTATGGCGAAGGGAAGAAAAATGCATCCCCTCGACGGTAAGAGTAGTTTTGTAATTGTTGGTACTTTTTTTTAACAGCCATATCTTTCCTATTATGCACCCTATAAAAATAGTTTAAGAGAAAAGCTGGAATCACTTCTGCACACCCGTTCGATCGACAATTATAGCATGTTTAAATATTAACGATTTTTCCGCTGAAAAACTATTGCACTTTCTTGTAAGATTTGGAAATCTCTGTGTCTTACCTTTTATTTGATCCTAAACTACCAGCAACCGGTTTTGAAATAATTAAATTTGACGTTAATGTGTGAGCGTCAGCTGCATTTACAACTGATCGCACTTTAGCAAAATTCATTCGACCGGAACGGTGCTGCCGTTTAAAAGGCACGTACGTATAATGAACAGCATTTTCACAGTTGGTGAGGTGTGTGTGAAGGGAAAGGAAGGTATTAAGCATATGCTTGTGAATTGTAGTATATAAATTATCTAACAATTGCATTTAATATATAATGGAATTTAAATGTCTACATACACATAAATATAGAGAGGTTCCAGAATATATACTAATTACTACTAGAAGATATTAATGCCTTTTATGTATCCTAATAAATTCAAATTATATAACAATGTTATGGCCCAATATACGGAAGATTCTTCCAGCAGCCAAGGGCGCATTCTAGCGAAATAATCAGCAATTGCTAAACAATAACTTCGCATGGTATTGTTCTGCAACTGTCGGTTATTTTGCTGATTAGCCCAACAGCTGGCTGCGATGAGCGGTTAGTGAAACAATCGACGATTACGATAATAATTAACCTAGCATGGTAATTATTATGTAAGGCGATTGTTTACTACTAAGCGACTCAGGTGCTGCAACCGGTAGAACAAGCGGCAAGGTTGTTGTCGTTTGTTTACATCCGCGTTGCAAGTAAAAGTTTACTTCCGAATATTGGAGCATAAAAGACCAATGACTGGTCTGTCGAGTGCCTGTAATATTCTATTCTTCCAGTGAGCCGTCGCGTTGCATAGTGGTGTCAAGTTTCCGTTCGGTGCGGAGTACATAGTAATTGTTAGGATAGGTCAAGTCTTAGTAAATAAAGATTTATAACGTGCACGAAATTCGATCGTTGTTTTATCGCGGTTAATTATTGGGTTTTATTGATTCGATTGCTTTGGGACACGACAATTTGGCGCAGCCGGTTTAAAAAGGTATTGTATTTTTAAAATTTTTATATATTGGGAGTTAAGCTTTTTTAGCTGCTCCATTTTTTCTTAAACAAGGTATACGTTAATTAAATAGGTGCAAAGCCTTATTTGGCTTCGCCATTTATTTAACAACAAGTTGTACGTTAATTAAATTGGTGCAAAGCCTCATTTGGCTTCGCCATTTATTTAACATTTTTTAACTACTCCATTTACTTTTCAGCCTAAAGTAATTGATTGAGTGATTAAGTTTAGGATAATGCTTCTTTCATGCAGATAAAAAGGTGTAAAAGTTAAAATAAAATAATGTTGTAATGTTGAAAATTTTTAAGAGAATCTATTTTTTAGCTACGTGAGATTTAGAAATTTTTTCAACGTCGTGTTCGGTTTAGGCGTTGATGATACGCGCGTCTATTTAACTTATTGCGTTAGTAAGTTATTTTACTAGACTAGTTTTTTACGAGAATAATTTTGCGTTCAAGTAACGTATGGTTAGTTATGTTTGTTTGTGATTGTGTACATCTGAGTAAGAACAAATAAAAAATTTATAGAAAGCGTGTCTGTTCTGTATGTACGAATAATAGCTGAATTCAGAGTAATGAAGTACGGTAGTTATATTATAGTTTTGCATGTTTAAGGTTATATAGAGCATTGGTATTCGATTAGCACCTTTAATAAAGATTTGAGTTTTGCGAAAAGATTTTTTCTAGAGTGTGTTGTATAAATTTGTCGGAATGAAGCATAAACGTAGTTAGAGAAAAAGTGAATTTCGAAGTTAATGAAATTACCAGATCAAAGTAGATTCGAAATTGATAAAAATATAAGAAATCGGTAAAAGTGGAAAAAATGGCAGATACATTTGAGAAAATCATGGATATGGTGTCCAAATATATTCCCATGTTTTCGGGAGAAAGGATACCAAAGTTGCCAAAGGAGGTATTTCGCTTCCTCAGCTGCAATAAGGACATGCACGACAGGCTGGAACCAGCAGAGCAAAGCATTTTGATTAAATGCATAAAGTACCGCTTATCCGATAATGCATATTACCTGATAAGTTCTCAAGAGCCGAAGGACTTCAAGTCTTTGCAGCAAGCGATAAAAACTGCATACTTGCCGAGAAAATCTTTCAGTGAACTGCGGATTGAAATGCTAGCACGTAGACAGAGGCCTGGAGAGGACATCAGGGAGTTTGCAAATCGAATGAAAGAACTGCGCGATCAAATTAAGGAGGCTGTCTCGGCCAAATACCCGGGAGGGGAGAAGGGACTACTAACCGAGTTGGAGGTCGATATTGTAGCTACTTTCAAAGAGGGTGTGATGAGTAGACTCACGCAAGTGTACCTTACAGGGCGTAAATTTCAGTCACTGGAAGAAGTGAGAGAGGAAGCCAGTTATTTTGAAAAGGATGCCAAAAGACTTCATGTGAGAGAATCAGGAATATGGCAAGAAAACCGAAAGCCGAGCACAGAAAATGCATCAAACAGATGGGCAACGGGGAAATATAGCAGCGAAAAGCCTAGACAGAATTCGAGACCATTCTTACACAGAACAGGGCCAGTGTCATCAGGAAGATACCAAGCATCTTGGACAAGGAGAGCACCTCCCAGATCTATTGAGTGTTTTCAATGCGGGCAGCGTGGACACTTTGCGGGAGAGTGCCAACAAGTACCCTCCTGTACTGAATGTCAGGAATATGGACACGAGGAATCCAATTTTCGAATTCATCACGTCAGAGTGGCAAACTGTGCAGCTAGCCTTCAAGATGAACTCCATTCAGGAAGAGAGGGGCTTTATTGCCAATTCTGCCGTACATGGGACCACTACACGAAGAACTGTCTTAAGAAATATTTAGCAGAGAAAAAAAGTGAAAAATTGAATTCAAGAAGTAAATTTGTCATCACAGTGCCATCTGACATAGCGTTAGAAGGTAAGTTTAGACTTCTCATTGACACTGGTTCCACCTGTACCTTAATCAAGGGCGCTAGAATAAAAAGAGATACAGCTATAAATACGCACCAGAAAATAAGAATTGGGGGACTCTTTGATTTACCAGGAGTTCCACAGGCACCTGTGAGGCGAAGTTGTTCATAGACAACGGTCAGCAAGAATGCAATTTTAACGTCATTGGTGATACCGACTCGATTCCAGCTGATGGTATCCTTGGAATGGATTTCCTCAGTGATTATTGACTGTGTAAATAGGAAACTTTTGGTACAAGGTGCTGGAAAAGGCAACGAGGCAAGTGCCTCTGGTAAAAGTGTTGCAGCTTGTGCACGTGTGGGACCCACAGCTTGGCAAAGTAGCAGTCAAGGAAGTCCGTTTCAGGCCAGGATAGAGGAAAATAACATTAAAATAGCGGAAAGCATCGCATCTTGCGCTGATGACCGACACTTCAAAACGAAAAGTCCGGCACGCAATGCAAAGAAATCTTTAGGACAGAGAGAGAAAAGTAAACCCATATTGGAGGAGCCATTTGGGGCACAATTATGGGAGAAGACTTTGTCCACAGCTTATGATAGTGCGTTATTTCATAATGTAAGTGTCGACGAATTTAGTGAGGGGAGGGGACAACCGGAATATAAAGGGTACAGTAGAAATAGGCTGGAGGATGACCATGTATTCGTAAGAATCGCCAATGTAACAGCCTATTTTGTAAAAAATCCTGATTCCTCGCACGGGCAAATAGGACCGCGCAAATTTTACAGACGACCTGCATGGAATCATAAGAACAATTACAGCCGACGGCGATCTCAGTGGACCTTTCCGCAAAAAGGTAAAGTAAAGCTACAAAAATATAGCTTGCAAACGGGTACGATAGCACCGGTGCGAAGTAGGACCGATATGAAGAATATCACGCCTAGCTTCGCCAGTCTATACAAGGTAGGTAACGGTTATGACCCAGGAATCGGGGAGCTTAACCACAGAAATGTCCAAAAAATTCCCTCCAATTTCAGAAGAAATTCGATGAGCGGAGTTTAAAATGAGCCGGAAAATATGGAAAGGATATAAAAAGGTAACCGAGTGGATCCAATATAAGGTAAATCTATAAAATAAAAGGTACAAAGGTAAGGAAATGTCTTAAGAAAAAAGAGAGAGAGCAATTGAATAATGGGAATTTGAAAATTTTAAATAAATAGAGATTTTAAAAGAGAATGAAATTGAATAAAAAGGAAGAAATAGAGATTTTTTTTGAAAAAAATAAATAAGAGATGTAAAAGAAAGAGAAATTTGAAAGAGAAACAAGAAAGAAAAAGTTAGAAGAATAAGAAACGTATGAAGATAATTAATAAAGATTTAAAGTTAGAAATGGAAAGCTAACAATCAGGCACAAGAAAGATAAAAAAAAACCCAAAGAGTAATGAAAATAAGGGAAAAGAATATTTTAAAAATGTTGATTAAAAAACGAAGAGATTTTTAAAGATAAGAGTCAAGAAAAATTGAAAAGTTAAAAGGAATAAGAGATTTAAGGAGAAGTTTAAAAAAATATATGTATAATAAGAGTTAAAAAAAAATGCTAAATTGAACAAGAATTATAAGAAAAGATTTAAAACATATATTATAGTATATAGTAGAATAGAGAAAAATAAAAGTGGTTGCCAAAGCTTAAATAACTATAGGTAAGATCGTCAAATCTACATATTCAACGCTTCCAGAGCATAGGCGGTAGCAGAACGAGAGGATCAATGAAAGAATATATCAACCATAGTAGATACGGAACGAGTAAATATAGGGGATCAACATTACTGCAGCTCAGGGTATGAGCGAAGAACGAGAAATTAGTAAGATGCAGCTGATAAGGATATATACGCTGGTGTCTTTGAGCTTCGGATAGTTACATCCACGGAAAATTTACGCTCGGAAGATGAGTGAAATCATCATTTGAACATGAAGAAGATATACACTATTCTTGTAACAGTGAAGTCACATATATTATCTCCATAGATACCGAATTTGGAGCAGCAGTGAAAAAGTCCCAAAATATAGCTACATCTTAGATAAACTTTTAATGGAAAGGTATAATCAGGAAACCTGACGGAACTCTGAGAGCATAATTTAATACTGAGAGGTCTGTAATATATATACATATATACCTACTAATCTACAACCTATATAAAAAAAAAAAAAAAAAACAAATCTTTAAGTACACGTGGACTCTCAATATAATTGAGAGAACTCCATCGTACTTAAAAGAAATTTTTTTTTGAAAAAAACCATTTAATGAGTCCGTCCTACCACCGACCCTCAGGCAACGATTTCCATTGAGATGTTTCTTGAAATGATGATCACATCTTAAAAGCTACAAACTGATGTAATGGTTTCCAGAAATGCAATGTAGATGAAATTACTCTTACCAAATAATTAATGGGATAAAGTAGCATTTCACCGTAAAATCTTATTTGAAATTCAAAGGTGATCAAGTGCCAGCAGCATTATCAGGAAGAGTGTACCGCTTGAAACGTTAGAAAAGTGAAAAGTGCGAGCGTTCATCGGAAAACCATCAAAAGGGTCAATAAATCAGAGGTTATCCAAGCTAGCAGAGGCCAGTATATAGTCATCATGTCAAGAACAACAAACCTGCAAACAGTAAATTTACCCTCGTCGGAAAGCAGATGGTGCAATTAGAGTAGCCATAGTATTGTAATTAGAGAAGTTTTGGGCACCCATAGAAAGTATACTCTTAGATAGAATTTTTGTGTAGGTAATTTTGTTATATATAAGTGCTATAAACACTTGTAAAAAGAAAACTTGTAATTTTTGTTATTTTTGTTATTAGACAGACAATAAATACGTTGTATTTTTTAAAATGCATGTGAATTAATTAAGAATATTTGCTTTAATCATGTAAATTTAGTTAAATAAAAAAAAAGAGATCAATAGATTGCAGCATAATATAGAGAAAATTTTTGATTATAGCATTGGAAAGATACATAGTTTTTGGGAAAATATGTTAGTTGTGAAAGAAAAATTTCATAAAGTAAAGATATGCATGAAAAAAAATGTGTTAATTGTTAAAGAAAAAAGGTCATAAATTAGAGATAAGCATGAAGAAAGAAAAAATATATATAAGGATATATATAAGGAAATAAATATATGTCAAAAAGAGTTAAACAGATAAACTATAAAATTATTAGTGAAAATAAATACGTGTAATCAAAAAGAAAAGTTAGCATGCAGGTGGTAATAAAGAAAAACAATGCAAAATGATACAAATGTAAGAAAATATAAATTAGAATATTTATATTGATATGTAAGAAAAATGTAAAATCATCTGAACCGAACGGAGACCAAAAATATTTTCAATTTTTGAGACTATTGCACTCTCCAGATCTAGTTCCCTGCGGAAACTAGTTTTTCTAAGGGGGGAGGGATGTTATGGCCCAATATACGGAAGATTCTTCCAGCAGCCAAGGGCGCATTCTAGCGAAATAATCAGCAATTGCTAAACAATAACTTCGCATGGTATTGTTCTGCAACTGTCGGTTATTTTGCTGATTAGCCCAACAGCTGGCTGCGATGAGCGGTTAGTGAAACAATCGACGATTACGATAATAATTAACCTAGCATGGTAATTATTATGTAAGGCGATTGTTTACTACTAAGCGGCTCAGGTGCTGCAACCGGTAGAACAAGCGGCAAGGTTGTTGTCGTTTGTTTACATCCGCGTTGCGAGTAAAAGTTTACTTCCGAATATTGGAGCATAAAAGACCAATGACTGGTCTGTCGAGTGCCTGTAATATTCTATTCTTCCAGTGAGCCGTCGCGTTGCATAGTGGTGGCAAGTTTCCGTTCGGTGCGGAGTACATAGTAATTGTTAGGATAGGTCAAGTCTTAGTAAATAAAGATTTATAACGTGCACGAAATTCGATCGTTGTTTTATTCGAAGAAAGTTTTATCGCGGTTAATTATTGGGTTTTATTGATTCGATTGCTTTGGGACACGACAACAATTTACCTTCTGATATCCACGACAGAAAATAGTACACAAATAGTTAAATAGAGCATTATATTCAAATTGTTGACGAAGAATTAAGGAATTCATTGGGGCAGTTTAAACATATTACCATTTGCTCAGAGAAATACAATAAAAAATGTTTTAAAGAACATTATACAGTTCCTTCCTACTTTTAAAAAAATAATTCACTTTTTCTTACCTCCACGCTTCCTCGACGTCTGATACTTCCACTTTATTGCTCAATCGGATTTTTGCATGAGCTTCTGATAAACGAATTAAACTTTCTAATTGACGTGGATATGCAGATATTTGTCCTCTACCAGCACCAACCTTCCGCATGTCTACGTAAGCTTGAATCAAACGCTGTTGGGCTTCTTCCGATAATACTGGTTGAATATGCTCGCGTGCATAAGCTATGTAATCCCTCAAAACACTCATGTCCTTTGGAAAAATACAATTGCATAATTATTATAGTTGTTTGAAATGAAAAAAAAATGATTTAAAAAGCAGTTAGAAGTACTTAAGCATGGACTTGAATATGGACAACAAAATTTCCAAAACTTTCCTCCACACTTACGAAAAACTAAATTTAAGTAGAGATCCATTTCCAAAAATTCCTTAACAAATTTTAAAATTCTGCTAGCTCAAAAAAAAATATAAGAGCAATGCTAATACTGATTTCCATTGATATTTCAAAAACGTGCACCTCACTGACCTGTTTCATGTGGCACCAGTATCGATTTCAGAAAGTATACTCTCACTGTCAATGCTGCCAACTGTCGAAAACTAGCGCTATATTTAAATTATTTGGAAATTTACTTATATGCATGTCAGTAGGATTTACCGAAAGTATTTGGGACTATTTGTATTGTGATATTTTAATTATGAGCCGAAGGAAATGTTTTTTACAAGGCTGTTTTGGTAGGAAAGTTTTGATTTTGTCAGAATTGAAATTCTCTGAGAAAATCAACATAACGTAAAAATTATGGAATTTATTTTGGAAGATTTTGGTCTGATTTTGGATGATTTTTATGGAGTAGTAGAAGATGGAGGATATGTGATGCTCCATGATTATTTCTTTTAAAGATTGTGCGTTTTTCAGTTTACCACCGCCGATTTTGGGAGTGTAACAGCAGGATAATTTTGACGTATAGTTTTTCTATCACGTCAATTGAACGATTTCAGTGTACCACGGCAAGAAAGTGTTGCACTGCTGTTTCTGCTAGAAAACGTGATCAATGGAAATCGGTGTAACCTGCAATATTTGGACACTTCGCGTCATTTTTGAATGTATATTGAGAGACTCGCTAATTTTGTACTGATAAGACTTTACTTCAATACTTAAAATTAATTTAATTGCAAATGGATTCCCATAGAGTTCGGTAAAAGAGTTTTTTCATATATTGAATTCGATTGGACTTCAGTGCAACACCAGTTTGAGTGAGACGAAGAGTCGTTCCATGAAGTGTGTGAACGACTCTCCGTCTCACTCAAACTAGAATTTTAAACTTACGGTCTTAAGGCTAGAATCATGTTTAGTAGGTAAAAAGAAATTTTTCGAAACTGGGTTTCTTAAAGAAAAATTTTTTTTTCCCAGTAATCTAAGAAATAATGTAGCAAGTGCAATACCATTTTAGAATCCTTATTAAATGCGTCAAGTTTTAAAGTTACTTGCCAAACTGGCATAGTACATGTTTTTGTCAGTAAGTTTGGCAAAGTATTAATTTTCTATTCTTGGTTCGTCAAAATGTGACATTTTCTTCCAAGCTGGAGCAGTTGGCTTAAAGTTTAAAGCAACAGGTAACACAAGCACTATTCGGGATTACATAAGAAAAATAAAATTGAAAAAAGTAAAGATTTGTAGCAACACGAGCTAAGAAACCATCACAGGGTGTACATTTTCTCGAAAAAAAAAGAAATGCCTATAATTTAAAAAATACGTGATTTAGATTTATTTTATATTTTTTTCTAGTAACAATTATGATTTGACCTATCACCAGATTGCATTTCGATGCAATTCTAAATCGAATATAATTATCAATCGAGCAACCCAGTATACTTTTGGAGTATTCGAAAATAATTTCACGTCGGCGAAGCCCTTCGATGTATCTTGCACATGATTTATATGTAACATTTATCCTATTACCACATATACTGTTCAAGTTGCCAAGAACTTCACAGCCATAAGTTATATTTGGTAGTAACAGAGCCTTCACAAGACGAATCTTTGTATCTCTAGGAGTGTAGGATGCATGTCGCCATAAGCCACCATTAAACCACCATAAATTCTTCCAACCTGAACATTTGTGGGCTTTTTCCAATTAAGAGATGTGTCAAAATACATCCCGAGATGCCGAACTGAGTCAGCGAATGGAATATGCACATCATTAAGAGACATACAAGATTACAAGGTAGATGAGACGTATCGATATGATCTCTAAAAATAACTATAGAGTGCGACCTAGCAGGATTTAGAGTAAGATTATTAATTTTTGCCCAGCTAGAAATAAGTTCCAAATACATACTAGCTTTGGTCACGTTCGGATGCAGCTCATCTAAGATTGTAGATGGGCACAACTGCACATCATCAGCATAAAGTTTAAGGGAACACTGCCTAGGAACTTTCACAAGGTCATTTATGTAGAGACAAAACAGCAGAGGACCCAGAATTGACCCTTACGGTACCCCCAAGTATAATGTTTTATGCTGGGAACGATTCGTTGCGTTTACAACCGCCGGTTGCCTGCCCGATAGATATGAGTGCATAACCTTTAACGTGGGGCTTGAAAGCTTGTATTCAGTTTTTAGTTTATTGCACAATATATTTAATATCGAATCAAAATCTTTACTGAAGTCAAGCAGACATAGAATTGTTGCTGTGTTGTTGTGTTATTCTGTCCACAGCAAAACTTGATACCACGTTGACCTAAGCGAGCTGAAATTTTGTATATGAAAAACGAGTAAAAAAGCTAGAATTGGTCTAAGACCAATTCCTACGATACCCTAGATGAATGCCCGAATGAAATTTCGTATGGTCACCCCGCAAGTTTGATTCTTAAAGTGCTCTTTCGCATGTATGTCTAAAACGAGTCATCTGACAATAAAAATGATTATAACCAATTTCATAAGATTGAAGAGCGTTGCAGTACATTTAAGATGTCTAAGGCTGGTCGTTTTAACAGTATACGTAAAAAAAACAATTTTTGTATGGCAATACGAAAAAGGAGTTGCCCGATTTAGTCCAGTTTTGAATTTATTTTTTATTGTTTTTATCAAAACGACATGTATAAAATTGAATCTATAATGTTTTAAAAAACCCGTGTCGAAAATTTCAGCAATCTAAGTGAACGCCCTCTAGAATTATTGTGCGGACGTACAGACAGACAAACGGACATGCAGAAATCAAAATAACTTTTAATATTATGCGTGGGTGTTCAATCCATTCTGTTTTACCATCATTATTTGTAACGCATAGACAACCGAAATAACAAACTATTGTCAAAATGGATTTTCCAATGGACCGGGAAAAGGGTTCTTAAGTGAAAAGCGTTAAATATAATAAGATAATTGTAAAACTTTATTGAAAATGAAGTGGCTATGTCGGTTAAAGATTTACGTCTATCACGCACGCTCGTTAGTCTCAACTACTTCTCTCTGTTCCAGGGTGTTTCTTTACGTTCCTTCTCGCCTGTTGGATTTGCCGTGGTGGGTTTACACTATGTTTTCATCATCTGGGGTATAAAAAACAAGTTCAAGTTTGTAGATGGGTTAAATCAGGAACACTTTCATAGTGTCAATCTACACAAATTTTGATTTTCACTATATAGTGTAGTTGCAAAATGCTTAAGAAGGCGTTGAACTGAAAACTTAACAACTTAAGAATGCGTAAAAATAATTATAGATCCAAGTTCGAAAATGGGCAAAATCAGGCAACACTCCTTCATAGGGTTACCACAAAATAATTTCCGAATAGCAGATTTTGCACGTATACTGTCGAAAAGATCACTGAAGAGTCTGCGGAATATAATTAATTAATAACCTATGAAATTGGTTACAACCATTTTTACTATCCAAAAACCATTCTACAAAGAAATACGACAAGCCAACAACCGAAACAGGCTACAGTTACAGACATTCATTTAGTGTATAGCCAAAATAGGTTTTAGAGCAATTATAGCTCATTTCCTAGTTACACATTAGATTTGAGAAATTTAGACACTGCCTTGATGCACATTAATCGCTAGTATTCTGGGCTGTTTTTTATGCAAAAATATTTATTGAGAAGAGAAATTTTACATAAAATTATTTTTTATTTCCCTTTAAATGTAATCTGATTTAATGCAATGTAATAATAAACCCAAAATGGATTGGTACTCTTCTTTCTAAGAAAAAATTAACGCGTTACAATGCTTTTCAGTTTGTGTGTTAGTGTTAAATTTAATTTTCACGCTATTTTGGCGTATGACCTTTCCTTCAGTTTTGTTCTCGTAGGTGACACCAAACTTTATACAGTTAAATCTCAGGGTCATTGTACGCTATAAGATTTACCCACATTTTATACTGGTGTTTTAAGACTAATAGAACCTAAAACATGAGAAAGTTAACATGATAACATGAAAAATGTGATTAAATACTTCAATGAGTTTTTACAACGATTTTCTGTCACCGACAGAATTCTTATAGCTCAGTACAAACTCATGTTTTGCCCACATTTTGACTAAAACGAAAGATAAATCTTATATGTTTAGTGGTCGTTAACGTTTTGTATCAAGTTTTAGAAATTTTATAAATATCGTTATATTAAAATTAAAAATTGAAACCCCATTTAAAGCTCAATTGAATTTGTAATCTTAATTTTACTGGTGGAAAGGAAAATAGTCTACCTAATACATTTCATTAATAATCTTTGGAGTAAAATTAATACTTACAAATAGGGTGTCTTCTTCTTCTTGTTGCGAAACATAATACAGAGAGACGAGATGAGAAGCTAAGCGTTTATCGAAGAGCTCATCTTGCGGGTCCAACACTAAAAAGATAAGATCGAAGCGTGATAGTAAGGTGTGAGGCAAATGAACATTGTCTATAATATTTTTATTTTTGTTCCACTGTGATTCCAATGGATTAGCTGCTGCTAATATCGATGTCCTAGCATTTAACTGACAAATTATTCCAGCTTTTGCTATGCTCAAGGTTTGTTGTTCCATAACTTCATGCAGAACACTACGAGTCGAATCATTCATTTTATCGAATTCATCAATGCAGCATACACCGTTATCAGCCAGGACCAATGCACCTCTGAAAATATAAAATGGTTAATATTATTAATTTATGATCGACACTAAGATTAGACATTCAACTCTCAGGACTTCTGAATAGCAGCTTTACATTTGCATGGACTTTATTTCCCACTGAAGTCTTTGATAAAATCTGTTTTCTTTTATACTAATAATGAATAAATACAAAATCAACTTACGTTTGCAGTACTAGCTGTCGTGTTTCTGGATCTTTTGTAACATATGCCGTTAAGCCAACTGCAGATGACCCTTTACCTGAAGTATACTGTGAGCGGGGAACTAAATTGAACACATACTGCAGCAATTGAGATTTCGAAGTGCCAGGATCTCCGCATAATAAGATATGTAATTCAGATCTGAAATTTTGTCGACCCGAAGTCGTATGTTTTTTCTTTGTACCACCAAAAAGCTGCAGCAAAATTCCTTTTTTAATATCGATGTTTTCATAAATTGACGGTGCTAACGCTCTGGCTAATCTATCGTACACGTTTGGTTTCTGTGACAAGGTTCTTAACAACTCAATACGTTCTGGAGGGAAAATATGATCTTTCCTATGAAAAAATTAAAAATTAAAAACATTCGTTAGTAAATTTATTCCACCTACCCATCCTCCTCCTCATATAGACGTTTGTTATCTACCTTTCTGAAATGTACAACGTCAATATGAGTTTTATAAACACTTTTTACATTACGAGCTCTAGGATTCTCTTGAATTGGAATCGCTCTATAAATTCCTGTTACCGTAACCCGATCGCCAGGTTGAACTTTGTCAACTAGATCATTATGAGCAAACAGCACAACATTGTGAGGAGTTTGTCCCGAAGCCATATCATCAGGAGATTCCTGAAGTTTTACCATTTGTTTATCAGTAAACTGGGAACGATTATGCACTAACTGAAAACAATGGTTGGTGTTGCAGTTTGTACATAATGTTGGCTCGGCAATACGACCACGATCGATTTCTATTGTAGTAAAAAATGAACAAATAATGCACTTAAAGAATGCTTCCCTCATTTCAGGAATAACATTGGAGGTCCTTATAACCATTCCACTAATTGTGATCAATTGATCAATATCCTCAGGATTTAGAGCCCGCATGTTTCGCGTTTTTTCCGCATTGAATGGACGAACTTGAATCTGGTGCTCCAGCACAGCAGCGGGATATCTTTCAAAAAACATCTCATTAACGGCCATATCAAAAGTAGGTATTACTTCTTGCGGATAGCAAATCAGTTGCCTGTACAAAGATTCATCAAAAGTCTTTAAGTGTGCGCAATTGACATTTAAGTAAGGCTCT
Source organism: Dioctria linearis (assembly GCA_963930735.1). Classification (NCBI taxonomy): domain Eukaryota; kingdom Metazoa; phylum Arthropoda; class Insecta; order Diptera; family Asilidae; genus Dioctria; species Dioctria linearis. The sequence continues at coordinate 218,444,282 of OZ005740.1, read as the reverse complement.
TCCAACGTATGAATCTGAATTAAGGGCAAATTATCTTACCGGCAAATAATCAAGTAAAAAGCGAAATACCTCTTCTAATTTTTGCATATATAATGGCTGATTGACATCTATATTTTCTGAAATTTCATCTTGTTCGGCATCTGGATCTATGTATCGCAAAAGAAAGTTTTTAAACTTAGTCTTGCATTGACTAACCACAACATTGGTTCCCCAAATTACTAACTGGGGACCTGTCGAAGATTCTGAAACAGGGTCAGTTTCTGATTGACGCTCAGCAATTGGTTCAAGCTGAAAAGAAATTAATTTGGTTATACCTGTACATAGTATATCAAGAGAGAAAAAATAAGTCCAGCCAAATTCAATACCAGTGCCAAGATTTGCGACCACGATAGTCTTTCATGCAATAGAGAGTAGGGGCTGGATGACGATATTTCTGTACTCCGATAGGAGCGGCTCTGGAAGGCATAAATATAAATCCACATGACACATGCAACGCGATACACGCTTTTCTTTAATCTATTTCATTCTTAAAATTCATCCATTCAATCATTTCAAAAAATATATAATCCGAGTCAAATGAGCATTTAATAACAATAATGGGTGTTATGGCTAAGAATTTAGCACTTATAAATTTTGAATGAAAAGCTTTCAATTTATTTTTTCTAAAGGTGCTCCTAAACGATCTGGCAAAATTCCAGATATCTGCCCATTTTTATGGGTAGATACGTGTAATCACGGTGGCAGATATAGACAGATATCTGGCGACAACATCTGACAGTCAAAAATGTTCAGACGTCTGCCGCACGTTTAATCAGCCACTTTTTCTATCTGGAAAATTTGGGAACATCGTCTGCCAATCTGCCCAGTAAATTTTTGAATTCAATAAATATATGTCCAGTTTACCTGTTAAAAAAATAGTTTTGTGTACGTAGTGATAGGAGTATAGAACAGACTGCAGGAGACAAGTTTATACAAGGTTTGTATTATATTATATAATTATATATTATGATATCTAACAGGAGTATACAGTATATAAATAGCATAAATATACATAATTAAAATGGCAGATGAAAACAAGGCGAAGTGGAGAAGGAAGCAGAAGGACCAGTGCTAAAACAATACGCTTGATCACCGAAATTGAACAATATCCACTTTTTCACTTGTACAAAATGCACTTTACACAATAAAAGTAGCCGCGTACCTTTATCTAGAAGTAATTTTTGAACAATGAACTTCACAGTAGTTTATGTTGTCTTTGCCAGATAAAAACAGTATTTTACCAAATGAAAACTAGCAGGTCGTGTAATCAATCAAGACAGACGCATGCCAGATAACTGACCGAAAACTATCTGACAGCTTTGTGCCAGATGAATATCTGTTCCGTGTGTAATCAGTAGGACAGATATCTGCCCACAAAAATTGGCAGATTTCTAGCATTTTGTCAGATCGTTTAGGAACACCTTAACACACATTATGTTAACTTAACTTAAATCTTAACTTGTAAAATGTCATAATTTTGAAATTTCAATGTCAATTTTATTTATTTTTATACTGTGCAATTAGGACAAAGTCCCTTTAAGTATGCACAATCCAACGGTATCAAATAAACTTATAACAATATATAGAGTGTATAGAATGCAACAAAGTAAAAACTAATGAAGTAAAAAAACTTAATAATGTACTTAAGGTATCTAATATTAATGTACAACGCAAATTAAGTAAAGAAAGCCAAAGAAAAAGCTACTTAAGAGAGTAAAGTATAGTAAAATGCTGAAACAATTAAATTGTGGGATTGAGGAAACTGACAACTGCCCGCTTGAAGAGTAATACAAGTGTTTTGACGAGCCGCAGTCGAGTTTCAAGTGGAACAAGCTTAGCTGATAGCCATAATCTGCGTAGAACACCATATATCCTACCCACAACATTACTAATATGATATCCCAGGTAAGTGTTTTATTAAAAGTCATACCTAAATTCCTAACTTTGCTACAGTAAGGTATCACTACGGAATCAAGAAGCATGGGAGGAAAATAGGACGTATTAAGTTCATGCCTGTATATTATAAGACAGCTCGACTTCCGGCGGTTTAAGAGAATCAAATTACTTACTGCCAAATCACTGATATTGCAAACGTCTTCGTTAATTTTGCTTGCAGCATCTTCAATTAAACCAAGGGGAGATCCGAGATATACCTGGACGTCATCGGCATAGAGGTGGACCTGAGAGTGAGTTACTACAGAGGGCAGATCGTTTATGAAGCAACTGAAAAGAAGTGGGCCTAGGACAGAGCCCTGAGGAACCCCTGATAATATCAAGAGAGAGTTCAATAATGTATTATTTACAAACACTCTTCGCGTTCGTCCGTATAGATAACTATAAATGAGTTTAGCCGCATAGCGAGAAAAATCAAACCTACGAATCAGTTTCGTTATTAATATGCCAAAGTCAACTGAGTCGAAGGCCTTTGAGAAATCAAGTAAAGTAAGAAGATTAACCAGATTATTATCTATATTCTTACTAAGATCGTCGACAATTTTAACCAGAGCTATGGTGCAGCTATTTCCTGTCCTGAATCCAGATTGAAATGTGGAAAGCAGGTTTTTGGAAGTGAGTTAATCATTAATTTGCAAACACATTATGCGTTCCAGACTTTTCGATAATGGAGAGAGTATATGAATTCCTCTGTAGCCACTAACGGAGGAAGGTCGAGAAGTTTTAGGGATAGGAATAACCTGTACGATCTTCCAGCTCTTGGGAAACATAGACAGGTTTAGACACTTATTGTAAATGGCAGTAAGAGCCTCAATGACAAATGGCAATATGAGCTTGTTAAACCTCAGCGTAATTTTATCCATGCTGATAGAGTTGGACGAGATTGAAGACACTGCCAAAACTACTTCATCCCAAGTTACAGGATGGAATGAAAAACAAGAATCAACTGATGCCTCCTGCAAATAAGTATCAGCATGTAAATTTGAGGAACGAAAGTTATTACCAACGTCACTCATAAGGTTGGAATTCATGTCATTAGAATCAACACAACAGTTCTCACGGGCTGCACCAGCGATTCCCATGTTACGCAGATTACTCCACAGGATGTTGGGAGGGAGATCGGCATTTAGTTAAGAGCGGAAGTAAGCACTCTTGCCATTCTTAATATCCACTTTAACAAAGTTACGTGCTCTATGATACACATCCCAATTAACGCTTGTCCGTACCTTTTTCCATCTGCAGTAAAGCATATTTCTCTCTGCAATTAACCCTCTAATATAGCCTGTGAACCATGGACAAGATAGTCGATGTTTATATTTACGCTTAAAGGTACATGTTGCTCATAAAGATTTACAACTAACTTATTAAAGGCCAACACCTGCTCGTCACTCGACGGAATATTGACAATTTCCTGCCAAGGGCAGTTAGAAGCATCCTCATGTAAAGCCGGTAAATTTAGATTTTTCCAGTCCCGGTAGTAAAAAGAAACTCTTTCATTAACCAGGTCGAGTTGAATATCATAGGAAAGAAATACTAAATCGTGATCAGATATACCAGAAAGGGAGAATTGATCATGAAATAAAACTTTGGAAACATCGCTGGAAATGAGCAAATCAAGTAAGGAACTACTATTTTCCCCAAATCTGGTGGGCAGAGTATTTACAACTTGCAGGCCAACACTGGATAGATTGACCACCAGAGTGAGGGATTGACTATTCACGACAAGAAGATTCGTATTCAAATCGCCCGTTAATAAAACGTGTACATAAGGAGCACTTAACTGGTTCAAGAGATCGAAAAATTCAGTGGTTGAAGAACCACCTGGAGGTTTATAAACAGATGCTACAGTGCAAAATATAATAAGTTTTCAGCATTTTAGGGTTATACAAATCTATAAGATTAAAAAATTAAGGTTCATAATTTTAAGACAAAAAGAAAAAGCAAATAATAACGATAATTCATGTTAAGATATACATAATAAATTCAGAAAGAATTAGAAGCTAAGCGAAGCAAAGTAAAAAACAATTTTTTTTTTGAAAATTTAGGAAAATACCTATGTACATACGTTGCCTCATAATTCAGTCACAATCAAAGAAAAATATACATATCTGCTTAAGGCCATCATATGTTTGATGAAACAAAATACCTATTCCTGCAAATTACAGATGAAATTTCGTGCAGCTAATGTTAATTACACAGTGAAAGAAAATTTAACCTCATGCTGCCGCTCATTTAATTCAGCAACAGTATTTTTTTTAAAGTCAGCTGATCATGATGACAAATCATAGAAGGGAAATCATTCTCACTCCGTTTGATATAAACCGTACCGTTGTATACGAATGCCCTGACAAGTGAACCCCTCTGCACCTTGTCCCTGGCGGCTTGCAACAATTTCCTGCTGTTACTAGTTAAACTCTCATAGATTTTCACTCTAGCTGCTGACGAAAAACCAATATCTTTAAGTGAGAGATGGGCATTTCGTGATTTCCTATGGTTGTGATAACAATGCATAAATGCTTTTCGTTCTGCCTGGGAGGAGAGTTTTACTATTATCGGCACCGTTGAACTGCCGTTTTTTGGTTTCAAACGAAAAATGTGTGAATATGATGAGATACTGTGGCCGATTGTTGTAGTGATCTTTGTTAATAGATTATTAATATTCTCTGTTTTATCATACTGTACACCATGGATAACAATATCTGAAGAGAACACATTGTTATTGATGGAAGTATATTTGTACTGCAACTTTTCAATGTCTAAATCCAATGCGGAAATTTTATTTTCAAATAATTCCTGCTTCATAACATTAAATTTCTCGTCAATCTTTCTTTCTAATTCACCGAAAAATTCACCAATTATAGTCTTCAACGAAACTTCCAACTTAGCTAATTAATCACTCTCCAATTTTTTTATATCAGCCATGATATCACTCTTAGAAATTGATGCCGATCGATTTTTGCCAGATCTGAGTGCCATAAACAAAAAAAAACTCCGTAACGAGTATAATATTAGAACTGCCGAATACAAATTTATGCAGGTTAGAAAACAAAATTAAAGATATTCTGCGCAATACGATTGCAAAGTTAAGCAAACAATGAAACCAAACGAGGAGGCACGAAACACGTCTTTACTCAGCGGCTGACATACTACTCCAACGTATACTTTGGTATTGAATTTTGTATTGTGCATATTATGAGCACTGCATCGTCAATTTATTATAAATAAAATAGCATTGAATAAATCTCCTCTTCTTTCTAGAATCACCAACCACTACAGTTTCGCTTGGAAAATTAAAAAACATTAGCAAAAAAAGCTTAGATAATAATCAACAATGGGTTTCCTCCCCGTATGAACACCGCATTATTACGAAATACATACATATATTGTTTAAATATTGTTACGTGCTACAAAGTGAATCAAGCGACATCTGTTAGGGATGGAGGAAACTTTAGGTTAGCGTTATCTTAGTAAACTTTGGGTTCGGAGAACGGAATATTCAGGAAGGTTCTAGGATAATTCGTAGAGTATAAATACGGCGCTCTGAAAGCTAGGAGGCAGAGTATTATTTCAGACAGCGAAGTAAACTATTTGGATTGCGATAATTAGAAGTACAGTACTAGCGATAAATAAAGAGTTGATTTGATAATTATTTGTGAATTTGTGAGAGTAAACAGTAAAGTTAAATAAAGAAAGAACTTTTGAATTATATCTGAAATATTGTGTTTTAAATAACGAACTAAGGCCACGCTCGTAACAAGTGGTGTCAGAAGTAAAATAAAATCGCGAAATAAAGTGGTGGCATTTGACTTTGAAATTCAAAGAGTGATTAATTTTGTGAAATCGCGCAAGAATGGGACGCAAACTAGAGGAGCTTCGCATACAGGAATTGAAAGTGGAGTTGGGGAAGCGGTCATTTCAAACGACAGGTCTAAAGAATGTTCTAGTCGAGCGACTTAGACAAGCGTTGATAGAGGAAGAAAAGAATCCTGATACATACGTTCTCGAGGAAGAACCAGATACTGAAGAAGAGCCTGCGATGAACATAGAACAGCTTTTGGGTACTTTAATGACCAAAATGGAGCTTTCAACCCTGCAAGCGAAAAATGCTCTTGAGGAACAAAAGAATTCTCTGGAATCCCGTCTAGATGCACAAAAGAATTCTCTAGAAGCCCGTTTGGACGATCCAAAGAATGCCCTTGAGGAAAAAAGAATGCTTTTGAGGAACAAAAGAATTCTCTAGAAGCGCGTTTGGATGAACAAAAGAATTCTCTGGAATCCCGTCTAGATGAACAAAAGAATTCTCTAGAAGCCCGTTGGGATGAACAAAAGTGTTCTTTGCAGAATTGTCTAGAAACCTGTTTGGAGGAACAGAAGACTTTTCTTAAAAATTCATTAGACGAACAAAATGTAAAAATTGAAGGAATCCAGCAGGAAGTGCTGGAAGTTCAACAGCAAGTGTCGGAAGTGCAACAAAATGTTACGGAGAAGCTTGACAACTTTAAAGCAGATTTGGACAGAATGAAGTATCGACAACCTCGGCACGAAGGAACTGAAATATCCGGTGCAGGCAGAATGAAACCTCCAATATTTGATGGACAAAATTCGTGGCATATTTTCAAGAGACAGTTTGAGGCAACTTCCGAAGTAAATGGATGGAATGACACAGACAAAGCTACAGCTCTGGTATTAGCACTTCGAGGTCCTGCGTCAGAGTTATTACAAACTATTCAGATTGAAAAGCAACGTGATTACATTTCACTAGTACAGGCGATAGAATTACGTTATGGAGATGAACACATGCAGCAAGTATATCGCCTGCAGTTACGCAACAGGACTCAAAAGCATGGCGAGTCACTACAACAACTGCAGGCTGATGTGGAAAGATTAGCTTATCTTTCGTACTCTAGCGTAAATGCGGATTTCCTTAATGAAGTGGCAACAGAAGCATTTGTGAACGCCATTGCAGATCAAAATTTACAACAAGCGTTAAGGCTAGCAGGAAAGAAATCAACAGCAGAAGCACTAGCCTATGCACTAGCGTATGAATCTGCCAGGCAAGCTTCTCGAAGTGCAGTACGAGTGAGAGAAATTTCGACGGAGGAATGTACTTGTAATAGAATGCAGCCATCACAGAGCACTCCTTCACGCGTTATTTTTCGTTGCTGGAATTGTAATAGACTGGGACACCTCCAAAGGGACTGCAGAAAACGCCGACGAATGGAAGCGCTAGAAGAAGGGCAGAGATATCGAGCTGGGCAAAGATATCGAGTTGGGCAGCAGACTCACAGCAAAATACCGTCATCAGAGACCACTCCTTCGCGTGGTGTCATTCGATGCTGGAAATGTAGTAGACTGAGACACCTACTAAACGACTGTAGGAAACGAGGACGAATGCAAACAACAGAAGAAGAAGGGAAAAGATGGCGAGCTAGAGAGCAAGCTTTCCGTGGAGAGACTAGACTGCAACCTCATTACTTTGAATTCCATACCGCAAAGGACGTATCCACGGAAATGCAGAAGCTTTTTCACAACGTCCATGCAATCCTGAATGGAAACATTGCGGACGGATGGAAGAAAAAGATGACGATGACTACAATGATGATAACGAAAGTCGAAAGACGAAAGGAAAGAAATCCAAAGATGATGATGATTACGGTGATAAAAGTAAAAAGAAGAAAGGAAAGAAATCCAAGAGCGAGGACAATGAAAGAAAGAAAAAGACGAAAAGTAAAGGGTCTAAAGATGCTGATAATGACGATGACAAGGGTATAATGAAGGTCGGAAAAGGTAAAGACAAAGTTTCTGACGATGATGATAATAAGAAGCGCAAAGGCGGCAATGAAAAGGATGACAACGGCAATCAAAAGGGCAAGAAATTTGAGGACAAAGGAATCAAAGATAAAAGAAGACAGAAAAATCAAAGCATGGAAGAGTGTTTCAACAGAACATTAATCAAACATCTCAGGAAGGTCTTCAACTATAATCAGCGCGATTGGTTTCGACATATTCCTATATTTCTAATGGCTTATATATCAGCTGTTTACAATATGACCAGACAAAGCCCATTTACCTAGCGACCTCAAGTTTGGTATACCCAAAGGCGAACAAAAGAAACCAGAAGACTACGCAACAAAGCTCAGACAACGATTAGCTGATGTGCATGAGGCCACGAGACGTTCTCCAAAGTTATCACAACACTGGGGGAGACCGTATGCAGTTAAAACTAAAATTAATAACATGCCATACAAGAATCAGCGCGGTACAAGATGCAAAAGCAAAATCGTTCATCTAGATCGCTTGGGTCAATACGGAGAGCACCAAGACCGTGGACCATCTGTTGTTCGGGACGAACAAATTTTAAGAAGGGGGCAGTGTTACGTGCCACAAAGTGAATCAAGCGACATCTGTTAGGAATGGAGGCAACTTTAGGTTAGTGTCATCTTAGTAAACTTTGGGTTCGGAGAACGGAATATTCAGGAAGGTTCTAGGATAATTCGTAGAGTATAAATACGGCGCTCTGAAAGCTAGGAGGCAGAGTATTATTTCAGACAGCGAAGTGAGAAGTGAACGAAGTAAACTATTTGGATTGCGATAATTAGAAGTACAGTACTAGCGATAAATAAAGATTTGATTTGATAATTATTTGTGAATTTGTGAGAGTAAACAGTAAAGTTAAATAAAGAAAGAACTTTTGAATTATATCTGAAATATTGTGTTTTAAATAACGAACTAAGGTCACGCTCGTAACAATATTTTATAGATGTAGAAGACCTTTGAAAGACATCTTAAAATATTATAAATTGATATTGAGTTTAGAACAGAGACCGAAAATAACTGTTACTTTCAAAATCAACTAAAAAACTCCCATCAAGACTAATTGGTATATTTGAGAAGTAATGACAAAAAGTTAATAGTTGCCAAAAAACTTTTAAGTCTCATAATAAGAAATTCAACCGATTTTTTTCTTTTATATACCTATATATATATATGCTACCGAAGACTTATTTATTTAAGTCTTATAATAACAGTCTTAGTAGCGTTTTATACTTTTAATTCAGTGCTAATAGTTTTCACCGACTTTATTAATTAAAGTCTCTTCATTAAACTTTCATAAAACTTTTAATTTTGTAGTCTCAATATAACTGTCTTAACAGACTTAAAATTTCAGTCAATTAGGACGGTTAGCAGAACATTTATTCATTTAAGTGTTATGATGAAAGTGCCATAGGACTTATATCTGTTTAGTTTTTTGATAATAATCTGATCGGCCTTTTATATTTTACAGTCAATAACAGTTATAGGAGATTCTTATTTATTTAAGTCTGAAAAGATAACAAGAAATCATTGGTTGTTCATGATGTCTAGAATCACCAAATTGGAAGTTAATTTTCGAAATTATGCTACATTCATCGGTGAGTTGACATCTACAGTAGTATTAACGTTAGTAGAGCACTGTCATTTACAGATGGGGGATCTTCTAATAACATTAAACGACGACGCCCAACGTAACATAACCTTTTGCCAGCCAATCAATTCAAAATTACGATCTTGGGACAACTTCAAGGCAAAACAAGTATCTGGGGAGGCAAAAGTGACAGTCGATGAACAGCAACGGCTTCTAGCTGCGGAAATGAACGAAATGAACTTTTCTACTGATTTTTTCGTGTTTTTATTCAGTTCAGCAAGCCTTGCATTACGTATAATGAACTGAAAATGACACTTCACATTACAAATTCAAAATATTATTTCGAATTTAAGCACTCTAATTAGCTGTAGAATATCCATTTACCACAGATACAATTTTTGTCACAACCTCGGAAGCAGTTGACTAATTTTTCATATATTAATTCATTGTAATTTCATTTCAGTTTATTTTGTGGTTGATGAAAAGGATAAATTAAAATTAATATGGTGAATATAAAAGTATGACAAATTTGAGGTGAAATGTCAAAATATGTGACTAAAATATACGACAAAGGGATCAGAATCACCGCTCAGATCTCTTTGTCGTAGCTTAAGCGTATATTTTAGTCACATATTTTGACATATCACCACAAATTAGTGGTACTTTTATATTCACCATATTCATTTTGATTTATTCTTTTCATCAACCACAAAATAAACTAAAATGGATTTGCAATGAATTAATGTCAGAATACACGCCTTAAAGTACGCCAAATGAGTCTAACTGCTTCCGAGGTTGTGACAAAACTTTTACACTATGGTAAATGGATATTCTACACCTAAGTGTAGCAATACAAGTGTTTAAATTCGAAATATTATTTTGAATTTGTAATGTCAAGTGTCATTTTCACGTATTACGTAATGTAAGGCTTGCTGAACTGAATAAAAACATGAAAAAACCAGTAGAAAAGATCATTTCTTTTAGGAATATTTTGACATTAAAGAGAAAAGATTCGTCGTACTTTGTAGCCCTAATACAAGATCCATGGATACATGACGGCTCAATTAAACGGCTAACAAATGCAGGTAAGTTAGTATTTGATAGAATAGGCAAAAGGCCAAGAGACGGTCTACTCTTCAATAAAGATACTAACTACCTTCCAATTCCAGAGTTCTGTACGGAAGAGCTAGCAGCAGCACTTATCGATGTCACAGAAAATACACAACCGAGGGCGATAATCGCCTCGGCGAATTTTCCTGGCGACAATGAAGATATCCCGCCAACTGCCGTCCAAAAATTGGTCGAACACTGCAGCGAGGAAAACATCCAGCTTATACTCGGGTGCGACGAAAACGCCCAACACACCATCTAGGGAAGCTCGGATATCAACAAACGGGGTGAGTGTCTAATTGAATTTATAATTTCAAATAACCTCCACGTGTTGAATCGGGGCAATAAGCCAACCTTTGCAAATATTATAAGGCAAGAGGTACTCGATATAACACTTGGAACCTATATAATAAGTTCTAAGGTTAGCAAATAGCATGTCTCAGAGGAACCCTCAATGTCAGATCACAAACAAATAAGATTTGACATTGTGTCTCATACATTGACATATCGAATTCTTAGGCACAAAAACTGGCATGCATATAAAAGGCAGCTGGCAGAAAGCCTAAACGAATCGATCCACTCTGTTAAAACAAGAGAGGATATTGAAATAGCCGTTAGTTGCATTCGACAAGCTGTGATGTTCTCATACTACGAGAATTGCCCTCTGAAGCAAAGGGTGACAAATCGAAATGTCCCCTGGTGCAATAACCAGCTTTCCAAACTCAGGGCAAAGTTACGCAGGCTATGCAACAAAGCGAAAAGAACATCGAACTGGGATGAATACAAACAAGCCCTAACCGAATATAACGGGGAAATCAGGAGATCCAAAAGGCGATCATGGCGGAAATTCACAGAAGGTATTAACTAAACACCTGTCTGTGCTAGAATCCACAAGATCCAGTCAAAAGGACCCTCTAACACACTCGGAATCTTAGAAAAAGATGATGGTAGCTACACCAGAACAGGAAAAGAAACTCTGGAGCTTCTTGCACAGAAACATTTTCAAGGATCTGTAGTCAGTGAGATCTTCACACCACACTCAATTAAATGGGCCATAAACTCATATAAACCATACAAAACGCCGGGTGTGGCCGAAATCTTCGGCGCTCTGCTACAAAGAGGACTGGAGGAACTCATGCGAATCCTGATCACAACCTCTAGTTTTGCATGGGGATATATCCCCAAAGCATGGAGGAAGGGAAAGATGAAATATATACCAAAGGCAGAAGGTAAGCCTGAAGCCCAGCCCAGGTCATATCGACCCATAAGCCTGACTTCATTTGTTCTTAAGGCAATGGAGAAAATAGTGGGAAGATACATCAGAGACGGAGCGCTCATGGAGCATCCACTAAGTCCGAACCAATTTGCCTGCCAAAAAGGGAAATCAACAGAACTATTTAGCTCTACTAAACCTGACAGATGGTATAGGAAAGGGTGTTGACAACGGGAAAATTACCCTTTGTTCATTTTTGGACATTGAAGGCGCATTTGATAACGCCTCTTTTAAGTCAATAATGCCTCATTGGTTAGACATGGAGTGAATCCAACACATAACAGATGGATTCAGGCTATGCTTTCCAACAGGAGAATAAGGACGCAGCTATCTGGAGGTTCGCACCACCAGGGGTTGTCCCCAAGGAGGAGTACTATCTCCTCTGCAGTGTTACATGGTAGTTGACGATCTTTTAGCTCAACTAAGCAACCAAAGTATTGAATCTCAAGGTTACGCCGATGACCTTGTGATCATTATCAGAGGTAAATTTGAGCGCTTGCTGTCTAGATAGCTTCAAGAAGCCCTAAGTTCTGTTCAAGTCTGGTGTACTGCATGCAGGCTATCAGTCCATCCTAACAAAACAACTATTATACCCTTTACCAAAAGAAAGAAAATGAGAAACATAACTAGCCCTATCCTCTTTGGTAAAGAGATCTCAATGTCTAAAGAAGCTAAATATCTCGAAATAACTCTTGATGATAAGCTGAATTGGAACAAACATATTGATAAGATGTTCCAGAAAGATACACTAATGCTGTGGAACTACAGGAAACTAGCCGGCTCAACATGGGGACTCAAGCCAAATATCATGATTTGGCTTTATAAATCGGTAGTCAGACCCATGGTACCTATGCTGCAGCAACATGGGGCAATAAATGCATACAAAAGACAACCACCAGGAAGCTGAACAAGCTCCAAAGGATGGCCTGTCTAAGTGTAGCCGGTGACATGCACACAGCATCTACTAGCGCTCTAGAGGCACTATTGAATTTACCGTCACTCGGCGGCATTGTTGCAAAAGAGGCTGGAGTCATGGTGTACAGAGCCCGGAAGATGGATATAGTGAATGGAACTCTGAAAGTCTACGCACTCTAACCAAAAGAATTGAAGTAAATCCAATACTGGATATGATGCCAGACAAAATGGTTGTTGAGCACAATCTCCGTCTGCCCTTCAAGGTCATTATACCAGATAGGGCAGAAGTAGATACAAATCTAGTATATCAAGCCCTAATATGGTATACCGACGGGTCTAAAACCAGGAGTAGGAGCAGGAATATATGGCATTAAGCCAAGAGCTAACATCTATCAAAGCCTAGGAAGATACGCCTCAATATTTCAGGCAGAGGTATATGCCATAACTAGATGTGCATACGAAAACCTCAGCAGATCCTACACTAATAAAAATATTTATATCTTTACATATAGCCAAGCGGCTTTGAAAGCTATCTCATCACCTTAGATGAAGACTTACTGGCCAAAAAAGCAGCATTCATGCCCCTCATAGGACCAGAACCCTTTTGCGATATTTCCTACAATACCGCGAAGCTTACCATGCAAAACTGGATCCAGGACCAGATGGACCAGAGATGGACTTCATTAACAGGATCCAGACAAGCCAAAAGATTCATCAAAGGACCTTGCTCAATGAAGAGCCTAGATCTTTTAGGGCTATCTAGAAATCATCTCAGAATCATTACAGGAGTCCTAACCGAACACTGTAAACTCAACAAACACATGCATCGGATAGGCATCTCAGCCACTGATGTATGTAGACTATGTCTCGAAGAGGATGAAACATCGGAGCACGTGCTGTATTAATGCGAAGCCATTGCGCAATGTAGATTCCAGGATTTTGGCTCATATTTCTTAAAGCCTGCCGACTTCGAAGAAGTCTCTTCCAAAAAAATACTGCTCTTCCTGGGAAGAGTGGGCTTGCTAGAGGAACTGTAATGCAAGCGGTGCACAATAAGCCAATGATGGCTGCAGTGCAAAGGCCACTTGCCCCGCTATATATATAAATCTACATCTACTGTCAAAAGGTTTTAAACAATCTTGTGATCGAAATTATAAATAATGAAATCTTAGAGGAAATAATAATTGAAGCATCTCTTGTTTTTCATGGTTTAGTGACAAAATCATCTAAAAGGCCGCTGTCAATAAGAGTAAGTCCTTATCTCGAGAAGCGGAATTTAAGGGCCTAATTTTTTCAGATGTAAGTTCTTAAGAACATAAATATGAAAGGGAAATTGTAATTTACAGATATGACATCACATATCAAAGATAACCAGATCATATTCTGCTAAGAATACAATATTTTCCATTTTTAAAGTTTTAATAAGTAACACTTAACTGAATTGAACTAATAGACGTAATCTCACAAATTGATTATATATGCCAAAGCGCCAAACATCAAACGGCATAAATAAATAATCAATTTGACAACTTTTCGGTACGAAATAAATGTGGATATATAAATCGCTACGGAAAAATGTCTCCACTTCATATTAGCGCCATGTGCATTCCACCACCTAAACATTGATTTTTTCTTTCGAACAGCGTACTACTTTACGAAACCTCAAACCGAAATTTCCGTGCCACTTTTCGGCCACATTTTTTTAGACAGATTTTGTATAGGAAACAAAATTTTCGCATGATTAGCATACTAGGCTTAAAAGCACGACAAATTAGTCAACGGTAACATTCGCACCCTGTTTAAAGTACAAGGTCATAGCTCGCATTGCAAAAATTCATGTATAGGATTCGCACCCTGTTAAAGTAGAAGTCTATCACTCGAACTGCCAAAAATGGTAACAGTAATATTCGCACCCTTTTTAAAATGGAAGGCTATCACTCACACTACTCAAAATTGTACATGTAGTATTCGCATTCTGTTTCAAATACAAGGTTAACTCTTGCCCTGCCAAAACTTGCACGTTTAGGATTCGTAACTTGTTTAAATTGCTAGGGTATCATTTGCATTGCCGAAAGCTACATTTGAAACATTCGTACCCTGTTTAAGTTATAATGCTCTTATTCGTGCTTTTTTTTACCCTAGATGAAATCTATAAGGTATACTAAGTTTGTATTCCGTTTGACACCTCGAAATAATGATAGCAGAGCAAAATGTTATTTCGTTTTTTGCATGTCCGTCCGTCTGTCCGTCTGTGCGCAAGATTAACTCGAGAACGCGTATACTTAGAGAGCTGAAATTTTGTACACAGACTTTAAAAAAAAAGTAAAATTAAGTTCGAAAATGAGACAAATCGAGCAACTCCTTCGTGGTGTTGCCATACAAAAATTTGGATTTCACTATATATTTGGACACTGCCTGAGAACGCGTCGACGTAGAGAGCTAAATTTGGTACATGGTGTTTTTATAGTAATAACAAATAAAATTTAAAAAATGGAATAAATCGGGCAACCCCTTCTTGGTGTTGCCGTATAAAAATTAAGGTTTCTTACATATACTGTGAAAGCGATCAGCCCTAGACATTTTTATTGTACTAAAAACTTCTTCAGAATACGAAATCCTATAAAATTGGTTATAATCATTTATTCTGTCCGACGAACTGTTCTAGAAATATATGTGAAAAACAACTTCATAAAATAAGCTTGCATAGATCGGTGACCATACGAAATTTTATACGGGCATTCATCTAGGGTATCATAAGAATTGGTCTTACACCAATTCTAGCTTTTTTACTTGTTTACTATCAGAACCAGCTTAGCACAAACTCGCTGCATGGACACGTTTATTAAATAAACGGCCAACAATACATTCGTTTCATCACTTAGCCGGTGTTAGTATTAGTATGTTAAACTAAACAAAAACCCAACACCGGATGAAATGACATGCAATGCGACATAGAAATAAAAAAGTATAATACTTAGTTAGTTAGACTTTTTTTTAGAACATGCTTAGAAACGTCAACGACAAAATGCTCAGCTATAATATGCGACGTTTTTCAAGCGAGTGCATATTCAAAAGCTTCAAGCGATCCTCATAAGGTGGAAGAATCAATGGCTTATTCCACGGTAGGTGCCTGAGAGAGAAGCGCAAGAAGTTCCGCTAAACAGACTCGATGCGATCGATGTGTGTACCGTAAAATGGAGACCAGATCTGGCTATCGTATTCTAGGAATCCGAGAGCACATAATCATAGGTGATTGGTTGCTGGTTCCTGGGCAAAGTCATACCCACACATTTGTCGTTATTAAGAGCCAAATTATTGGTTTTGCACCAAACGTAAAATTGGTGAAGGTCATCTTGTACCTGTTCACAATCCTTAAAAGATTTAATCTGAATGAAAAGTTGAATGTCATGCAGTGCCTCACACAGATACAATGTCGTCAATAGATAGAATAAAAAACAAAGGGACCAGGTGACTCCATTGAGGTATGCCGGAAGAAGCATTCAAGATTCTAGAGATCTAGAGATCTAGATATTTGATATGTTCTGTTATCTAAATAAAACTCCGTCCATTTTATAAATGTTGGGGGATAGTCATACTTTTCCATTTTAAACAGTATCATCCATCTGGTAGCCTTTTGCAAACCCGCCCATGGTATCCGAGACAAATTCCAACAAGTTAGTGGTTGTAGATCTGCGCGAAATAAACCAATGTTGGTTTGAAGAGAGCAAGCTCTTACATGAAACCGATAGCTGAGAGTAAATGATAGATTCGAATAATTTGGGCATACAAGATAATTTTGCAATAGGCCTAAGCTAGAAATTTCGCTCTTACTACCTTTTTTGTGGATAAGTATGATAAAGAGTTTTTCCATAGCTGAAAAAACTATTATCGCATAGGAACGCTTATATTAACCGTGACCAAAATTGAGCATATCAAGTTTGGGTAAGATTTGTATTAGATTTTGCAGCTTAATTTCCGTATTCGTAATTATTCAAAATGTGTTAAAAGAAGTCCGCTTTGAACAAACAACGACTTGCTCTTCTTATTTTTCATTCAATTTGAAAATTGCAATGAGGAATCTTGCTACCATATAATTCATACTTACTTTTGATAAAAAGTATTTATACGGGGAAGAGGGTGATCTCTATCATCGAACTTCTGTGGTAGGCGATCAGAGATAACCACAATGAGGAGACCTCTCTGATCGTTGGGTATATGTGACTTATCCCGTAACCTGCAAGTTCATTCTAAAAATAGAAATGAAATTCAAAAGAATTTTGAATATCGGTTAGCGAGATACTCGGGTTCCGGAATTTGCAAATATTCGCATAAATGCAATTGTACCGCTGTAATTGCAATTACCCCATAACAGCACATTTTCTACCAGGCCTAAGAATAAAATCGTATTGAAGTTTCCAGAAAGTCGTTTTTGGTATTACATATTTCGGTCGGAGTAACAGCTTCAGAAACCATTATATTCATAGAGATTAGGACTGTTCGCTAACACATTTTTGGGCCAATCCGTTATAAACAGCTTTCATGAACTTACATAGTTGCCGTTTCTTACCTTTCCCGGGCAGGAAAACTCAATCTGGTAGCCGTCATTCATGAGCTAGCTGGTGGTTTTTGTTGGTGCGCCATTCGCTATTTTTTCATACACTATTCTACATATACCTGAAAACCCTGTGGAAGGAAATGTTATTTCTGTTTTGTGCTGTCTTATCATAAGTTTTTTAAAAATTCAACAATTTAAGTAAAATAACAAAACATCGAAATTCTTAAGTCCTTCTTTATTGTGTGGATCCGGAAAATATGTACACAACACAAGTACGCACATACTTAATACCATAATATTATTCCACATATATTATTTTTAGCTTAATTTCAGAAAATCATTCAGGTCCTTTTCTTACTTTTAAAAATTTTCCTTACAATTCGAGCAGATTTGTACTCACAAATTGTTTCCCCAAAAATACGCAAATAGAAAAATGACCTTATTCCTAAGGTTGAAAGACAGAAACTCTTGTGTAGACCCAAAAACTACGATATTCTTATTTTATTCAACTTTACCGTTGTAATTATTCGTGAATCTAAAACAACACAGCAACCTAAAAATGCCTGTCAGTCATAAAGTTATCTCAACAGTATAAGTATACATCAAAATTGAATAAGAATACACTATATACAACGCCTAATCATATTTTTATCTTTCTTATTGTTAGTGTAACATTATTTCCACCGCAATGTGGACACTGAGAAATGGTTATAGTAAGAATTCCAATATCTAATCTAATATTTTAAGAATTTTTCTTGTCTTAAGAAAGCAAATACGTGGGCGAGAATTGTGTCATATGTCTTGAACCTAGCAAGAGCCCAATATTTTTGAAATGCGGACATTCTTTCTGTGAAGATTGCATAAACACTTATATTGCAGAATGTAGAAGAAAACTAGAAGCAAAATGCCCCTTATGCAGAGAAAAAATATATGCAGCGAGTGTAATAGATGTCAAAATTATTTTTATATAAAATTTTAAAAGAACGTTTTACAGCCGATTTCTTGCTGGCCATCAAAAAATTACATATTCCTGGGATTCTTACTGACAGCAGCATTTTTTTATATTTTCGAGAAGGGCAAATCTGGTGTTTCATTGACATGATATTTTCGCAGTTCTCGTTAAATTTTGTACTTGTAACTTTTTAATTCAATATATATATTTTAATACTTACTCCATCAGTCCCTATGGCCACTTGCCTCATACGTTTATCAGTGCGAATATCTGGACGCACTCGGACCGGTGTCCCACGAATTCCCGATCGTGGTGTTCGTATAGAACCCATTGAACTTCCAAGAGATTTATATTGTGATTGTACAAATATTGAAATTTATTAAAATAAATACCTTGGTGTTCCATAATTAAGGGGTGAACTTAAATCGATTTCACTTATACTCAAACTAAGGCCCCTAGGACTAGTTGGTGGAAGAGTTTGAGCACCTGGAGACGTTGGTGGTAAGGTGATGTTATCCTCGTTAGTGGCCCTACCATTAGCAGCTCTACTACCCATTCGCATCGGCGTATCTGCTTCCTGGGCATTAGTTTCTGAAAACAAGTAACAAATTTGCACTTCATGTAATTCGATATTAGATCAGATTTATATAATTAAAATATAGACTATTTGATTATTTTAAACATTAAGCTTTTATATTATAAATTGATCAGATCCAAAATAGTGAAAAATAATTACAAATGAAAACACGTACACGAACGAATTGAAATTGGAGGGAAAACATTACGAATTTAATAAAAAAATTGACAAATTCATATTTCAACATTAAAACTACACCATTCAAAGAACAGTGTGAATACAAATAAAAAAATGAGTGTTCAAGAAGGCAGAACAGATTTTTATTTTGTATGAGAATGAGATCTTTCGTATTTAATTATGACGTATGCAGAGCTTTTGTGCTCCCAACATTGGCTGTGTTCTTTTGTGTACCTTGGTTTAGAGCTACCATATACTGAAGAGACTAAATTGTTCTGCCGATTGAAGCAAACTATTTGTACTGTTCGCTTCATTTATAAATTTTCGATGAAAATGGATAAGGTGTTCTTTTGTGTATCTTTTTTTCTGCTTTGTTCTGCGGGCACAAAAGAACAGCAGGTCATGATGCTTTCTTGTTCCTGTTAATTAAAAGTTGTGCCTCATCCTTGGCTAAACCTCTGCGCAAACTATTCTAGTTGTCTTCGACAGGAAAATTTTCAACTGCTTGGAGACTAGCTCACGTTCAGCCTATTCCTAAGAAAAGAGAGGGTTGCGATCCCTCAAATTATCGACCAATGCAATCACTTGGATTCTCTCAAATGTTTTAGAATTTATCATTAACTCCAAATTAATGAAGTATCTAGAAACTCGTCAACGATCACGAACAAGGCTTCCGAGCTGGATGCACATCCTGGAGACTTGCTGACTTTTCTTATTGAACGTTCGAATGTCTTCACAATTTTAGTCCAAATTCGTTGCCCTGGATATTTTTAAGGCCTTGACATCCAGCCCTTTTAAACAAACTTAAAGCACTTGGCCTTTCCCCTCCTCTTCTATTATGGATTGAAAGTTTCCTATCTAGTCGCCAAATACGTGTTGTATTAGATGGCGTTACATCTGAACCTCATCCCATAAATGCCCCAGAGCTGTTATCACTCCAACTCTCTTTTTAATTTTCAGTAATCTGCTTTCCCTTACTTTCAATTCCATTTATAGTTTCGCTGGTGACAGTTCCCATGATTTCGATTACTCCTTTGACACTCTTGCGGACTCCAGGATGAATGTAGCACGTGTTAAAAGAGATTCCATGATTGAATCTTGACAATATCCTCGCTTGGGGCAAAGCGAATTGAGTCGAATTCAATGCATGTAAGGCCCAAGGCTGTCTCATCTCATTAGAAAAGACCATCACTTTATCACTCCCGTTTCTTTTGTGGAGCATTAATTTCTGATTCACCATACCATCACTAAGCATTCTTGGCATTAATATTTCCAGTAAGCTAAGGTGTACAGATCAAATCTTCTCTGTTGCCGAATATGCATCGAAATGTGTAGGATTTCTTAAAGGATCTATGAAATATTTCAGCCCGTCAAATCTAGCTGAAGGAAATCCTGCGAAAAAACTATTCTTATTAAAAACAAGTAAAAAAGGTAGAATTTAGACTAATTGTTATGACAGGATTGTGATCATAGGATTTTATATTCTGAAGAACTTCTTATGGCCAGTTTCACAGTCGAGTTTAAACCAAGGTTTAGTTTAAACCACCCTCCAAGTTTAAACGTAGTTTAAACCAAACGTAACGTAACGTTGGTAGTACTGATTAAATTGTGAATTAAATTAGTTATCGCCACCATTGTGAAGCAATTTTGCAATGAAGCAATCTGTCAATCGGAAAAAAGTAAACAGATCAGAAAAAAAAAATAAAATATATGTGGTTATATTTTCTAATTTTAATTATGCCAACATTAAAAAAGGATGAAAATTTTAGCAAAAGTGAAGTTGAGCTATTGCCTTCACTAATGCATAAAAAAGATATATATAATAGAGCGCAAGAAGGCGGACAATAGATTCGAAGACAAAGTGACAAAGTTCTTCACTTAAACTGAACCTAGCATAAAAATCAACGTCGTCCCACTAATTAAAATGATTTGGCCGATTTCTAATTACTCTCAGTCGTGTTGTAAATTTAACTCAAAAAAATCTTCTTCATCGCTAGAAATGTCTAAATCTAAATCCATGATGAAATTATTTACTTGATACAAAAAAAGCAATGCTACTGTCAAAATATAATTATCTTGAGTTTAAACCGAGGAAGGGCACGGTTTAAACTTCAGTTTAAACCGGGGTTTAAGCCATACTGTGAAACTCATTCGTTGAGTTTAAACTAAATATTTGGTTTAAACTCAGACTGTGAAACTGGCCATTAATACAATAATAACTGATCGTTTTCACAGTACATATACGTAAAAATCCGAAATTTTTATATGGCAATACCAAGGGGTTGCCCGATTTAGCCCGTTTTTGAAAAGATATTTACTATTTTTATGAAAACACCGTGTACAAAATGTTAGTTCTCTACGTTGACGCGTTCTCAGCACTGACATATATGTATATAGATGTACTGCTCGTTGAACCAAAAATGCATGCATGCTAGTGGCAAAGTTACCTAATAACAAGTTAAGAAGCTGTAGAGCAAAATTGGCAAATTTCTGGTGTTTTTTAAAATGAAACAAGTAATTTCATATACTTTCGTCTTTTGCATGAATGGGGGAAAAGAATTTGGCTATGCATTATTGTAGTGTAACTGAGACAACGAGTTAAAAACTAAAATCGAGAGAACGTAGGATTACCCGAACGACACAATCTTATTAAATCCCTCAAACCTTTCAACCTATTCATAATAATGTACATCAGGTCACACTACCTCCCATTTTTAAGAAAAAGATAAATTTCGCTTTGGCCCAGATGCTGAAAGGAGATGTAAAATTCCTCTCAAACGAAATTCTCATTTTTCCCGAAAATATCAGAGAATCCAGCATGAGTTCTCCCACTTAATCTCTTCATAGCAAAACGAATGTAAACAGAAACACGTGCTGTTCAAATATCATAGGATTACAGCAACAAAATGTTACCTTTTACAGCAACAACATGTGCCAAAACATTGTCAATATTTTATAAAAACCGGTTTTACAAAAGCCCAGGAACATTTTATGAAAGTAAAACGTGAAAACTCGGCCCCTTCTCATTTATTTACGAAAATCAAACATTTGCCATTCTGTTTCGTTGCATGCAACTTGCGCTTTCACATTTTTTGTCTTTATTCATAAAAGTTTTAAAGAGAGTTTGATTTTTTACGATTTTTTTTCTTTCTCCTTTTCTTGCCGTGTGCATTTTACATGTAAAACACTCGAAAATCTCACCAGCTTCTTAACTTGCCATTAGGTTAATTTTGCTAGTGCGTCACCACTTTTATATTCTTGTCTCTTTCTGTGAGAGCATTTTTTCCCACTGAACTGTAACGCGTTTGGTAACGAGAAATTTCGTAAGGTTCAGCGATATTTGCAGTCCTTTCCTACAAAATAAGCCTTGTAAAAAACACTTCCTTCGACTCATAATAAAAATTTTAAAACAAATATAGTCCAAAAATGGTTAGTCCCGCTGACATTTATAAGGCTGAGTTATAATGTGAAGCTGTCGCGAGTCGCTAAACCTGTCAAAAGTTAAAATGTATGAAAGTACTCAAGCGCAGATACAGTGTGCCGCTAAGGGTGTTGCTGACGCTGGTCGCGTTGCTTAAAGTTGAAAATATTTTATCTTGCTGCCTGCATTTTGCAAAATATGCGGTGTTCCATTAATTTAAAAATCACAGGAGGCAAAAGGGACCTTAAAGCTCATTCAAAAACCGATAAACATATTAAAAATGTTAGAGCCCTGAAAAGTCAACCAGGCGTTTCTAATTTATTTAAAAATTTCGCCGGTGTCAAGGAAAGTGTTATGAAAGCGGAAATCAAACTTTCAGCCTTCTGTGTATAGCACAATATCCCGTTCTCCATAGTGGACCATTTAATTAAATTGCAGACGAATATCTTCCGTGAAACGATAGTGCTTAAGAACATTAGTTGCGGACGTACAAAAACTACAGCTATCGTGGAAAATGTATTGGGTGCAACACAGTTTGAAGTTTTATGCCAGGTATTAAATAAAAACAAATTTTCTTTGTGTATAGATGAGTCTACTGATAAAGGAAAAATCAAGACTAAGCATGGTTGTTCGTACTGTAGAAAATTTTCTTATCCGAGACTATTTTTTTGAATTAATTGAAGTATCAATAGGCGATGCAAATACTTTATATAACGCAATTACTGAAGCTTTTATAAAAAATAATATTAATTATAAGTGTAACAAATGAGTTGAAATCCCGTGACTCCTAATAAGTAATTTAGATCTGGCAATGATCTTCTCTTTAGCATGGATGATAATATGATATCGCCGCTATTGACTTACTTGAAAAAGAGTGATCATGTCCGAGTAAGTGAGAGAAACCACCCCTTCATACAAAATATCTGGTTTTACTCTGTGGAGGGGGCATTGACTTATAACAATGGACTGAGCGATTTGCTATTTCATGTGGCACAAAAAATATTGTGTTTCTTTATATCACCGTTAGAGCACCCTTTAAAACGAGTACATAAAAAACATGTAAAACTCAACCAATCACATGAAATTTTGCACCCGTAAATCGAATTTAATTAAAAAAATATATTTTCTTGTGCCAAGTGATATTTTAATCGCTTATAAAGAATTAAACTCATTCCGACTTTAATTTTCAAAAGTTATTCTTAACTGAATCCTGCTTATGGGCAAGAGAGACGGAGGATGGTAAACACTATCTATACCTTATTCCTTCTGAGGTGATTGCATCTGTAGCCAACATAAAAACATCAAATGGCATAAGTAAACGTTCCAGAATGCAATATTTTGTGTTGGTAGCTCAAACTCTGCGATAGGGCGAAAGAGAGAACTATAAAACTCGTGCCATGCTTTCCTATAGGAAAATGACAATACGCTCAGTCCATAGTTATAAGTCACTGGGAGGGGGTTATGAAGAAAGTGCGGTACGAGGACAACAACTCAACTAAGTGAGAGACGGAAGGTGATCATATCGTCGCCGGGCATACTAAGGAGTTGATGCGAAGAAGATAGATCCTAATTCGATAAAATCTTGAGCTTACAGTTGTGTGAATTACAGTTTCAGAAGTGGGATAAATTCACGCGCGGAGTTCTAAGGAAAATACGCGATAGTGAAAAAGTGTCCTTGAGTTTTTCCCTTAATTTAAATAAAAATAACCAGTTTCAATTTTCGGTTAGTGTACTAAACATACAATCGTGCACTATTTAAACGTGTAGAACGTATCCTTGAGTTTTTCTTTTAATTTAAATAAAAATAACCAGTTTCAGTTTTCGGTTAGTGTACTACACATACAATCGTGCACAATTCAAACGTGTAGAAAGTGTCCTTGGGTTTTCCCCTTAATTTAAATAAAAATAACCAGTTTCAATTTTCGGTTAGTGTGCTACACATGCAAGCGTACGTATTCCCGATAGTGTAGCAAATAAGAAAATAAAAGTAGTTTTAAGTTATGACTTACATAGTTCATGTAAATTAATGATCATAGAGTTTACGTGTGTGTAGAAAGATAGATGTTCTGTGTTAATTAAATTGTCAAAAGGGAAAGCAGCAAATTTATAAAAACATTGTTGAATTCCTGACGAAAATGGATGGAAATAATAGTATAAATGTGTAAAGTTGTGTGCAAAAAACGGAAATTGAAAAACTAAAAGAAGAAATTCGTGAAATAAAACGGCAAAAAGAAGAATATGAAGCTGAACGGGCTCTGACAAAAAGAACAAATAATCCGGCCGAGACAAGTAATGCAGATATATCCATAAGTGACCGAGGTTTGAGTGCTGAAGGATCGCCCTCAGAGTCGAGCAGGGAATTCGTGAATAAGCACTCATATAAACTTGGTATAAACGAGGTAGGTGTAATTATTCCTAAGTTTGAACCAGAAAGATAGAATACCATGACGGCAGAAGAATGGGTGAAGAACACAGAAAATTTAAAACCTTTGTATGGCTGGAATGACAAAACCTTGCTGTTATACGCGGTTTTTCAATTAGAGGGTGCTGCTAAGTTCTGGCACCAAAGCACGCAATCAACCATTAAAAGCTGGAGCGACTTCAAGGTAGAATTCATCAAGGCATTCCCAACGGAAAAGGATGACGCTTCAGTTATTTTTCAATTAATGATGCGAAAGAAGCAGAAAACAGAGTGCATTAGCCAAACGAATTAATCTTCCCGATGAATCGATCATGAACTACATAATTTCGGGGGTTGGAAATCAAGAGTTAACCAATATGCTTTTAGCAACGCAGTGCAAGAACCTTCATGAACTCCTGATACAAATCAAAAGGTACGAGGAAATTGTGGGGTTTGAACAGAACCGACAACGCCTAAACCGATTCAATGTATCAGGCTCAAAAAATAGGCAACACTCCCCAATCAAATATGTATATATAAAAAGATGTTTCGAACTCATCCTTATCAAATAACTATTCAACGGAATATTGTGAACGAGGGTGACAGTCAACATAAAAAACGGGAAAGAAATTTGAAATAGAAGGAAGGAAGATCCACATAGGTTCAGTAAGATGTTACAAATGTGGAGTCTTTGGCCATCTATCCACTGAATGTAAAGCGACAGTTAAGGACAAAATCTGTTATACGTGCGGACAAGTTGGACATTTGGCTAAACATTGTCATCAAAAGAAAATGGCAATTATTAAACATACCAGACATACAGCAATTACTACAGATGAACTACATCCGTGGGTGGAAATAGAGAACATGCGTCTTCAAGGACACTTGGACCTTGGAAGCGATTGCAGCACCATATGGCGAACTATTGTGACGAACAACGGTTGGAATATGGAAACTTGTAAGGTTGCTTTGCATGGTTTCGGTGGCAGCAAATATGGAGCAATAGAAAATATCCGAAAAAATTAAAGGTGGGGGAGGTAGAGTTAGAGATTGATCTCTTCGTTGTTCCGGAAACGACTCAAACTACACCTATTAATGTAGGTAGGAATTTCTTGGATCGACCAGATATCAAGATTATCAAGCAGTGGAAAAAATTTGAGATTTCCCAAGATCTTCAGAAGGATTATGTAAACATGGAACAACTAAACGTCTCACACAAATATTGATATAAATATATCTGTTAACGTGAGCGAACTTCAAAAGACGGCGCTGATAAGTCTATTACAAAAGTTCCACAACTGTATTGCAACCAATATGGAAGAGATGGGAAAAACCAACATTGTACAGTTGGAAATTCAATTAAAATAAAACAGGATTATCAAGTATCAGCCATATAGGGTACCGTATGGATTAAAGACAGTGTTAAAAGACAAAATCCATGAATTACTGGAAGCGGATATAATAGCAGAATCAACATCAGAAGATGCCAGTGCCGTTATGTTGGTCCCGAAGTAAAATAAAGAGTACAGGATGTGCGTCGATTAAGAAGATTGAACAGCATAACTAAGCTGAAGAATTTCCCTGTACCAAACATAGAGGAAACATTAAATGGTTTAGCACATCATTGGATCTAATGAACGGTTACCACCAAATACCGATTGCTTCGGAGAGCCAGCATTTGACAGCATTTGTCACACCAGATGGGCATTATGAATTTAAAAGAATGCCGTTTGGTCTGACGAATGCTCCAGCAGTATTTATGAGATTAATGATGGAAATAAAAAAGCGGATAAAATCAGACCAAGTAGAGTAGTATTCATGGATGATGTCTTAGTTTCTACGGAAACAGTAGAAGACAATTTCAATATACTAGAAAAGTTATTGATGGAATTCAAAACAGCCCTTGGCATACAGTGGACCAATACTTGTCTGAAGTATTTAGGAGTATACATCGGACGCGAGGGCAAATCGCGTAATAGTCATATGGCATTGGAAAAACTTTCCGGGGCGGTCAATTCATGGCGATGTCGATTGTTTCACCTTTCTTTGAAAGGGCGAGCAGTCGTAGTAAATTACTTGGTTACCTCGTCCATCGTGCATGTTTTAAAAGCAGAAACTCTTGAAGATGCCTTTTGGGGAGGAAGAAGATGGGTCGCTGAAAGCACGCTCTGCACACCGGTCAGGAAAGGCGGTTTAGGTCTCACCAATTTGGTTGTGAAGTTTAGATGTCTCCAAGTGCGAGCATTCCAAGGAGTGTTCTGCCGTAGATACTTCAATTTCTCAGCTATGGGTGAATGCACTGGGGGGTCGGGGCACAGGAGAGTGTTACTACGCGCCTCATCCTATTGACTGGTCTCAGGATATGATCTCTACGATTCAGACCTGGGGCAGAATCAGGTCGAAATTTCATCTAGAATGGAACTCCATTAGGTACGAAGAATTTAAAAAAATTCCAGTGGATAAATCCTCTACACAGGTCTTACGTAACGTGTCTGGCTCTGCTCGGGAGAGATTTCACCGACTTCGGAGCAGTGGCCTTGCTGCTGAGCTGGAAGATGCTGTCGTGTGGAACAGGCCACCACACACCTCCTTTGGTGCACTGATAACGCGGTTGCTGCGCAATGTGTTTGCTGGTGTCAACCGACAGGGCTGCGTGGGCTTGCGTGGGCTTGCGTAGATGGAATGTTCACCTCGGGGTGGATATGGGTGTAATGGGTGGAATAACTAGTAGAGTAGTCTACAGCTATCTTTCTAATTACAAAGACGCAGATATAGCTTTCAAGCTACTGCATCACAGTCTTGTGCATCCTAACCAGTTGTCACATATTGATCGCCGGGTTCAGAGAATGTGCACGGTCTGTGGAGGTGATGGGACTCTGTTTCACAGGTTCTAGGCTATCCGGGCTCTGCAGAATTTAATGGATTTGTTGAAACAGTTGTCACAGTTGGTCCATTCGTCTTTCGGCATTTCACAGGCATCGTTTATGTTGGGACCGAGGACATGTAGTCAAGCGAATAATTTGATCAGCTTCGTCTTGACGCTAGCTAATTCAACGATTCACTTGTACTACATGAGACCTGGTACTGGTAATCAGAACACTTGCACAACAGTACACAGCGGAGCACTAAAGCGTCAGTTCGTTGCCAGGATAAAGAAGCGGTTACGCCTCGAGTACCTGGCGGCGGATGAAGAAACATTTAACTGCACGTGGCAACAAATTGCATCCGTGCGGGACGGGGTGCTTACTCTTCACTGGTGATAATAGGCCGTAGTGTTTGTGGCAACTATTCCACGGAACTTCTCTTTGCTTTGGAATTGCCACAAGCGCTTTGGGTACACCAACATTTCAGAATTACTCCTCAAAATTTCGGTTCTCCATCGTTCGGTCCAACTTTGCATTTTAGCTAGCTAGGTCTCCATATCTTTTTGCTTTTGATAAAAGAGGTTTTGGAACTGCCACTTTCCGCTTGGGCTAAAACTCCTTTAAAAAGAAAGTATATAACTGTGATATTGTTACCATTTATATATTATTATATTTCGCACGTTTTGCCCCTTTTGTTTCCTTTTTGTACATTTGTTATTGTTGTCTATATTGTATCTTTTTAAGGCTCTTTTTCTAAGTTTTATACCTTTTATAATGTTTTGATAATTAAAAGCTCTTATACATACATAAAAAAAAATTATTATTATTCATAAATTCATATAAATTTACAACAAGAGTTACATATCTTATACTAGTACCAATAGAAATAATTTAAGAAAAATTTTTCTGGAAAGTTCAGAGAGACTAAAAGTTAATATAAATGAAAAAGCAGCAAGAGTATACGCTAAGTCAACATCCAGAAGATTGCTTAGCACTAATTACAAAAAACATGAAATTAAAATCTAAACCAATAGAAATAATTTAAGAAAAATTTTTCTGGAAAGTTCAGAGAGACTAAAAGTTAATATAAATGAAAAAGCAGCAAGAGTATACGCTAAGTCAACATCCAGAAGATTGCTTAGCACTAATTACAAAAAACATGAAATTAAAATCTACTTAAGGCTGAATAAATTTGTAAGCATTCTGTTCCCCCGATTTATTTTCCAGAGTATTTATGATATTGATTTGAAACCTTCGGCAAAATATTAGAAACTCTTAAGTTCAAATGATACTGCGCTTAGATTTTTGAAACAGATTTTGAGTTTATTTTTAAAAATCAAAAACCTCAAAAAACAGTGTTATTTTCCTCTCCCCCCGAATAATTTTTTCATGTACACACCAATTTTTATTATTTTTCATACATAGGTTTTCCAAACATATTTGTAAATGCTGGTGGAGCGGTTTTTTCAAATTTGTTAATATTTTTCATGTTATAATTACGTTCATAACATTAAGATGGAGACTCTTGTAACTTGAATAAAATTTGTTGCTACACGATTATTTTAACACGATAATGAAGACTGAGGTGAATCTATTCTGTGGCCCAAAAACTGGATTAATCCCGAAAGTAGTTTATTTTATAAAAATCATTTTGTAAACCTCTATCGTGATAAAAATTGAATGATAAAATTGGTTTTTATTCATTTTAATTCTCAAAAGCTTTCCGAGATGGCGATAGCCTCCAGTAAAAAAGGCCAAAAAATTTATCTTATGTGTCTCTAAAAATGAGTATCTATCCTGTATGTACATTATATTTATTTGCGGCGCGTCATAGCGCAAGAGCAGCCCGTCTACTGCTAGCTGTGTGTAACTTTGTTGTTGGAGTGGATTAGGATTGCAATGAGAGAAAAGGGAGAATATTTGTTAATATTTTCGTTTATGGTTTAGTTAAAAAGAGACGAAAGATATTTATTTAGAATATAAGCCAAGGAAAATTATTTAGAATTTTTTTTCTCTTTTCACTTTTTTATTGCATATTTGGTTGAGATTGGGAATTTGTTTTGTAATCCATGCAAATACTCGGTTTTTGTCGATCTTGATGTATTCGGCAAATAATTGAAGTTATCAATTGGGTACATTCTACATGGATATATGTATGTGCAACATTTTGAATAGTGATTAAGTGAGTACGAAGGAGTTGCCGGATTCGGCCCATTTGCGAACTTCAATACAACTTGGCACAATGGTTCAAGTGCCTATACATTACATACATAGAAGACAAGCGATGTTATATAAAGATCTCAAAGGCTGTATGGAAAGCAATAATAAAATTACAAAAACAGTTCATTTAAATTCCGAACAACAATAAAACAATACGCTTCGGTTTGAATATGGCAGACATGTTTCCTAGAAAAACTAAAGGAGAAAAAATGTTTGCCATGTCAATACAGCATTGATTATGTACTGCTGCTAGGTCAAGATACTTATATACAGCGAGTACTGCTTCTGCGTGTGGCACTAAATCGAAAGCTTTGTACGAAAGCTCATGCTACTACTACATAGTTAAATGGAAGCTCGGAATTGAGAGCTTTATTTTCTGCCATTCAGCCTTAAGCATAACTTCATGTGGACTCAATCGATGAAAAAAGAAAAAAAATAAGAAATAGTTAAACAACATAAGATATAAGATGCCTTTTAAACGCACTGAGTGTGCCTGCACGCTGAACATTACATGGAAGAGCGCTCCACAATCGAAACGCCTGGACAAAGTGGGTACCCTCCAAGATAGATGTACGGTAGCGTTGAATCAAAAGATTGCGACCTCTTCGAGACTGTAGAAAATAATATGTTCTTCTACATAACCAGGTGCATCGTTGGGAATAATTTTAAACAAGAAAATTAAATTAATTCGTTTAACATGAGCTTCGAGAGAGCAGCCTACTAATTTATTTCTAAAATGTGTAATGTGGTCATATATGCGTAGGCCATAAATGAATCTCATTGAATGCCACATCTAGTATCCTGCGGCAGACAGAGTCCACACGACTGAAGACTAGTCGTCCACTAGAGAAATACTGTAGGAGGAGAGTTTTTATTAGCTTTAGACGCATACTAACACTTAGAATGCTGGAAAATAACCACAGGCGACGTAAGCCAAGGTAAATTTTAACCAAACAAGCATTAATGTGGCACAATATTTCATATGAACATTAAGGATAATTCCAAGATTTCGTACCTTGTCGACATGGCAAGATGTTCCCACCTAACCAGACAGAGCGAAGAGACAGTTGATCTTTGAAGCCCAATGCCATACACTGTGACTTTCCCGCATTTAGCTTTAATTTATTCGATATGGACCACTGCAAAATCCTATCCAAATCTCTGTTAATACGCTCTACACAATCTTCAATAAGCCCAACTGGTCGACTCAGATAGATCTGCACACGATCTGTATACATATGTATACGTAAAACTTTCGGAAGATCATTTATGATCCCTGGGGTACATCGCAAACTAGTGGAAGTAAATCAGACAATATGTCATTATCAAGTACAACCCTCTGAAACAGATTAGAGAGGAAGTTAAAAATCAACCGCAGAGCAGGTGAAGAGAAATTGAAATTATCTAAGAGCTTACACAAAAGTTTGCTATGATCGACACTATCAAACGCCTTAGAAAAATCAAGTAAAGTTAGGATGCAAATCTCACCACTGTCCAAGGCTATTCGGATATCAGTACTTACTTTGAGTAAGGCTGTGTCACACCCATGACCAGATCGAAAACCCGATTGCCACTCACAGATTAAGTTGTTAATCTTCAGATAATCCTGCATTTGCCAGTACATTAACTTCTCAAGCACCTTAGCTGGGAAACACAATGAACTTATGGGTCGGAAATCACTGCGAGTATCCGGAGAAGACTTCTTTCAGTTTCAGAAACTTAGGAGTGATTAGATTTGGACCCACGGCATTTGATTTGATAGAGCAAATTGCTCTGATTATCAAATCCACTTCAATACATCTGAAACTAAAACTGGAAGCGGTAGAACTACCACCAGATAGAGTAAGAGAATCCCTGCTATTGTGTGTATGTCTAGTATATGATTGGCAATTCACAAAGTGCTTATTAAGAACCGAGGGGTCAATGTTACACTTCTTCACCGAATCTCTATAAACTCCGGCCTGACGTAAGTTGTGCCACAGCTTTTTGGGCGGCAAGTTAGTACTGAACTTATCAGCATAAAATATTCGTTTAGAATAACGAATTTTGCTGGTTATCCGATTCCTTAATGTTTTAAATAACCTATGACTATGTTCGGTTTTAAGACGCTGATATTGCCAGTAAAGAAATTCACGTTCTGCGATCATAGAGCGGATTTCAGTAGTCATCCATGGGCAAGTGTAGGGCTTAATTATTTTTATCTTAATCTCAATAAATATTATTGAATAAATAATTTATTAACGTAGTAAAGCAATTCACTCTGTCATCAATCGAGCTCAAGTGCTCTATTGAATCCCATGGCGTAACAGAGCACTCCTCGAATAGTGCTTCGGAGTCAATATGATTATAGTCACGAAATGAAAAAGTCCTTTTAGGATCAATTAGATCTAGCTCCAAATCATAACATAAGAATAGGATACTAGGTGGTGTTAACTGATTGTTAAATAAAACACTGGAGTGGTCACTAACTAAGAATAGATCCAATTGTGAAGATCGACGAACACGCGAGGTGTACTTAATTTGTTAAATGAAGCAACACAATACTTTGGAGTTCCAACTAGAATCATCACCGATCAAGATACAGCATTTAGTTCGAAAGAGTTTAGCAAATATTGTAAGGAGAACATGAGTAAACTATTATGACCGCAGTAAAGACTCCTCGAGCTAATGGTCAGATTGAATGTTACTTTCGGACGGTTAAATTGGCTATGCAACACTGACGGTAGATGAAAATGGGTCTGATTGGGATAAGCACCTTGTGACTGTCCAATGGGCCGTAAACAGCTTACGCCATACAACAACTGGAAAGTCACCTCAGGAATTATTATTAGGTTATAACCCTCACACCATTTTAAAAAATAAACTTCTGTTAGCAATACAAGATGAAGAAACCTATACCGACGAGGGCATCCCTATTGCAGAATTAAGAGAGCAAGTTTTAAAACATTGCGCGGAAAAACAGCAGATTTATGCTTCGAGATATAATAAGGAACACAAGTTGTTCAAGCCTAGCCATATGCATAGTATTGTAGCACATTCCTTAGCTTTACATACCAAAAAACTTAAATTTCATTAATTGTAAATCTGCTTACAATTAATTTCTCACCGCTGCCCATCACAATTCTCATGAAATTGTCTGCACTATCCAAGTAAACAAGATCATATTGCATGAGAATTGTGATAACAGAAGGCGCAGTGACAATTATTTTGTAGGTAGGTAAGCAAAATACATATATCTGATTTCATGTGACTATGGGAAGAAAATAATTTAGAATTGTTGCTGATTTTGATATTTTGGATTTTCAGTAGATAATTTGTATAAAAAAGGAACTTTTTGAGAAAATTAATTATTAGTTGTTCGTCAGTAGTCGCGAGTTTTATTTAGCGAATTTTCATCTCATAACGTATTAAGGTTGAGTACCTTCAATACTTACAACTGATTTCTATTGAGGTTGAGTACCTCAATACCCTTCGCCACTAGAAACACCGCTTTAAGGTTCAGTACCTTAAGGCACAAATCCTATTAAGGTTGAGTACCTTAATATATCACATTAAGGAAGTCGCGGGCAAGCAAAGGAGCTTGATCGCAATACAAACATAATTTGGTGACCCCGACGTGATTTCACGTC
Organism: Dioctria linearis; assembly: GCA_963930735.1. Classification (NCBI taxonomy): domain Eukaryota; kingdom Metazoa; phylum Arthropoda; class Insecta; order Diptera; family Asilidae; genus Dioctria; species Dioctria linearis. The sequence goes on along the minus strand of OZ005740.1, from coordinate 218,410,791 downwards.
ACATTAATCGCATCAATCAACTGGAAGACAATCTATCATCATGGAACAGCTGCTAAAGCAACAAACGGCAACAGAAGATGAGATAGAAAGAATTATCTCTAATCATAAAAGCAGTGTATTGCTGACAGAGATCTGAGATTTTACAAGAACACTTTAAGCCGCCTGGATGAGCAATGGGCGAAGTACGACAAGACCGATAGTGAGCTTCGAGAAAAATTTGACAATCAAGTCAACCCAGAATACTTCCATCATTATGAGGAATTCAAGGATGGTTGTGAAACCATAAGAGAACAAATTTCCAACACGATTCATGAACTGCTTCAAGAGGAGGTTCAGCAATCTTTACCATCTCATAATACGGACTTGAATCTCAATAAAGATGTTCATCATCAAGATGAGCCGCAAACGCGACAGGCAACAGATGAGGTGTCAAAGGGTGCCAAGCCCAAAAACTCAATTGCATCAAAAATTCATGTTGATAACACCAAGAGCTCGTCATCAGATGCATTACGAGGACTTGTCCGCAAACAGCTGGCAATTATGGCTGCACTGGAAAGAGTACTGGAAGGTGTCAATACACAAGAATCATCAGGGGCATATTACAATGTTAAAAGCAATACAATCAATGAGCACTGGACACAACTACGGACTATCAACCAATCCATTTGGGAAGCTGCAGAAGACATTTATGACTGCTATGAATATGACCCAGAAGAATATTATAGAGTTGAGGAAGCCACGCAAAGCATGCTGGCGAAGTTACTGCAAAGGTCCGAAGAGATTTTAAACTCAAATATGGATCAACCCAGATCAACAATATCAACACAGATGAAATTGCCAAAGATCTCGCTGCCACAATTTGATGGCGACTACCTCAAATGGAAACAATTTCATGACTTGTTTTCACAAATGGTTCACGAACAAGACATTGGAGGGGCTCAGAAAATGTGGTTTCTCAAAACCAATTTAACTGGTGAATCCGAACGCCTAATCAGACATTTGCCAATATCGGATGCAAACTACTCAACGGCTTGAGATACCCTTACAAAACGATACAACAACAAAGGGTTGCTGACCAGAACATTGTTGGAAAAATTGTTAGGACAACAAGTAACCACACCAGACTCTTCTACATCAATAAAGAGGCTACATGACACTACAAGGGAATGCATCTTGGTATTGAATAATCTTGAAATCCAGACAGACACATGGGATCCAATATTGCTACACTTGCTTCTAAAAAAGGTAGACAAGGTAGAGCAAGGATTACAGGCACCCAGAGATCTACAATCAGTAGAAGAGTTCCTGAAGATTTGGAACTTCGGTTCCAGGCTCTGGAAACACTAGGCTCACAGAAGGCAGACGGTAAACTCATCAACAAATCATCAGTACTGGTCACAGGAGCCAGCCCTACCCTTTGCAAAGCTTGTCAGAAGCAACATGGATTATTTGCATACCCTAAGTTTTTAAAATTTTCACCTATAGAACGTCGCAAGATGGCATACCAATTAAAGGTGTGCACAAATTGCCTGAAGAGTTCCCACCAAGTAGCAGATTGTCCGGCAAGAGGGTGCTTAAAATGTAATCAGAAGCACAATACATTACTTCATCAACAAATTCAATCTAAGAGATCTGACGATCAGGCAATTAAGAGCGTCATCGTTCAACCAACAACAAGTTCCAAAGAGCCATCAGCAAGCTTGGCAGCAAGAACGAAAACACTCAAGAGAAATTATGTGCTGCTTGGAACCGTATTAATAATGATACCAAATGGCAAGGGCGAAACAATCCGATGTAGAGCGATTCTTGACTCAGGTTCGCAACTAAACTTCATAACAGAACGTTTGTCAAGTAAACTTGGTCTACGAAAATCATCAGAAACGATGCTCATACAAGGCATAGGAGAAATAAAGCAACGCACCCAACATAGAATAAATGTACAAGTGATGTCCCGGATCAACAACTTCACAGCACGAATCGAAGCATTCGTTCTTCCGGAAATAAAATAACTTCCGCACAGCCAACTTACGAAATAGATACAGAGTCCTGGTCTATTCCTCGCAACATAGAATTAGCGGACCCAAGTTTCAACTGTCCAGGCAAGATAGATCTGCTCATCGGCGCGGACCTTTATTATCAACTTCTTTCGGTTGGTCAAATAAGACTTGGAACAGACTTGCCTATTTTACAGAACACTGTTTTTGGTTGGGTAGCTGCAGGAACAACACCCCAGTTATCACAACAAACTTTAATTTGTGGCATTTCTACAACAGAAGATATCATCTAGAGACACAAGTGGAAAAATTTTGGCAATTAGAAGAAACACAGTCAGTTTCTCCTAAACTCACAGCAGAACAAGCTAGATGTGAACATCATTTTCAAAACACCATCAAGCGTGAAAACACTGGGCGTTTTATTGTCAAACTACCCTTTAATCGAGACACCAAAGAATTAGGCGAATCAAAAGATGTAGCTCTGCACCGATTTCTAGCTATCGAACGAAAATTCGAAAGAAATCCATCATTACATACACAATATATGGACTTCATGAAGGAATACATAGAACTCGACCACATGAGAGAGATTGACTTTAACATTGTCACTAAGCCGTATTATTTCTTGCCACACCATGCTGTGGTAAAACCAGACAGCACAACAACGAAATTAAAAGTAGTGTTTGACGGCTCCTGCAAATCATCATCAAACACTTCGTTGAACGATATTTTGTCAACTGGCACTACCTGCTTCGTTTCCGCATCCCACGGTTTGTCTTCACAGCCGACATCGAAAAGATGTACAGACAAATATTAGTGGATTCAGAGGATCAGAAGTTTCAATTAATCTGGTGGAGAGACAACAGCACCAAGCCTATAAAATGTTTCAACCTGCGCACTGTTACATATGGCACCACATCAGCACCATACCTTGCGACTAGATGTCTTCAACAACTAGGAAAGGAGTTCAAGGCGATTTATCCACTGGCATCTGAAACAATTGAAAGAGACTTTTATGTGGACGACGTAATGACGGGGTCAAATAGTTTGGTTGAAGCATTACAGTTACAGAGGCAGTTGCAAGAAGCTCTAAGGAGTGGCGGATTCAAGCTCAGGAAATGGTGCGCCAATCATCCCCAATTATTGAAATCTTTCTCAAGAGAGGACAAGGCTCTGCAATTCGACATTTACGAGTCCGAACTAGGCATAAAAACATTGGGCCTGACATGGATACCTCACTCAGATGAATTTTGCATCAAAACATTGTGCACTGAGCGTAGCAGGGTGACAAAGAGAACAGTTTTATCGGACATTGCACATTTGTTCGATCCGCTGGGCATCTTAAGTCCTGTGATAGTTTCTGCAAAGATTTTCCTTCAAACCCTATGGCGTCTTAAACTTGACTGGGATGCAGCGCTCCCTATGGAACTACACACATTTTGGACAAAATTTCATCAAGAACTGCCATCACTCACTAGAATCAAATTTCCAAGACATATGTTTTCTGCAGCAGTTCCAGTATCAGTACAACTGCATGCCTTCGCTGACGCATCTGAGAAGACCTATGGTTCCGCAATATACTTACGTTCCATAAACCAGGTAGGAGTTACAATCGTGCGACTCCTATGCTCTAAATCAAGAGTAGCTCCAGCCAAACCATGCACTCTTCCACGACTAGAATTGTGCGCAGCAAAACTAACTGCAGAATTAGCTAGCCGAGTCAAATCCGATCTAAACTTGAAGGACGTCCAATGCTATTACTGGACTGATTCAAAAATCACATTGGACTGGATCAATTCGGATCCGGCATTATATCATACATTCATCGCCAACCAGATCGTGTCTATTCAAGAAATATCATCACCAGACCAATGGAGGTATGTAAGCTCAAAACAGAATCCGGCCGACCTGGTATCGCGGGGAGTACATCCAGAAAAACTAGCTTCTCAGAACATTTGGTTTTATGGTCCTCTATTCCTTCATGGCACAGAAACCCACTGGCCTCCACAATACATCAAATCAGATACGGACCTGGAAAAAAGGCGCCCGAAAACTATTCTGACAGTCTTTAGTGAAGATTCACACTTTGTAAACACCATTGAACATCAGAATAACTTCAGTAGATGGCAACGAATTGTTGGTTATGTTTTGAGATTTACACGAAATTGTCGACCTGTCCATCACTGTCGCAACAGAAACCCACAATTAACAACAAAGGAACTTGACTAGGCTACCACAATCATCATCAAATCAATTCAACAAAGGGAATTCAGGGAAGAATTATCACAATTACATCGTACGGGGAATGTCCATAACAGCAGTCCTATGAGCAGTTTGTCTCCAGTCATAGACAACCAAGGCTTAATCAGAGTAGGAGGGCGATTGGAAGCAGCTAATTTACCCTTGGATGCAAAACACCTAATACTACTTCCATACGCACATACCTTTACTAAGCTATTGATGACACATCTTCATGAAAGCAATCTACACTGTGCACCACAGACACTCCTGGCTGCAACGCGCCAAAGATATTGGCCAATCAAGGGTAAAACTATCGCTCGACCAATAGTTGGGAAGTGCATCCGATGCGCCAAGGCCAAACCAAAACTCCTCAACCAATTCATGGGGAACCTTCCTGCACACAGAATACAACCAGCACGACCTTTTACAAACGCTGGAGTAGACTTCTTAGGACCTATTTGGATTCATTTTAATCTGAGAGGCAAACGTCCTCAGAAGGCATATATTGCAGTCTCTTGCTGCTTTGCAACGAAGGCAGTACACTTCGAAGTTGCAAGTGATCTGAGCACAGCAGCATTTATAGGATGCCTTAATCGTTTCGTTGGAAGAAGAGGAACTTGCAGCAATCTGTACTGCGACAATGCTACTAATTTTGTAGGAGCAAAGAACCAGCTCAAGGAACTTGAAGAAAACCTTCACCATGGAGACTCACAACAATTAATAACCTCATATTGCACAGCTAAAGGGATTCAGTTTCATTTCATTCCACCTAGAGCTCCACATTTTGGCGGCTTGTGGGAGGCCGCAGTGAAGTCAGCCAAATATTTCCTGCAACGAAACATCGGATCACCCTCATTGACATATGTGGAACTTGAAACACTTATAATCGAAATTGAGGCCAATCTGAACTCTCGGCCATTAGTGCCATTATCTAGTGACCCAAACGATCTAACCGCTCTCACTCCTCGACATTTTTTAATCGGAGAGCCACTCACGACCGCTGCAGATCCAAATGCACAACCTTCAAGGAGCAGCCTTTCACAGCGATGGAAACAAGTGTTCATTCTAAAAAATCAGTTCTGGCAAAGATGGTCCAAGGAATACCTCAGCCAGTTACAACATCGTTACAAGTGGAAACAACAATCAAATAATGCTCGGCCAGGAATGATGGTGGTCATAAAGGAAGAAAATCTTCCCACAACCCAATGGCAGCTAGGTCGAATCATAGAAACAGTCAGGGGACAAGATGGGTTGGTGAGAGTAGCAGACGCAACTCTTTGACCATCGAAGACTCAAAGAACAAACGTCGCATTCAAAACACACGCAGAAACGCAAAAATTCGCCAAACGCTTCTTCAACAACAACAGCATCTACCTCAGAAGGTGCAACAGCATTTGCCTCAGAAGGTCCAACGGCATCTATCTCAGAAGGTGCAACATCTCATAAAAGAAGACACCGTCAGAATGGTGCAACAAGCTTGTTGCTATTTACCTGCTTAATCTTGCCAGTATTCAGTCAAGTACGAATTAACGAATTCAAATCTAAACCAGGAATATATTTTGAGCCCATGGGCAACGCTCACCTCATATCCAACGAATGGACGCTCGTAGTGCACTACAACATGAGCCCAGTTTGGGAAGAATACGAAGCTATACGTTGTGGCATAAACAATTTAAGTAATCTTTGCAACATAATTACTGACAAGATATCCTGCGAGCCTATCCTAAACCAATTTCAAGGTTTCCTAACCGAAATGCAGAATGGTAATGAGCTCCTACTTCATAGTCATAAAAAGGTGCGATCGAGAACAAAAAGAGCTCCCTTAAACATTATAGGCAGTCTGGCCAACTCCTTATTTGGGGTCTTAGATTCAGAATATGCCAACCAGATGTCTGAAGTAATTGAAAATATGAAGAGCAATGATCACTATCTTCTAGAGCTCATTAAGAACCAAACCTCAGTAATTGACTCAACTGCCAATGTAATCACAAGGTCACAAGAAAGGACAGAGAGCCAGTTCATGGAGTTTCACAAATATTTCAATACAACCATCTCTCAACTCAACAACCTAACACATGAAACCCACCAGCTAAGAATAACACAAATATTTACAACACTTTCGCTCCGGTTAGTAATGGCTATCAATAATTATCAACGGATCCAATCAACTCTGTGGGACGTACTAATTGATACTTATCAAGGGAAAATAAATCCTTACCTATTGGCGCCAAGACAGTTCAACAAGGAGCTCAGTCATATTCAAGAGCATTTCACATCATCACTGAGATTGCCGGCGAAACCTGAGGACTTGATAAAATTGTACAGCATCATGTCAGTTGAAGGACTAGCCAGTCCTAGCCACATGATCTTTCGGTTAACTCTACCATTATTTACATCTGAACAATTTGAAATGATGCACTTGGTGTCAATACCATTTTTAAGGAACAACAGTCTCATGATGATTCAACCATCAACAGAATTCTTGATAATCAATCTCCATAGAGATCAGTATTATCCTCTACAAGAGAACGAACTAAGATCATGCCGAGTAGGCGAATCAGGATTCATCTGCAAGCAACATCATCCGATCTATAACAAGCAGTCCAATCATAGCCTGTGCGAGATCAGTCTGCTGACACAATCAACACCAAGAAACTGTTTTCTTACATCCGCTCACTCCCTTCGATGGATACAATTAGCCACCCCCAATCATTGGATGTACTTGATGCCAACACGAACAACCATCAATATTGTTTGTGAAGGGTCAGTTCATCAAGAAGTCCTCGAAGGTTCTGGTATATTAGAATTAAGCCCACAATGCTCTGTCCGAGATGAATCTACCACTATAAGGGGCCACAACATTATCTCCAGCCACTCAGAAGGTCAATTTATTACCACACCAAGATTCACCGACTTTATCCGTACACTAAACAACACCAACTCGCATTGAAGGTCTCCCCAGCACAAGGCATCATGCAAGACATCCAAGAACTTCAAATGAGAATCAACTCACTCAAGGAAAGGGAAAGACTAGCTCCCAAAGACATCAACTTTCATGATACTCATGAATACACCATTGGCTACACAAGTTTGCTATTAATATTGGCTCTCATCGTATATGTGACATGGAGATATAAACAACATACGTTTGGACATCAAACAATACACCCTAGACCACCCGTACCATTGCCAAGAACCACTTCCCTGGACCTATTACAATCAGAAGATCTTGAGCCAGCTCAACGCGGGGAGAATGTTCAAGCCTAGCCATATGCATAGTATTGTAGCACATTCCTTAGCTTTACATACCAAAAAACTTAAATTTCATTAATTGTAAATCTGCTTACAATTAATTTCTCACCGCTGCCCATCACAATTCTCATGAAATTGTCTGCACTATCCAAGTAAACAAGATCATATTACATGAGAATTGTGATAACAGAAGGCGCAGTGACAATTATTTTGTAGGTAGGTAAGCAAAATACATATATCTGATTTCATGTGACTATGGGAAGAAAATAATTTAGAATTGTTGCTGATTTTGATATTTTGGATTTTCAGTAGATAATTTGTATAAAAAAGGAACTTTTTGAGAAAATTAATTATTAGTTGTTCGTCAGTAGTCGCGAGTTTTATTTACCGAATTTTCATCTCATAACGTATTAAGGTTGAGTACCTTCAATACTTACAACTGATTTCTATTGAGGTTGAGTACCTCAATACCCTTCGCCACTAGAAACACTGCTTTAAGGTTGAGTACCTTAAGGCACAAATCCTATTAAGGTTGAGTACCTTAATATATCACATTAAGGAAGTCGCAAGCAAGCAAAGGAGCTTGATCGCAATACAAACACAAGTCACCCCGGAAGTATAATCCAGGAGATCTGGTACTAGTTAAAAGTGATCCATACTCAACTGGGCAACCAAGGAAATTACATCCACCATATCGTGGTCCATACAAAATAAAATCAGTGCTACCAAATGACCGATATATTGTAATTGACACGGGCGCAACACAGGTGACTCAAAAGCCGTACGAAGCTACACAGGCTGCTGATCGAATAAAACCGTGGTGCGTGCTGGATGACATGCAATTCGATGAAGAGTATACTGACGATGAAGAGTATACTGACGATGAAGAGTATACTGACGATGAAGTCGAGGAAGAAGAACCTGTTAGTGACAAGTAAAACCCTGTATAATAATAGGATACTAGATGAAATAATACTAGCTTTCTATATCATTGTGTAACTTTGTATTTCTTGTGCCCTCCATATATTGCATTTATCATTTTCTGTGACTGTTACTCGGCTATGTGGTGGTACTCTACTGTGTGTTGTTAGATGGCTGTGTGATATTTCTCTAATTTACTTGTGTTGTTACTTGGGCTGTGTGGTGGTACTCTACTGTATGCTATTACCCGACTGTGTGGTATTATTCTACTGTGTGTTCTTACCTTACTGAGTCATGGTCTTACTGTGTGTGTCATGACTTAACTGGGTTAGCTTGCCTGCAATGATCTTCTCTTTAGCATGAATCACATCGCCGCTATTGACTTACTTGAAAAAGGGTGATCAGGCTCAATAGACTATTCCAAAGCGAAAATCCACAAATTCGCAGATTGCATTTTGAAATAAAGAGATTAGCTTTTTTTTCGAGAAAACAATTTCATTAGACCTTATCAGTAATTTTAAATTTAAATGCAGAGATTTCTATATTGAGCTTGTCCGTAAAATTTATTTAAGATTTGACTTTAAAAGCGAATTGTTACAAAATTTAAGTTCATTAGATCCAGCAAAAATTATTTCAAAAGATATTCCCTCGGTCATCAAGTTGTGTAAGCTTTTTCCAAATATTATACCATTAGAAAACGCACGAGAAATAGATAACGAATGGCGAGAAATTCGAAATTTAGAATTCAGTAAGTTGTTTGACTTGAATAATGTTAACGAAATTTATGTGGAACTGTTTTGGGCCACAATATGTAAAGTAAAAAGAGGTGACGGCATTGTAGCATTTCCGTTAATTTCCAAGCTAATTTTTAATATTCTTTCACTGCCTCATTCGTAACGTAAAGCGAATTTTTTCGCAAATTAATTTAAATAAAACAACGTTTAGGAATATACTAGAGGTTGAAACCTTAAAAGGAATGCTTTTATCCAAAGATATAATGAGAAAAAGTAACCAAAATTGTTTTAACTTAGAAGTATCAAGTTTAATGACAAAAAAATTGAATAAGGGTATGTACGATCAAAATGAGAGAACTGATGGTGGTTAATATTTTATACTTAAAATGTAAATGTTTAAATTATATTATGTCTGTGAAAATTTTGACTTAGTTATAGTTAAAAGTTTTGTCAACATTATTACATTTTTTTCTGTTAAGGGATTTACATTTTATTTTTTGTTATTACATTTTATTTTCTTTAAAGAATATATTTATTATGTTTTCTCGTTTTTGTTAATTTTGATTTTGTACTTGTTAATTACATTCTCTAAAAGATCTCAATAAAAAGAGTTTCTATTATATTTCTTCAAAATTATTCTAATGCAGATTTTTTTGGGAGAAAGAAGATTTTTTTAGCGAGAATTTAAGATTTTTATCACTGTCTTCCTGGCAACACTGCTTGAGACCCGCACCAGTTTGACAGCTGCAGTTGAGGCAATTTATTTTTGCAGAACATTGAAATTGTGAGTGAAGATTTAAGTTTTAAGTAATGCCACTGTATTTAATAACTAGTTAATTTATTTATTTACGATTTAATAATGGAACGAATATTCAACACATGTTAGAGCGTCATCATTGGAACAGCGTCCGCGACAGCGTCTCATTGTAACTCAGGCTATATAAGTAAATCCTTAAATAATTTAAATATTGCGCCAGTTTACTACAGTTGGTAGCATTGACAATGAGAGCAGTATTTTGAAATCAGAATTGTTGCCACATGAAATAGCAGATCATATATATCATCATTTATATACATATATGCCAGTGGTTCTTAGACAGTGTCTAAATAATTAGTGAAAAACGAAATACTTGTATGGCAAGACCACGAAAGAGTTACCCATTTTGTCCCATTTTCGAACTTAAATTGACTTTTTTTTAAAGTCCGTGTGCAAAATTTCAGCTTTCTAAGTACACGCGTTCTCGAGTTATCGTGAGGGCAGACAGACGCACAGACGGACGGACGGACGAATGAACGGACAAACGGACATACTCTTAAAAATAGAATAAATAAATTGTGAAAAAGTTATGTAATATGTAATAAGTTCAAAGAACTTTTCTCTTCACTTTATGATGAGTATATTCAAAGAACGCGAATTATATACTTTACGAGTATTTATCGTTTCGAAGGAATAGTGAAAAGAACTGAAAACAACACTTAAAATTTGAAAGTGAACTTTATTAATAAACCGAATTTCACTTGAACTTAAACAGAATTTCACTTAAACGCAGCAGAAAAACACTTTACAAAAACTGAACTTTACTTTTAAGGTTTGCTACGAGGTATTTTTACATGAACTTTTAAAATAACTTAGAACTGAATAATAACTGCTTATAAAAATGCTCCTTTAACTTAATTATCTAATTATCTTATTTTGGTACTTTATTTACATTTGATATTCGCTGTTTATTGACATGTCCCAAATTATCTTCTTTTTATTTATCTGTTATTCATTAGTTTGATTACTTCAAACTATTCTGGCCTTATCGAGGGTTCAAAGTTGTTTTGGACAGAATCAGGTACAAAGATTCTGCTAGTGATTCGTCTGAAATTTAAAATATGTTTGCTTCATTTTTTGATAATGCATTTGACTCGTCAAACTTTCAACTTCGAAAAAGCATCTTCAGTCGTATGAACGACGCTCATACGGTTTCATTCACTATCCCTTCAATTACACAAGAGGATATACTAGTTCATATTAATGGGCTTCTAAATGATATTACAATGGGCCCTGATGGGATGCCTCCAGCCTTTCTTTAAATCGTGCTCCTTGCCCTGGCAGCTTCGCTGAGAATTATTTTCCAAGAATAGCTCGATAGTGGTTGCTTCCCTCAGCTATGACAAAATTCTGTTATCTTACCTGTCCACAAAAAAGGTAACAAAACTGAAATTTCTAACGATACGCCTGTTGCAAAATTATCTTGTATGCCCAAATTATTCGAATCTATCAATTTCCTGCAAGAATTTGATCTCTTCAAACCAACATGGGTTTATTTTGGGCAGACCTACAGCCACACTTATTGGAATTTGTCTCGGATACCATTGGTGTACTTTCAAAAGGCTACCCGACAGATTGTATTGTATTTATACAGACTATAATAAAGCGTTCGGCAAGTTATCTCAGGCCGTTTGTACATCAAGGAACGAAAACGAAAAAACTGAACTGAAAAACACTCATTTTGCCCTAAGCTAACAGAAAGTATCTGCAATACATGTAATAAAATATTGGATATTTATTCTAATTACAGTTTCAATAAAAAAATATCCATATTTAAAGCTTTATTTCAATTAAAACACATTCTTATGTTTATTCGTACGAGAAACAAATTTTCGTTCCGAACTGTCTTCTTTTCGGTCTTACATAACCTCATTTCCGTTTATTTACATTTGATACAAACCCAACTCAACTTTTATTTGTTTTTTTTTTATATGTAAGCATAAACAAATTTTCGGTGTGGAACTGTTTATTCTTTCGTTTTCGTTTTTCGATGTGTAGGCGGCCTCACTCCCGTGATACCAAACATTCTATAATACAAAGATATTGCAGGCACATTGTGTAGTCTCTGTTGAGAAATTATTAAAACTTTGCATTGTACGCGGGCTCCACTAATAATAATTAGCACCCTTCGAGGAGGGAACTAAAGGAGGCGACATGTGATGAAAAAAGCGTAGCAACTATCGTTCTTCTTCTTGTTTTATCGAGGTGCCAGAGGCGGCGTTAAAAATTGTTGATGCCTTAAATATCACAACAAATTAATGGCGCGAAAATTCAAACGCATTTCTTAGAAACTCCGCACCACCCACCGACATGTATATAAATGGACTGACTGATCTCCATTTCATGTGGCACTAGTATTGATTTCTGAAAGTATGCTCTCACTGACGATATATTTAAATTATTTGTGAATTTACTTATATATGTATGTCAGTGGAATTTACCGAATTTACCACAAAAGTATTTTAAAAGTATTTGCCTCAACACGGCTTGTTGTTTCTAAATCTTCGAGAATATATAACTCCTTTTTATATTACTATCACTTAGTCAAATAGCCATTAACCATTTCCTATAAAAAGTAAATTATCTCTTTTGTAACTACGTCTCTACGCCAAACACACTTCTCACTCTCTTTGTTTACAAAAAATTGACAGTCAAACACCCTGCCAAAATCAAGATGGCGAAAATTTTTGGCTTCGCTGCCATACATATACTTTATATATATGTGGGATCGATTAAAAGGGTTTTTGAAAAGAAAGACTTCGATGTTCTTTTTTTAAAACAATAACGCAATTCACTTTTATTTTATATTAAATGGCTTATCCTAATGGCTTTAACTTTAACTTCAAGTTATTATCGCATTTGATTTAAATTAATTTTAATTAATAAACGCATTAACCGGCACAATAATTAATTCAGCACAGTCTATTAAATTTGCGGCACAACAGCGGGAAAAAACAGCAGAAACAGCGGCGATCGACGGCAGACTGATAAGAATCAAAAGCGACGGCAGTGGAATATAGAATCGAACATTTTCAGCATAGCGGTAGTCTATTGTCAGGAATTTTTGCTGTTGAAAATTTTGTGCAGCTGCGATACGAAAAATTATCATGAGTCAAATATGATTTGCAGCGTATTGCGGGATCGTTGAGATTTCTTTTATTGAATGTCAGCATCGAGATCCCACATCCGGCCATCCTCATCTTCATCCGTCCCGGATGAACAATCTTCTTCCATTAGATTAAACCACGGCTTCATCAAGTCTGCGGCGGAGCTGGTGTTGTTCGGTCCTTCATGATTACCGACCCTTCTTACTCCGTATCTATCCTATGGTTTAACTGCGGTAACCTCATAAGGGCCTAAGAACTTTGGGAATAACTTCGCGCCAGGGGTGAACTGGATTCGCCTAATAGCACAGGTGGGTACACACTGAGCAAACAAACGCAAACACATGTGTTTGAACTCTTGTTTTTGATTAAATGTGTACGTGTTGCAAATGCAAACGAATGTGTTTTATACCCTGTGCTCATGTTCTGTCTCAAATGCACATTTCCAAAGAATTTGTTCATTCCGTGGCAAACAAATGTGAAAAGTGTGTACGCATCTGCAAGCCAGAACGAACAATATGCGTAGCACATGTGCCGCGATTTTCCAACTTGAATAATGGAAAACATGCAAATGCAAACACATCTGTTTGATGAGACGTACACACTTAAGATAATCGTTTGAGTTTGCTTGCAAATCCAGAACCGCGTATGCACGTTGCGGCCTATAATAATGAATAAAATTTCTAAAGAAAAAACTTCCAGTAAATTTCTAAGAAAAAATTGAAATCTTCCTTACATCAGTTCGAGGAATCGTTGGAAATATTTTGAACGTACACACTACAAAATTTCTATTTCAAACGTGCGAGCACATGTGTTTGCGTTTGTTTGCAATGAACTGAGCGATTTGCTCTTTCATGTGGCACAAAAAATATTGTGTTTCTGTATATCACCGTTAGAGCACCCTTTAAAACGATTACATAAAAAACATGTAAAACTCAACCAATCAGATGAAATTTTACATCCGAAAATCGAATTTAATTAAAAATATATATATTCTTGTGCCCAAGTGATATTTTAATCGCTTATAAGGAATTAAACTCATTCCGACTTTAATTTTCAAAAGTTATTCTTAACTGAATCCTGCTTATGGGCAAGAGAGACGAAGCATGGTAAACACTATCTTTACCTTATTCCTTCTGCGGTGATTGCATCTGTAGCCAATATAAAAACATCAAATGGCATATGCAAACGTTCCAGAATGCAATATTTTGTGTAGGTAGCTCCAACTCTGCCATAGGGCGAAAGAGAGAGCTATAAAACTTGTGCCATGCTTTCTTATAGGAAAATTACAATACGCTCAGTCCATCGTTATAAGTCAGTGGTGTACCCACCTTAATAAGAATGGACTGAGCCATCCTATCTAAATCCTATAGTCAAAAATGGCACAAATTTTGGTTAAAATTTATTCGTCTCTTTCAAGCTCAAAATGTACACTGAACTGTAACCACTTTTGGAAACAGTATACGGCTGCACTGACATATAATAAGAATGGACTGAGCGTTCTTGCTTCAAAAATGGCACAAATATTGAACAGGTTGTGAAAACCCTTTATTTCGTACAATTGCACACCGATTCATAATTTATTATTATTTGTCGATTGGAAACACTAAAGATGTTATAAAATAGTACTGAATTAAATTAAAATTATTTGGAAAGTTAAACTTGTTTTAATTAACCCAAAAACACATTTGTAATATTTCTGAAAAATGTGCTCCTCTGCAGATTTTTTGTCGAATTTCCTTGAGCTTGTAAGAGATAGACGTATAAAAACAATATATTAGTCTCAATTTTTATGTCAATTCCAATGCATTCCAATTAATACAGCCGTACTGTTTCCAAGATTGGTTACAGTTCAGTGTACATTTTGAGCTTGAAAGAGACAAATAGATTTTAGCAAAAATTTGTGCCATTTTTGACTATAGGAATTAGATAGGATGGCTCAGTCCATTCTTATTATATGTCAGTGATACGGCTGTATTGGAATTGACATAAAACTTCAGACAAATACATTGTTTTTATACGTATATCTCTTACAAGCTCAATGAAATTTGACAACAAATCTGCAGAGGAGCACATTTTTCAGTAATATTAAAAATTAATTTTTGGGTTAACTTACCTATATACTTATTATTTAAATTTAAATAAAAAATTATACATTTTAATTGTACTACTGCAAAAATTTGCATGAATGTACATAGGTATAAGCAGAAGATCTCGCACCAAACTATCCGTCCACAAATCGATAAAACTCTTCTAAGAATTTCTAAAAATCCAACTCAGACCTTTTAGCAAAGAATAACTAGAGAAAAGAAATGGCACAGAAGAGTGTTCCGATTGTTTTCCATTTAAATGTACACGCCGAAAAAAGGAAGGAAGGAAGAGAAAAAATAAAAAAAAAATCAAACCCTCTTTGACATTTTACGAATAAGACAAAAAATGTGAAAGCAAAGATTACATGCAACGAAATGGAATGGCAAATGATTTTTTTTCGTAAATAAGAGAGAATTTGCAGAGTTTTCTGATTTTACGCTCATAAAATATTCCCGCGTTTTTATGAAAACACGATTTTCAGACATTGTCCCAATATTTTTCGCAGGAATTCTAATGTTTGTTAGTGTAATCCTATGATATGTGAACAGCACGTTTTTCTGTTTACATTTGTTTTGCTCGAAAGAGATTAAGTGGGGGAGTCTCATGCTGGATTCCGGGAACTTTATTTGACAGAAATTTTACATCTCCTTTTAGTGCGTTGTTCATTGCGAAATTTATCTTTTTCTTGCCAAATGGAGGTAGGGTTACCCAATGTACATTATTATGAATAGTTGGAAATAATTTTGAAGGTATTCAAGAAGATTTTATCATTCGGGTAATCCTACGTTTTCTCAATTTTTGCTTTTAACTCGTTGCCTCAGTCGTACTACAATAATGCATAGCCAAGTTCTTTTCATGCAAAAGACAAAAGTATATGAGATTACCTCTTTCAGTCTAAAAAACACGGAAAATTTCCAATTTTGTTCGCCTCTGTCTCTACTTATATTTATTTTGGTGATGAATTTTCCCACAAATTGTTCTACTGTAAAAATGTTTTCCCTTTTTCCCACAGTGATGATTTAGTGGGCAAAAATTCCCACAAAATGTATCTGACTTCTGGTTTTTAATTTTCCTATTCGATTATAAAATGAACGGCGTCATATTAAACAAAACTTTTAGCCTGCATTAACTGAATTTGTAGAAAATGTATATCAATAGCACATAGGGGCCCGTTGTTTTTTATTCTATCTATTGACGACATTGTCTCTGTATGAGGAACTGCAGTCTTGATTTCGCTCTAATCAAATCTTTTAGCGTTTGGGAACAGGTGACACGATGAATTTCACAAATTTTACGATTTTATGCAAAAGCAGTAATTTGGTACTCAATATAGACAAGTGTTAGGTTAAGACTTCCCACATGAAGCAGAAACTAATACCTTATGATTATGTGTTCTCGAGTTCCTCAATTCGTCGTGTGGGTGTTGTCTGCGACTTGGGTGTCAAATATGACCAAAGATTGAATTTTCTCTCCCAAATAAACTACATGGTATCAAAGAATAATTCTATGCTGGGTTTTATAAAACGTTGATTCCGAGCTCTCGAATTCCACCATAACATTGCGTTTGTACACTTGCTTTGTGAGACCTCTTCTTGAATACCCTTGCCAGAAAATATTACTTAATAATTTTTGCAGCTTCTTTCACTATACAAAACTAATTGGGATAAATTTTAATTAGTCTGGATTTCTTCTAAATAAATTTAACGTCATGCTCCCGAAAAAAAAACTGAGAAAAACGTTTAGCCAAGAGAAAAATATAATAAAACTCCAAATACTGCGATATCTTTTTTTGACTATTTCAGTAGAAGAAAAATATAAAATATTAAGAACAAATTGCCAAAACCAAACATTTAAAAATATTTCTTTCATCTTCTTCGGTCCCTGATTTTTTTGTAATAATCTATATTAGAATGATCAATGCTCGTTGTGTCTCATGCATGCTTTGGGCAGACGAAGCGTGCTCTGGTATGGAAAAGATTATTTTTAGATCAAATCGATATTCGAATATTCTTTCAAAGCTTCGAAAATCAACAGCCGTAATAAGCACCAAAACTGAACAACCTTCAATAGTGGTCCACATTCGCTGCTTACACAATGAAAAGAGCAGTGTTTATCATATTTCCTTGATCCTGCCACTGTTATCTAATTAATTCCTTTAAGAACTGAAAAACAAGTCTCAGTTGATTGTTTTGAATGGGAGAGTATCCAGTTCTAAGTCACTTAAAGCAGTTTGTGCCAGATTTTGTTAGTTCTAAAATCTTTCAAATACATCAATTGCTATCTTAGCAGTAGGTTGACTATTAATATTGATAAAACTCATCAATAGTTTGTTTTAAGTTGGACGACGCGTGCCACATTTGGTCTTTTCCGCCCATTTTTCTTCATTGACAAATTTTTTCCTTAGTCCTCTAATCGCATTGAGAATCTCTACTAATGGATACTAGGCTAACAAGGTATATCTCATCCGTTCACTAAGAATTTTAAGCTAAATTTTCGTAAAATTGCTTTACTTACTACTTATTCCATATTATACAGGAAACATAGAATTTGTTAAATCATCTTTTGTCTGCAGAAGCTATGGTTTAGTACACAACACAAAGGATGGGCCTGGATTTTTGAGATTCTCTAGGAATCAGTTCAGAATTATTACAAGAGTTAACTGGACGTTGTAAACTTAACAAACATAGGCATATGCCTCGAAGAACATGGAACAACGGAGCATATCCTATGCAAAGGCGAGGCAATTGCACCAAATCAAAGCCCCCGAGAATACTTCACAAGCCCAGAAACAGACTCCCTCACACCACATGAGAGCCCCAACAGAGTCCTAACATTCTAAAATATTTGCAGTGTTCTTATGTAAAACTGACAAGTGTGATTTGTATAGCTCCTCCGCCCTAAACTATTTACTATTCATATAGAAAACTGGTGTTCTGATAATCTTAAGCTTGCTCTCTTATCTTCCGAACCGAAATAAAATTGTTATACTCTTTCTTCTGACAAAATTATTTAAAAAAAGTTTATTTGAACCAAATGACTACGGTTCCTCGAACAAAAACTCTCAGCTGAGTAATCATTTTATATTCTGCTGTGCCGTCATGGCATGCCGTGGGTTGATGATATCGAATGTACCTGCCAACAGATTCGGACTCCGGCTGCACATACACATATGCAATTATTACTCAGCTGAGAGTTAGGGAGCGTAAAATGGTAAGGTACTTTGTAATCAAGACTATCTTATTATTTTGTTAAGTAAGGTATATACTAAGAGTAGCCTTTGGGAAGGTAAGGAACCAAGCTGTAAATTACTTGAAGACAATTTTCCTGTATGTATAGTAGTATTCTCGATGGTTTTGACCAAGTAGATGCCAGACATTTAACACACATTCATTCGAAGGCTTGTCGAGACAAGTTCACTCAAACTGATATTATTCTTCTCGGTGAGAATAAAACTACTGAATAAACCAAAGATAGAATTATATTTTTGAATTCTTTATCTTAATCTATAGCTGTGAATTTTTGTGTACCTTGTTCTAGAACGCCCATATACTGGAGAGAACAAATTGTTCTGTTGATTGAAGCGAACTATTTGTACTATGTACTGTTTGCTTCATTTATAAATCTTCTATGAAAATGTATGAGGCGTTCTTTTGTGTACTTTTGTTCTGCGGACATAAAAGAACACAGCTTATAGTACCAATATTACTTTCTGTCACAATTAGTCTGTTCATTGCTCCTTTGTTAGTGTACTAAGTCATTTTGTATTCAATCGATAATCCCAACTATCTTTTTTACCTGACTCAATATACCCAACTTTGTAACGTAGCGTAAGCTTTTTGAATTTGAATATAATGCAGGCTGTGATCAAAGTATGACTTGTATGCACTGACTTATAACAATGGACTGAGCGTATTGCCATTTTCCTATAGGAAAGAATGGCACAAGTTTTATAGTTTTCTCTTTCGCTCTATGGCAGAGTTGGAGCTACCAACACAAAATATTTGCTTACTGAACGTTTTCTTATGCCATTTGATGTTTTTATGTTGGCTACAGATGCAATCCCCGCAGAAAGAATAATGTAAAGATAGTGTTTACCCACGGTACAGAGATACAAGGTATTCTCATTACGAACCATGTTCCGCCATTTGTGTCCGAATATATAGGAAAAACAACAACAACACAACGTTCTCTCTGCTCAGTTAATACTGCAAAAAAGGCTTGACTGCACAATTTCAACTGTCGTTGACTGCCCTCAAAAATCGAGTCCTGTTCCAAAGAAAACAAAAAAAAACTTCTAAAAAACATGAGGTTCTGTCGACTGAAAGATTGAGCCCGCAAAATCCGACAATCCCTGTTAGTCGGGGTGCCTCTTCGGCAGGTGTGGACGTATGTAGCGCAGTGAGCCAATGCGGTGATAATACCGCTCTAGCTCTTGCTTCTGAATCCACAGTACCGAATATTATTACTTGTGTCCACATTAGGGAATGGTACCACTTTGAGAACAATACCAAAACCTTCGAGTGTTTTTGTCACTCGGTTCTCGCCTGAAACGCTATGTGATGACATACTGACGTACCTAAAATCCAAAAACATTGCAACAGAGAGTATTTCCTGTCGTAAGATTAGTAAATCCTCAAAACCGGTTGCATCCTTTGTCTTAACTGTTTCAGCAGATGTGCAGGATAAGTTATTAGATCCCTTATTCTGGCCCTCCGGTGCTTTTACTAAATTATTTGTACCTTCTGGGCGCCAACCTAGGAATACAGTTAAAATAAGCAACGTTACTCCAAAAAACTGAAGTCGCTTTCCCTTTACTATCAAAATGTAAGGGGGATTCGAACAAAAACTGCACATATCTTCAAATCCTCTGTTGCAACTTGTTTTGATATCGTTGCTTTCACTGAAACTTGGTGCCATCATGGCTTTCGTGATGCCGAAATCTTAGACAATTCTTACCAGATTTTTAGAAAAGATAGACATACAGATTCTGAGGCTCGTGGTGGTGGCGTACTCCTCGCATGCAAAAACCATTTTAATTGCAGCCAAATTGACGTTCCCAGTTTTTCTAACACTCTTGACATTGAACTCATTGTTCTTAAGTTGTCTCTCTTAAAATACGACTTATACATATTATGTTGCTATATTCCTCCAGACTCCATAAACAGCGTTGATGACAAAGGTCAAAATATTTACGACCTACTCACTTCAACATCTAATTTTATTCACGGCAAGATGCAACCTCTTGACGAACTACTACTTATTGGTGCTTTTAACTTACCCAATATACAATGGGTACTTAATGAAGATGACGATGACTATCTTCCTCTTAATAACCTGTCTACTATTCCTGGACAATATGTCATCTCTCGGTCTCAGTCAAATCAGTAATGTAAAGAATGACATGGGTAGGCAATTAGACCTGGTTTTCTCTACTGACGCGGGTAACTCTTTTTAGTCGAACCTAGCCCAGTTATAATGTCCACTCTTGACAAATATCACCCCCTCTACTAATTTCATATTGTTATGAAACTGAAAACATTAATATTTGTGACGAAACACAATACTTCTTCAATTTTAGAAAGGCTAACTTTTCGGAACTTTCCAGTAGACTTATGTCTATTGATTTCAACACATTACTATCCAGCAGCAGTGTTGACGAAGACGTTTCTAAATTTCACATAATTATTTTCGATTTATTTTCCTCTTACGTTCCTCGCGAGCGACAGCGGTCCTCTAAAACATCTCCGCCATGGTTCAATAAAGAACTTATACATCTCAAAAATAAAAAGAATAAATTGTGGAAAAGTTACATGAGGGACAAAGACTTAATAAGTCACAACAATTTCCTCACATCCTATAATGAGTTCAAAGAACTTTCCTCTACACTTTATGATGAGTATATTCAAAACATGCGCGCGAAATTATTTCGTGACCCACGTATCTTTTTTAAGTTTATCAATATGAAGAAAAAAACAGACAACTACCCCAATACCATGAGGTACAAAAATTCTGCTAGTGATGATTCATCTGAAATTTGCAATATGTTTGCTTCATTTTTTGACAATGCATTTTCTTCGTCAAATTTCCTTCCTCGAAATGACAACTTTAGTCATATGAACGATTTTCATAATGTTTCATTCACTATCCCTACAATTGCGCAAGAGGATATACTCGATCATATTAACGGCCTTCCAAATGACTTCACAACGGGCCCTGATGGCATCCCTCCAGCTACTTTGTATTATTTATTTATTTGACATTGCATAACTTAAGGCATGTAATTATCATAATTAAATTTTGTATAATATATGAATTATATTGTTGAGCTGAAATGTAGTATGTGATGTTTGACAATGTTAGAAAATTTTTGAAATATATGTTGTGTAGTAGAGTTAGCAACCCTTCAACCCCCTTCTCCTACCAGCAAAGCTGACTGAAAGGGGTTGAACGACATATACTTTAAGGAAAAAAGAAAATTAATTAAGTGTGAGTAAAGTAGATGCCTTGTGGACATTAGTATAAGTAAATAATAAAATAAATAATAATAATGTTTATGTGTATATAAGGATAATTAGAAATAAAAAGAATCACATTTTGTACATTTTTTCTCATGAATCCCGGACAATGAGGATCATGGGGAATGAGGCCTGACTAGGTTGGAAGGCTCTCCCTTCTTTAAACTAATAATCACGTTACAGGCAATTCACTTGCAAAGTGTAGTGCAGACGCTGTGGTCAGTGTCGTGAAGAGCAGTGTAGTCTTCAAGTAAAAAGTGAGTAAAATTTACTCACTGGTAGCATTCCGGAGTAATTAATTTTTAATTCGAACTTCGCTGGATTGATTCAATTTTTTTCAAACTATTATAAAGCCGACAGTATTAGAATTACCTCTTGTTGGCGTTTTGTGGCCATCTCTTTGCCTTGGAGACTTTCTAGGTGTATTTGCAGCTCTTCCTGGACTCGACATCGTTATCACTTTTACAATTACCTTTTCAGATTCTTTGGCATTCACTTCACTCAACCAACCCTGATTTCTTCCTTCCTACACTAAAAGCGCGGGAAATAACAAAATCGCGGCAACACAACTGTCATTTTGACTTTTTCCAGTCCAATCCGTCCGGTCCGTTCCGTTTTATGTCATTTTCCGAATGAAACAAAAGTGCGTTCCAAAGGTAAGGCTAAAGGCCTAGCCACAATATGCATAAGCTTGCATATGCAAGGTTGATAATATCTCGAATGTTATGCATCACTAACTGGAGGTTACACGTAATAGTACAGCCCGGTACGCTAGAGCCAAGGAATTTTTGTTCCTATACAAAAACTATGTAAAAAAAGTGTCATGGACTGCTCAAGGAATTTTTTCTTGGCCGATTCCTTGAGGTAGTACGCTAGAGAAAAGTAATTCCAACAGAAAAACTCTACTTCCCGATTGACAAAAAGATGTCATTTTTCATTGGAAATTATCCATTTCTTCACTTTCTTTATTATTTCTTTATTGTCAGAAATATCACACAATTGACAAATCCAAATTGTCAAAAATTTCTTGACCTAATGTCAAATTTTCTTTAAGAAATAAGTGGAAAAATTCCTTGACCTAATTCCTTGGCTCTAGCGTACCGCCCTTACAGCTTGCATGCCATAATTCTTCTTGTAAGTGTTACCTCTACTGCCATGCTGGCAGCTCAGCTTTCAGCGAACTTGTATGATGAAAAGCCATGGCAGCTGAGGTGATAGTAATTTGGCTTTATACAGTTTACAAGTTTACAAGATGGCGGAAAAGAAATGCTTGAGAAAATTTGATAAATTTATTCTGGGAAAATGAGATTTTCTTGGATCATTTGCATTACATCATACCTTCCTCTTCATTTTTTCTTGGGTTTTTATCATTTTGCTACTTCTTTTATGGCTATAATTTTCCAATATACGTAGACTCAATGCCATTTTTTAAATGAACTTGCATGCAAGATGATACAGCCCGGCATGCTTGAACCAAGGAATTTTTGTTCCTATACAAAAACTATGTAAAAAAAGTGTCATGGAATGCTCAAGGAATTTTTTTCTTTGCCGGTTCTTGGAGCAGTATGCTAGAGAAAAGTAATTCGAACAGAAAACTGTACTTCTCGATTGACGTCGTTCTTGTCGAAAAATCTATTTATGTCAATATTCCTTGAAGAAATAAGTACCGATATACTTATCTCTGTAAGGAATTTCGACGTTGATGGAATAATTGAAAAATTGAACGAAGGAACGGCGATTTTGCAAAAGGTGAATCAATTTTAAAATGACAAATGGAGGAATAAAAATTGTTTTACGTGTATCTTAATTTTTCATTGGGAATTATCCATTTCTTCACTTTCTTTATTATTTCTTTATTGTCAGAAATATCACACAATTGACAAATCCAAATTGTCAAAAATTTCTTGACCTAATGTCAATTTTACTTTAAGAAATAAGTGGAAAAATTCCTTGACCTAATTCCTTGGCTCTAACATACCGCCCTTAACCGAACTGCCTTCAGCTGTTAAGTTAAAAATCGCGTTGGAAGGGAGGCTTGCATGCAAGCCGATGTAAGCTATACTATCTCGTGTGATCCCTGGGTATGGCCGTAACCTTTGTAGTTGTACTCATCTTATCGTTAATGCAAGTCTTTCTTGAGCTGATATTGGACTCCTTATAACAGTTTCTTTGGTAATTGAAAGACCAACGATTTTCAATAATTCTTCAAATTGCTGAAAATTTATCCGCATATAGTTTCTAAATAAAACTTTGTCCTCGCAAGCTAGCCTTTTAACAAAATTTTCATACTGTCCCGACTTTTCGTGGTCTTTTTAGCAATACCACTGTACATACTCCTTCCGGTATTTCTTGAAGAAAATAAGGAAAACCAACAATAAACTGTGTTAAGAAATAAATTAATAAACAAAATCTTACAAAGAAACTTAGGATTTCAAAGTGACATATTTCCATAATATGGTGGGGGATAAGGTTTCAGCTATAAAAATATAGTTTTACATATCACTATCTCGCTCTAAATCGCTGCAAAATTAAAATGTTGCTGTAATGGAAATCTGCCTTTATTTGTGCACAAATGTGAACAAATGTGCACATTTAACGACTTTAAAACACGCCCTTCTATAGCAAAGTCATAACTTTTTACTTGTACGCAATAGTTACGGCTGATTACACTCATGCTCTCTCAACTCGCTACACATGCTCATCCAAATCAAACGACTGCGCCGTGCATAAGTTGTAAGTTTTGCTTGAGCGTGTGGTGATAATATAATAATCAACAACAAGGAGCAACATTATTGTGCTGGCATGTCTCAGCATAAAGGCCTAACCACAATGTGCATAACCTTGCATATGCAAGCCTTGAAAATATCACGAATGCTTCCTTATGCATCACTAACATTTGTATAGTATTTACACAAACTGTCAAATTTGCTTATGCAAAGTCATTGAATAAATAACTAATTATTAGTTATTTATTCAATGTGCAAAGTACGACCGCGAGCGTACAGACAGAAGTTGACGAAAGGAATTAAAACTTGACGAACGGCGTCTTATTCCTATTGTGGGTTGTTCTTATGTAAAGCAATTGCTCGTGTCTTTGCATATGCTAGCATAAGCACATTGTGGTTAGGCCTTAAAGGAGGAAAATCCTTTCCCTAAAAACTTCTCGTGTAGAAACGCCCTAAGCTACGGTACGTCCAATTTTAAGAAGAAGAAGAATCTAAATATAAGATTTGAAGTGTGTTGTCAATTAAGGTACATAATTTTAAATTAGTATGCTGTAAAATAAGAGTTGGGTTTTTAGATTTGTGGTTTTTAGGTGTTTTGGAATAGATGTGCAAACCTCAACGCGATCTGATAACTGCCGCTTATGTAAACATAAGCCTAAAATCAAAAAGTACAAGTTGTGTTTGGTGTCAATGCTGATACGATGTTTAAAAACATGAAATCTTTTATAGGTCTACTTAATATATTAAATAATACTACGGTAGGTGACGGTTTATTTGTCTATTTTCCATTTCAAATAAAGATTTCGATTTTTTATTAAAGGGATTTCCAAAAAGAAGTCTTAACCTCTTAAGAAAATTTTCTACCAAATCTAACTGTAATATTGGAACAATTGGGCATGTAGATCATGGTAAAACAACCTTGACATCAGCTATTACAAAAATTCTTTCTAAAGATGGACTGGCGGAGTTTGTTCCTTATGACCAAATTGACAAAGCTCCAGAAGAGAGAGCTAGAGGTATATAATATATCAATATATTACGTTCTAAGCAATTATAGTTTTTCTCAAAAAGTATTCTTGTAGGTATAACAATAAGAGCGTGTCATGTGGGGTTTTCAACTAAAAAAAGGAACTATGCACATACAGATTGTCCGGGGCACGCTGACTATATAAAGGTATTTTTAAAGTTTGAAATTGGCATTCTTTTATATATATATATATTAGTGTGTATTATTTATAGACTATTTTAAATTTATATGGGTAGCTGGAAAATTCCCAAACTTAGTTGACGACCCTAATTGTAAGCTACGTATATTACCACAAGGTTTATTAGTTAAGTTAGGACTAATCAAATGAGGCACATCATTATGAAACATATAAATAAATAAATAATCTTTATTAGCAATAAATCATGCTTTATGATAATACTAATATTAATAATATACCTACCTTTCTTTCTTATTTTATACTCTTATTATACTATCGAGCCGGATCGTTTGCGTATAAATTCTACAATTTTCTTTTTAAACAACATAAAATTGTTCTCATTTTTGCAATCACTTGAAGTCCCTTATACATTACTGTATTTTGAGCCCTACTCGTTCTCAGTCGCTCCAATCTGAAGTTTTCCAAGTTGCGCAATCGATAAGGTTGCATATCCGCTACATACTGGAGTTCCCGGCATAAATACTCTGGCAGAAGATTATTTTTCATTTTAAACACCATTTTTAATACATTGAAAATCGTTCCCTGATTAACTGACATCCATTTAAGACTATTTAACATTGCACTAATGGGTGTTCTTTTATGGCAACATAATATGCTCCTCATTGCCCCGTTTTGTAATTTTTGTAACCTTGCCATCTGTTCCTTCGTACACATAAACAGAATGTTTTGGCAATACTCGAAATGTGGCATAATTATGCTATTATGAATATTAATTGCACTTTCCATAGATAATTTCTTTCTTATTCTTTTCATAAATCCAACCTTTTTAGCTATTTTTGCACATACGTAGTCCACATGAGCTTTGAAGTTAAGTTTTTCATCAATAATAACACCTAAGTATTTCATCTCATTCACTTGTTCAATCAACACATTATCCATAAACACATTAACTCTTTCATCCGCATTTAGAACCATACATTTAGTTTTTGTTACATTCAGCTTAAGTTTATTCATTCTTAACCACACATTCAGTCTTCCTAAGTCTTCATTCAACTTTACAACACATTCATTTAAGCTCTTTCCCGATATAAAAATTATTGTATCGTCTGCAAAAAGTCTTATATCTGAGTTCCTTAGCACGCACACAATATCATTTATATATACTATAAAAATAAGTGTTGCTAGCACTGATCCTTGCGGTACTCCTAGCAGATTTACCTTATTATTTGATATTTCACTATCCACCTTGGTTCCTTGTGTACGGCCATCCAAAAAAATCTGAAACCACTTCAACTCTTTTCCGCGAATCCCAATTGTTTCGAGTTATTCTTTAAAATATGTCTATCGATGGTTTCGAAGGCTCTTTTAAGTCAAGAAACACAGCAACAATCACGTCTCCCTTATCAATTACTTCTTTCCATTTCACGATCAACCCAGTTAAAGAAGATTCGCATGAATGGCCACATCTAAATCCCGACTGATATTCTGATAAAATCTTATTTGATTCTAGGTATCGTGCAAACTGCATTTGTGTGACTTTCTCTAAAACTTTCTCCTCAGTAGATAGCATATTCACAGGCCTAAATTCCTCGCAATTTTTTGTTTTCCCCACCTTTGGTGTTGTTACGATTACAGATTCCTTCCACGCTTCTGGAAAAACGCCATTTTTAAATGATGTATTTATAATATCCACTAGCGCATTTATAGTAGTTTCTCCTCCATCCTTAATCATTTTAACACTAATACGATTAAAATCTCGTTTCTGATTTATTTTTCCTAGTATGTTGTACACATCTTTATAATTCACTAAGTCAAACACAAATTCGCTTTCAATATTACAACTTGCATTTTTGTATTGCATTGGCGCTATAGAATCATGTATATCCTCAATACTGCTGATAAAAAAGTCATTGAACTCCTCCGCTATTTTCCTTTTATTTTGAAATATCCCTTTCTTTATTTCTGTTCTGCCTTGCTTCAATACTAGCGATTTTATTACTTTCCACATTGATTTTAGGTCATGAGTGTTCACGATTTTCTGTTTGATGCTATTTTTTTAGCTTTTTTCAGTTTAAGATTGTATATATTACGGATTTCCTTATACCGCTCCCAATGACTCTCTTCTTGCAACAGAGTTGCAGAGTTTTTATCATCATCATCATTAAACCAATAATTTTTTCTTTCACATACCTGTCTTTTTACCACGAAAGTTTCCGTTACTCTTTTTATTTCCTTGCAAAAAATTTCAACTTTGTTGTTTACGCATTCAACTTTACTTATACTTTCGATCCAACTCGAGTTTAATTCCCGTATATAACTTTCTTTGTTATATTTCAAGAAATCAATTTGCTTAATATCGGCTCTTTCAGCGTAATAATTTCTATTTGGTAGCACTATCTCAATAGTTTCATGGCCACTAATTTTCCATTCTTTTTTTTTTACATTGGCCTTAATAACGTTGCAGTTTGAAACTACATAATCAATTAGTGTTCGCGTATTCTGAGTAATTCTAGTTGGTTGATCTATCCACTGCTTGCATGCATAGTTTCCAAAATTCTGTTTCAGTTCTTCTCTATATTTTTCCTATTCAAGCCAATTTATATTGAAGTCACCAACCAACACAAAATCCTCTTGCATTTCATCCAACTCTTCCATTAATGTAGCGAAGTTATCACAAAATAATCTCTTACTGGCTTTTGGTGATTTATATAGCACAACGGTATCGTATAAAATTCGTGTACATGCCAGCGCAATTTCAAATCACTTAAGCATAGTTTTCCAAAGCGAAGGTACTGTCCCAAGTAATCTCGTTTTCAGTCCCTCAACTCCTCTTTACATACCCATTAGTTTACTCGCCAGTACGAAATCGAGTTCCACTCACTTCAACTTTTTAGCGAAGTGGAACCTGAGAAATAGTCAAATGTATGTATGTAGTCATGTATAATATCATCTGGTGTGGAACTTGTGAAATGTGAACATATTTTTGAGAAATGGTTTCGAATGAAAAATTAAATATTTAAAGGTCATAAATTGTGCAGCAATATAATTAAGAACAATTTCGGAGAAGAAAATTCTTAGAAAAAAGAAAGTGTGAGTATTTTCCTGGCATATTGATTGCTAAGGAATAATAATATTTTTGCTACATAAATATCTTTTAAATTTACGAAATTTCTTACCGAAAAATAAAAAGCGAAAATACAAATGTGTTATTTCACAAGTTTCACACCAGCTGATATTATTAAAGACTACTTAAATCAAAAAAGTACCAGTTCCTGAAAACGTACACATTTGACTATTTCTCAGGTTCCACTTTGCTAGAAAGTTGAAGTGAGTGGCACTCGTTTTTTTACTGGCACAAGTAAACTACTGGGTATACCAAGAGGAGTGAGGGACTCTAAACGAGGTTACTTGGGACAGTAACTTCGCTTGTGAAAACCGTGCTTTACGCTTAACAATGGCATGTCTTGTTGCGATCACGCTAACGCTGTCTTACAAAAAGTTTATGGCACGCTTATAAGGCTCTGGTTTTTTATGGTGCTCTTTCCGATCTCGACAAATAAAACATTTTGCAAAGGATTCCTCTTACTCCAACAATATTTATATCGCATTCATTGACTGTATAAGGTTTGTTTACGGCTTAAGACGGCTTGATTTATCACAACACCCTCTCGCTAGTCATTACTTGTTAGTTATATATAGATCCTTATGTTTTCTTCATAAATTAATTCTTATCAATAACCCTACCTATTTAATGCAATTTGATGTTGCTTGCTGTCAACGAGTCATCTTGACCTACTAATTTCAAGATTTACTAGTCAAATTGGCGCACTTTGCTTCTTTGCTTCCGTTTATGGAATTTATTGCCTCCTGATTTTCAGCGTTTGAGCTCGGTTGGTTCGTTTAGAAGGCGTTTATCTCGGTATATAACCTCTAATGACTGCGTAGGCTTGTGTGCAATCTTTCCTATTTAATTTTATTATTTATTTTTCTTTTATTTTTTATTTTGTTAAATATGTAGATGTATGATTTTACCAATTTAAATAATTTATTGTTATTGTACAAACTGAAAGAGATCGTATCGTAGCTCTTATTTTACTCTGAAATAAATAAGTATAGCATTGTATGTTATTGCATTTTAAGTGCTGTTGAGACGCCTTTGTCTTCAGCGGTCTGAAATTTTGTATACTGTATTACGATGACCGCTTGCAGATTATTGTGGAATAGCCGAATATTCGAAAAAGCAGCCACAGACAATAGATATATTTAAAAATATTAAAACAAAATTTAGCTGAAGGATATTAATGTTTATTGGCATTAGATGAATTAATTAGCTTGTTTCTTGTTAGAGCCTTAATATTGTGTTATGTTCCTTGTGGAGAATCCTAGACTATTGTAATTGACAACCATGTACAATAATTTTTTCTGTTTGATATTTTTATAGCTTAAAATCTTATAATCTATTTTCAATTTACAGAAAGTTTCCTATTTATTATGTACATTCTTCATAACTCTTGTTGTGTTAATATACTTTATGTCCTCTAAAAATAAGCTAAATAACACTTAATAAAATTCATTTATTTTATTTGTTTTAAATCATTTTAACAGAACATGATATCTGGTGCATCTCAAATGGATGGTGCTATACTTGTTGTCGCTGCAACAGACGGACAGATGCCACAAACTAGAGAGCACTTGCTACTAGCAAAACAAGTTGGTGTAGACAAAGTAGTGGTTTTTATTAACAAAGCCGATTTGGTAGATATAGAAGTTTTAGAACTAGTCGAAATTGAACAGAGGGAGCTTTTAACTGACTTTGGATTTGACGGCATTACTACTCCTATTGTATATGGGTCAGCTTTGTTAGCACTGCAGGGGGATCAATCAGAATATGGAGAGCCATCAATAACAAAACTGATGAATTTTGTCGATGAATACATAACTACACCAACAAGGGACTTAAATTCTCCTTTCTTGCTACCAATTGACAATTCGTTTACCGTGCCGGGCAGAGGTACGGTTGTAGTTGGTACACTGAAACGCGGCATAATGAATAGAAATGCAGATGCAGAGCTCCTGGGCTTCAACGAATGCATCAAAACCACAATAAGTGATATACAAATATTTAAAAAAAGTTTTACCCAAGTAAGTAATATATTAAACATTTTTAAACATTTTGTTACGATTTTATATCTACATATATATGTATGTACATTAGGGTGGCACAAAAAACAAAAGTATTACAATGTCTGAATACTTATTTAGAATTTGTTAGCTAATGTCATTTTAAACTTCTATGCAAAATTTCAGTGAAATTCATTAATATTTAAATGTCGCCCAAAGCGAAAATAGTGATTTTTTTGCTGTTTTGGATTTTAAGGAAAACTGTTTCACAATTTCTTTCATAACTTTTTAATTTGACGATATTTTTCTTGATTCTTTTCTTCAATTTAAGAGATAGCCGTTTTAGAAAATTAACTTTTCCTATTTTTTATAAATTTTTTACTCCGAACATTCGGACTAGAAACTACAATTTTTTGACTTCGCGGCAATCTTGTTGTGGCGCGCGGGTATACTTTTTCTACAGGAGCGATCATGCTGTTGTTGAGATCTGCTGTAAGAATACGGAATGTATTCACGCATGCCAAGATTTAGTATGTTACTAAATTCTAATGTGCATTCATCAACATCCCTCGAATTAAAACAGACCGACCAATCAATTTCTCTAAGATACTTATTGAGACTTTCCCAATCATCATTCTTATAGTGCCAAAGAAGCCTACTTGTAGGTGGAGAAGTAGGGCGGCACAGGTTTGACGTGGTGAACTGAGCCGTGCTTAAACAATGGTCTGAATTTCCGAGAGGGGAACCGACTGAGATGGAATATTTGTCAGGATGAGATGTTAGAAACAAGTCGAGTAAATTAGCTTTATCTCCAGCTGTATCAGGAATTCGCGTTGGTGCATCCACTAGATGTTGTAAATTAAATGATTCACAGATGAGTTCAACGAAACGGCCTGCAGGACTGTGGTAGAAGAATGTTTGAGCCAGGGTATATATATAGGGTATATATTTCGGAAGAGGGTGAGACAGAAAGCAAATGATTAATATTGTTGGAGATATTGTCAAATACGGATACCGTGTCGTCATCAGACATATTTGGGCTGCGATAAAGGAAACTGAAGTATATGATGTGCTTGTGAAGTTTGAGCCTAATCCAGATATAGTTAAACTCTGGATTGGCAAAAGGAAAGTCTTGAAGAATGGTAAAGGCTACATCATTCCGAATGTATACTACGACCACTCTCTGCTGAGCAAAAAAGACGCACGAAGCTGTAACCAGGGACGTGATACTGATTAATACCAGCATCAGAAACGACCTTGGTTTCATTTAGCGCAATAATTGCAGGATTTTTTGAGTTAAGGTGGCAGTACACCGAAAACCGATTTGCTCTTAATCCGCGAATGTTGCAGAAATCTAAAATGAAATTCTGCGTGCTGAAGGCAAAAACAAAAAAGCAAAAAAAAAAGCGACACACAACACAAATATTTGGGCGCCACCAGCAGCAGTCAACCACACAGCGAGGTAAAAAATACAATAGTGTTATGCCTATTTGCTTTTTTGGATAACTTAGACTGCGCAGTTCAATGACCACGGCTGGGTGCACCCGGATCACAGATGAAGAGAAGGAAAGAAAACGTTACGATGCTGCTGGCTTATTAAATGTTGATAGGACATAGAAGAGCCCTTCACACGGTCGTGTCGGATTTTAAGTAATTATAGTTATCGATTTTGATTGAAACTGTTTAGCACAACACTATCACTTGCTTTAGATTAATTGATTAAATATGTTTACATTAATTGATTAGATCTGCAACACGAGGCAACGTCCGATCGGATTGACTCCACGCACTCTCCGTCTTGATAGCGACCATACACCCGGCTCTTTTTAAGATACAGGGTGTTTTGTGAAAAGCTAGCATAATATTTTAATCACCCTGTATCTCCCAAGCGTATGATGTAAACCATGAAAAACAAACGACACTTCAAGATGTTGAATGTTAAAATGTTACTTGATGTATTTGATCTAATAGGACTAACATTAGTTAAATTCATAGATATGTCCTAAGGGAGGGAGAGTTTCCAGAAGCATAGAGAGAATCGATAGTTGTACCAATTCAGAAGGTGAGAAATATGAAATACCCTGATGAAGTAGATCCAAAATATGCTCACAGCAACATGAAATTTTTTTTAAAAGTTCACTTGCAATTGGATATATATGTAGTATATATGGAGGAAAACAATTTTAATTATTGAAAACCAATCATGGTGTCGAACTGGACATAACTTCAAGCCAGCAAAGAATCTAATTCTAACAGGATGGAGAGGACAACTAAATAAAAACATTAAGAATAATAACTTTCTGGACTTAAAAGGGCCATTCGAAAAGATAATCAGATAAATTTTGATAGACAAATTACGTGCATATGGAATACATGCTAGAGGAGAGTACAAATGGCTTGCAACATACCTTCAGGGCAGAACTCAAAAGAACCAAAGTTAATCAGACAAGATCGGAGGCCATTGAAACAAAAATTGGGGTACCACAAAGATCGATATTAGGAACGCTTTTATTCCTGAGTTATAACAACATGAAAAACGTCCTGAAATCGGCAAAACTTGCACTTTTTGCAGATGATGCTCAATGTAACAAAGAATAATGTTGAGTGATAATTGACAAAAGATTAAATTTCAAAATGCATATAGGTATAAAAATTCCTAAGAAAATTGGTTTTCTATCAAGAGTAAGAAAAAGGCTATCTATTAATAGCGCAATAACTATTTATAATCTAATTATTAAACCACATTTCCAGTTTTGTCCATCAATGTTTTTTTTTTAGGAATTGAGGAAATGTTAGATATGTTCCAAAAATTACAGACCAAAGCTATGCGAATTATCTTGAGAGGCAATAGATGGACAAGAGTCAAGAACATGCTAGATGTGTTGAAGTGGTTGAGTGTGAATCAAAAAATAATAATGAATGTACCAATATTTGTTCACAAAATTAAAAATGGTCTGAGCTACAACATATCTAATTGTAAGTGAAGTTCAACCTTAATAACTTAAGAAATTCAAAAGACTTTAGATTGAATATCGTCAAACAAACAAAAGCACAGAATATAATGACTAGAAGTTTTAAATGGATTTTAGGAAAGCTCTCGATCTTGATTCATAAGTTGACTCTTCTTGGTTTTCCTTCTGTCTTTGTCAATTGGCTTCGTCCTTATTTATCGGATCGTACGCAGGGAGTTATATTTCGCGAAGCTCTTTCTGACAGGCAGCCATCTCGGACCACTCCTTTTTATTATTTTCATTAATGATGTATCTCTGATTTTGACTAATTCAAGAATACTTTGCTATGCTGACGATACCAAAATCTTCCCCATTGTTTCTAATGTGTGGAATTCTAAATTTGGACTTAGGCACCTTTCATAAATGGTGTGTTATTAACTGTCTTCTCTCAACGTCAACAAATGTACTGCGATGTCCTTTTCTCGTAAAAAGAGGCCATTGAACTTCAGTTCTACTTTAAATGGATGCTTATTAACTAAACTTGACAAAACCATAGATTTGGGTGTCTTCCTTAATACTCGTCTTTACTTCGAGCATCATATTAATACAATCGCTGCCAGGGCTAATGCTACTCTGGGGTTTGTAAAGAGATGGTCAAAAGAATTATATGATCTATTCATAACGAAGATGCTTTACTGCACATTCGTTAGACCCATTTTGGAGTATGCCAGTCCTGTCTGGTCTCCCTTCTATGTTGTATACATAAATCTCATCGAGGCTGTGCAGCGCAGATTCGTTCGATTTGTCCTGCGTGGACTTCATTGGGACAACCCTATTATTCTACCTCCATATGTTGACAGGCTTAAACTCTTTCCATTAGATTCTCTTGAGAATAGACGAAAAACTTCCAGAGTTGTTTTTACATTTCAGTGTATACAAGGAGTGATAAATTCCCCTGAGCTCTTAAATACTTTCAATATATCTGTTCCTGTGCACTCCTTAAGGCACTGTGACTTTGGTTGTTCCTCAGCATAGTCTCGCTCTCCTTTCTTTAACCTCCAGTTTGATTGCTTCTTTCAAAAAGTCAAATAAGAGATCAGCTTAGTTAGTGTTACTTTTCTTTTTCATTATTATTGTTATGTATACTTTTGCCATTATTATAGTTATATTTCATTTTTGTAAACTGAGTAATCAGATCTTTGATGAAGTTCTAAATAAATAAATAAATAAAAAGGGGCTAAAAGTATTTAATGACAATTAACTATGAAAGTTATTAAAGGGCTTTTAAAAAAGAATTATTTAAATTTATTAGAGAGGAGTATCAGTGATTTAAAAAAAAATTAGAAGTGGGATTATTGTATTAATGGCTAGAAGCAAAATAAACTTATTATTATTATTAAACTTGGACAATAATTAACAACCATTTTGCATTTTATGGTAAGCTGTGCATTTCACATAGTCCTTCGAATGTCATACCCCATCAATTTATAAATTTGCAACCCTTTACTAATAACGCAAATATTTGTATATTGAGTAACAATGAGTTAAAACATTCTTAAATTTCACTTAATTAGGCCTCCGCAGGAGATAATATTGGAGTTCTGTTGCGAGGTGTTCGAATTTTAAATGTTCAGAGAGGGATGCTTCTTTGTGCAGCTGGATCTGAATCAATATCCAATCATTTTACTGCTTCGATATATCTCTTAAGTAAATCCGAAGGAGGTCGCTCTAAACCGATGACTTCAAAGTACATCCAGCAAATGTTTAGTAGGACTTGGAATATTCCTGCTCGAATTGACTTAGGTTTGCAATTTCTCTGATTCAATAATGTATTTTTATCGATTTCAATTTCGTTTCAGTTCCAGTGGATTCAATGCTTATGCCCGGAGAACATGCAACGGTACGAATAACGTTACTTCGAAAGATGGTAATGTCCCCAGGACAACCATTTACATTCAGGGAAAATGGTAAAACAGTAGCCACTGGTATCATCACAGAGAGAAAGGAATCTGTAATTCTTTATTCAAAAAAGTTATCTAAATTAGAGCTACCTGACATCTTGTAGTGAAGAATTGATATAGTACATACATATATTAAAATCTGTTTTAAGTCGATAAGTACAATTAAAATTTTTTTGTTATACAAATTCTTTTATATTATTGATTATGGAGTATAATAGATATCTCCACTTTCCGGTGTACGAATTTTCTGTGTTATCCGCACGGCGTGAGTATCGAAAGCTTTCAATTAATTTGTAGTTGTCATAACAGATTTTTTTAAGGAGAATTGGGTTAGGTGTATAGTAAAAAAAAATGTTAAAACCACTACTACAAATAGGATTTGAATTTTTGGTGGTTCTTGGCCTGATCACAATTTTATCTGAAAATGGATTGTATTGGTTGTCTTTTTTTTCAGAATATTTGTACCCTAGATGAAATCTGGTAGCCCACGCATATTGTTAAAATTTATTTTGATCCGTGCATGTCCGTCCGTCCATCTTCACGATAACTCGAGAGCACATTCACTTAGAGAGCTGACATTTTTTACACAGTATAATTTAAAAGTTCCAAAATGGGACAAATTTGATTCTAATGGGAACTGTGAAAGTGAACACACGTGCGTACTATGGGCTAGTTGTAGTATCTAAGCGGCACTATTTATTAGTACATAAATAATTATTTATAGTGTGTGTATATGTATTGTAATACGCAGGAAAATACCCCAAAAGCACAAGCATAGAAGTTGCATAAACTTCCATAATCGCGGTGAGAAAGTAAGGAGTTCCATAACACATGTATGAGCAATCGCTACCTGCCTCAAGTGAGGTCAGCGACTTGCATATGCATAAACTCAAATGTGAATTGACTCACCGACCTACCTAACTGCCTTCTGCATGTAAAAGCTAAAACAAACAAAAGACGATGATAAACTGACTTCTGTTTGTGTTTTAGCTCAAATTACAAAGTAGCGGCAAGTTATGAATGAAATCGTAAAGGTGGAAAAGTGCAACGCAAGCTTTGTTTATTGAATTTTAATTAATCGATGTCAATTTGTTCTCATGCAATTATTGCAAAATAAACATTTTAAGCATGGGAACCAACTTAGGTTAACCAGGTAATTTTAAATATAAATAAGATAAGAAAGGGTAAAATAAAGTCACTTTTTATTTGACATTAGTAAAAAGAATACGGAGTGTTTTATTTTGCTCAACCGAAGTAGACATTGTAGTCAAAGCTGTTCTGAGCTGCTCCGCTATACATTTTAGAGTTAGTGCTGATATAGCCGCTCTTCAGGAGTCAACGCTGTTCTTAGCTGCTCCGCTATACATTTTAGAGTTAGCGCTAATATAGCCGCTCTTCAGGAGTCAACGCTGTTCTTAGTGCTCCCAAGACTCATCGTTGGATTTTTAGTATCAGTGTACGAGTATTTGGTATATAATACCACAGTATAATCACACTAAACCAATCCCGCAAGACTGCGGACAGAATTCGTTCGGGCCGTCTACAGCACTGACATATAATAAGAATGGACTGAGCGTTCTTGCTTCAAAAATGGCACAAATATTAAACAGATTGTGTAAACCATTTATTTCGTACAATTGCACACCGATTCATAATTTATTATTATTTGTCGATTGGAACACTAAAGATGTTATTAAATAGTATTGCATTAAATTAAAATTATTTAGGAAGTTAAACTTGTTTTAATTAACCCACGAATTAATTTTTAATATTACTGAAAAATGTGCCCCTCTGCAGATTTGTTGTCAAATTTCATTGAGCTTGTAAGAGATAGATGTATAAAAACAATATATTTGTCTGAATTTTTATGTCAATTCCAATGCATTCCAATTAATACAGCCGTACTGTTTCCAAAATTGGTTTCAGTGTACCAGTGACTTATAACAATGGACTGAGCGTATTGTAATTTTCCTATAAGAAAGCATGGCACAAGTTTTATAGTTCTCTCTTTCGCCCTATCGCAAAGATTACACGAGTCAATAGAGCTGACGAACAGTCCTGATTTCGTCTGCCAAATTTACTGACAAAAAAGCGATTTGCGTTCTATCAATTGACCAGTCTGTTCATAATAAAATGTCGTCAAGCGGTGCAGACATTCCTCTTATATATGCATATCAAACAATTTCTTCATTAATCCGTCTTTATTCTCTACAAAATAAACAATAAAATGTATGTTAAACACTTTTCAGTCATTTCCCACTCAAAAGAGAGCAGATTAGGAATATAAACACAAATATCCACTAGCATCTACCCTTTATTTTCAATTTCCGCCATCTTAATTGTACGTTTGACAGTTTATTGACTAGTCCGTACTGACTCGTCAGAAATTTTGTCAGTACAGACTGGTCAGTAAAAAAGAGTAGTCAGTAGAGGTTTACACGAGCCTGTGTAAGTGTCAATCGCTGTCAGAGTCAGTTCTACTGACTCGTGTAATCCCCGGGCAGTGTTGGTAGATGGTTGTGTTGAAAATTCCCTCCAAAATGGGAATTTCTGGGCACTTTTCCCACAGATTATGATGCATTTTCCCACATTTTTTCCCTTGAACGAAAAGCCATAGAAATACACTAGAAGGAACAACTAGAGTAATATTTCAGAACAAATTCATTTTTACTGATAACAATTTCAAATAAACTACATATCTAACAGTCAAGCAAAAAGCTCACTCATGAGAAAGCCTTCTTCCTCTATAAAAGTATGTTCGCGTTATTCGTATTCTTCATTACATTATATTAGTTATGTGTAGTACATATTCTGAAGAGTCCCTTTGGGAAAAAAAGCGCTCTAAAAAACTTCCTGAAACGCTTTCCTAGAAGCTTGCTGCGCTTCCCATTGATTACTACGCATATGTAAGCATTTCATTGTTCTAAAGAAGCATTCCAGGAGGTATGCTATGATGGGCGACGAAGAGTTTTGAAGATGTCTTCTGAAAAGCTTAATTTTGAATAATCATCGCATCGCAGTGCTTCTTCCTTAATCTCATAAGAGACCTTCAAGACTGCTTCCCGAAAATATTAGTAGGGCGCTTGCAACCGTAAGCATCTCTATGAGGCTAGGCCATGAGTATAGAGAAAGGCAGCGGTGCAGACTTCCGAAGAAGCGCTTCAGTGGACTAATCTTCTATAGAACTTCCAAGCGACGACTATAGAAGCTCTTGAATTAATAAATTGTACTTATTTCAGAATCGCTGTTTTCTCGTCTTGTCGCTTATACCCATTCAAGTTCTCAAAGCTTTTATTTCAGAAATGCGTGATATTTTAAATTCATGGCTTTGAACGTGCTATTCCAAGAAATATGTAGCTATAAATTGTCTCAATTTTTTATATTTTAGTAATATTTCATGCTCAATTAATAATGTTGTCTTAATTATGCAGAAAAATTCAATTTATTGTGTAAAACTTAAGACAATATTTTTGTGTATAACTTTTCCCACGATTTTGTTCTAAGAGACGCGATTATTCCCTTTTCCCTTTTACAATTTTTTGGGGGTGAAAGTTCCCATAAATTGGGAGAATTCCCTCAATCTACCGACACTGTCCCCGGGTATGGCAGAGTTGGAGCTACCTACACAAAATATTGCATTCTGGAACGTTTGCATATGCCATTTGATGTTTTTATGTTGGCTGCAGATGCAATCACCTCAGAAGGAATAAGGTATAGATAGTGTTTACCATGCTCCGTCTCTCTTGCCCATAACCAGGATTCAGTTAAGAATAATTTTTGAAAATTAAAGTCGGAATGAGTTTCATTCCTTATAAGCGATTAAAATATCACTTGGGCACAAGAAAATATATTTTTTTAATTAAATTCGATTTTCGAGTGTAAAATTTCATCTGATTGGTTGAGTTTTACATGTCTTTTATATAATCGTTTTAAAGGGTGCTCTAACGGTGATATACAGAAACACAATATTTTTTGTGCCACATGAAATAGCAAATCGCTCAGTCCATTGTTATAAGTCAGTGCAGTGTACATTTTGAGCTTGAAAGAGACAAATAGATTTTAGCCAAAATTTGTGCCATTTTTAATATAGGAATTAGATAGGATGGCTCGGTCCATTCTTATTATATGTCAGTGGGTCTACACCCACCAATAACGCACGCGAATTCTGCGGAAATATGGTCGATTTCCATTTTAAGAAATAAATCAATTCTTTCGTACATTGAAAACAATTTATGCAGACCTGAGAAAAAAAAAACGCGCTGATGTACCTAAACCTACGCTCATAAAAATTTTTAGCTAAGACGAAGCTGAGACTGCCGAGAAACAACTTATTCGAATCGTTTTCAGCCACCAAGAATTCTGAAGAAATATGGTCGATTTAAATTCTAAGAAAGAAATGAAATCTTGCCTATATTGAACAAATTTTTACAAAAAATTTTCTTTGGAATTCATGATATATTTAGCGGCGATCAGTGAGTTATTGAAGTTTGCTATCAGCTCTTTCTTAGTACTATTGTCGATATCTGGGTATTTATTGTCGGTGCTAATATACTATGTCCCAAGTGCGCAAACTCCCAGTCTACCGAACACTAGCTAGCTACGTGGGCTGCCCGGAATTTCAAAAGTACAAAGCAAAAAAAAAAGCCGATCTAAAAGCCAAAATAAGGGAGAAAAAGCTATAACAGAGTCGGTTGGGTTAAAATAAAGTAGTTCCCATTGTAAACCCTCTAAGTCTTATGCGAATATCATTAAAGGTAATATTAGCCATGTATACACTAGGAGGAATGATCCCAAAAGTGGCAATGAACTGGACCAGTTCCTGAATGAGGCCAACAATTTATTCAAGATCCCGTTTATTGAGATAATTAAGACCATATCTATTTGTTGCATTCAGATCCCCTTCGGGAACAGAGCTGGTCAAACCGAAAGACTTCTCGTTGGAAGTGTATACATTCCATCTAACATTGGACACCCCTTGATCAATGACTTAATTAAACAATTTGCTGAATCTTTCTCTAAATTACGACTACGCGGTTTTTGGAGGTGACTTCAATGCTAAACAACAATTGGGGGGACACTACCAATAACAGCAATGGTAATTGCATCTCAACGGCCCCTTCCTACCACTCGATATTGTAGCCCCCTGTGCACCTACTTACCCCAGATCGTCCTATCTAGATTTCTTTCACCGCTCTTGTCAACCAAAACATGGAACACAACAACATAACTTGTCGGACTGTTCCCTCCCCCTCAGATCATTTTGGAGTAACCAATAGTGTGGTCGTAAGTGGCCTCACACCGTGTCCCAACGCTCCCAGAACATTCATAAGCTAGAAAAACACGGACTGGACCGCCTTCAGAATTGACCTCCACTTCAACCTCATTAACACCTTTATACTGCCCGATACCAACATATCCAATGAAGATATTGACTCGTACGTCACCAACATTACAGCTAAAATCAAAAGCTGTGCTAAAATACACTCAGCTACCTGCTGTGGCTGAGCAATACGGCAATATCTCAGATACCATATTACGCCTTATAAGATTGAGAAAAGGCTGGCTAGCGCGACTAAAGAGGATCATTCACAGATACTACAATAGAGTCAATAGTGAGAACATAGAGCTTAAATCCAATGCTTAAACACAATCATTACAGACAGAATTAAACCAGATCTAAACGAAGAGTTCACGAATAAGCTTCGAAGCATTTCGCCTTTCCTCAAGTGTTCAAGGAGATTGATCACATAACCGGCCGTAAGTTCTTCGGAACCAATATCGCTACTAGCATCCGACTACACGACGACCAAGAAATAAGATCCATAACCGATAAACTATCAATCTTTCGGAACCCCTATGTTGGATTATACTCCGAAAAAAGCTCCTCGTGGGATAGGTCCCTTTCAGTCATGATAAGCGAGAGCATAGGAGAACTCCGCAAGACCATCACAAACAGCACCCTTACTCACCTCTCACCTCTAAATCCAGCTAATTCCCTGACTGACACATTCAGCTTCACCGCGAAGGACAAAGTAACATTCTTCAGAACGAATCTAAATAACAAGAAATCTGCCGGCCCGGATGGAATTTCTAATTACATATTGCGTAGATGTCCTAAGTCCTTAGATGATAACTTAGTGGCCTTACTTAACCATTGCATAAACAATTGCTATTTTCCTATAACGCCTGGAAAAATGTTAAGTCAATTCTAGTAGCCAAGAAAAAACCTCAACGATTTTAGACCAATATCCCTACTAGATTCTTTAGGCAAGCTTTTAGAGAGAATATTAGTGGATAAGTTAGACTCCTTTTGCGAAGACACAAATATTATTCCCAGAAATCAATTTGGTTAAAAAAAAAGCACTCTATAGATCAGTCAATTCTAATGCTTGCGAACAGAATCACGTACAATCTACGTAACAATGCCTACACTGTGGCCTTGGACATCGATCTAGAAAAGGCGTTTTATAAAGTCTGACACAACGGGCTA
Source organism: Dioctria linearis (assembly GCA_963930735.1). Taxonomy (NCBI): domain Eukaryota; kingdom Metazoa; phylum Arthropoda; class Insecta; order Diptera; family Asilidae; genus Dioctria; species Dioctria linearis. Next base: position 218,368,707 of record OZ005740.1, on the reverse strand, counting down.
ATCTTCAATCTGCTCGAAATTAGCTGTCCTTTGATCATCACTGAAACGCTATTTAGCTTCCTTAATCACAAGATCACTTCTATTCTAATTGGTAATAGCTTGTTCGAGCCCATCTCAGTCAAAGAAGGAATCCGCAAACGCTCTATCCTTGGTCTGAAGTTTTTCAACATATTCTTATACGATTTTCCGTTAAAAGACTTCAGCTCTGACATTCCGGCAGCGCTGCTTTACTCTGATGATACAATCATCTTAGCCGAAAGGTAGCCGTCAACGGAATTCAACAATTCATCCCTAATATTTTAGAATTCTATAATAAATGGGGCCTTATGCCCAATCTAGAATGCATGGTAAAACAACGTCGTCAAAACGATATCGTTTGCTGAAGAATGCATATAAATACACGAAATATGTAAGTAGTGGTAAGCTGCCAAATTAAACAGCTGTTGACCTGTCAATTATCATAAATGTAATTGCTTCCTCGATTTCATTGCAGAATTACATCAAAGGAAGTATTTGGTCTCAATAATTTATACTATGATATAGTAAACTTAGTAAACTAAGAAATTGCTTGGGACAAGTCGAATAATATTAAATATTGCTTTCAGCACTGAAAGTACAAGTTCCAGTTTACAGCTGTTTTGTTCTAAATTCCCCTACATGGTTCTAAATTATGCTGAATACACCTGAGGTATTACTATATCGTTTTTGCTGATTAACTACTACACATAAGCTCGTGCTCATGTCGTCAAATGAATGAGAGAGAACGGACATTTTTGCAAGCATATATTTTCAAATGCAAGAGTGGGAAGCAAACACAAATATCCATATCGTTTTGACGACGTGGTTTAACCATGCATTGTAGATTGGGCATTAGTATCAATGAAGCTAAATACGTTCTAATATGTTTTAGGAACGCATGAGCTGACAGCTCACTCTGTGAACATCGTTGACAGGGCAGCACAGTAGCACCTCGGCTAGTGTGGGAGAGTTGTGGAGTGGGTAAACCAAATACCTGCCGCTGTCAGAGCCCATATACAAAAAAAATATATCTTGCCTGCACAAAAAAAAAACGCGCAGCATCACATCCGGTCCAGTAGGGACCCTTACACCACTTACCCTTACTTATGTCGATTTCCATTGATATTTTAAGAAAAGTGCACGTCAATCAATGAAAAACAAGTTCAATGGAACAACTTTTGACGCGATGAGAATGTAATAGTAGCTCATATCCGTGTAATTTGTCAGATTGAAATTTTCTGGGAATAATAATATTACGAATAACGTAAAAATTATGAAAATTGTAATTTAAAAGATTTTGGCGTGATTGCGGATGAATTTGGTAGAGCAGTAGTTGAAGATTTATATGTGATGCTCAATGACACTCAGTTGTGACATTTCTCAGATAGATGTGTGCGTATTCCGGTGTAACACCACCAATTATTCGAGTGTAGCACCACAGGCGTTTTGACGTACACCATTTCTAGCAGTGCAGGTCAATGGAACAATTTTGGTGTAACACTACAAGAAAAGTGTAACACTTCTGCTAGAAAACGTGATCAATGGAAATCGGTATTACTAGCGAAGGCACAGCTGTTGCGTCTTTGCTGCCTGGCCCCATCCTCCCTGCGACACTGGGCAATATTTTTTACAGTGTCCCTATGATGACCTGAAAAGCGGAGGAGTGGACCTTAAACGACCATCACGTCAGGAGAGAGCATACTACGTTGTAATGTTTTTCTTTAATAATATATCGAGCCACTTCTTGACTCCTGTTTATCGGTTACTAGAGGTATGGAATCTTAGACTCATAAGATTCTACTAGTAGTTGCCCATTACAGTTGCCCTATAAAATTTCGCAATATGGGCTCACATGAATTCATCTGAATTATCGGTTCATAAATGAATGAATATTCTTATATACCTTAGTCTAAGTTATTGTAAAAAAATTGTAGAGAATATATTTATACTTGGGACTATAAAATTTCGCAATATGTCCCCATATAAATTAATCTGACTAGCTTCCTCATAAATATCTCTACATACTTCAATCTGTTACATGCCTAAAACAAATACCTAATTAGAAGTGGATAGAATTAGGGAAAAGAAAAGAAAAGAAACATTAAAATATTTCCAGCATAAATTTTTCACATAAGCTAACCATGCTTAAAACATGGTTAGCTTATCAATTCAATGAGTGAAGAAAATTGCGTCAGCAATTTTCTTCACATTCCATAAATTAAAATAAAATTATTCCCATGGCAAATTTTGCTGAAGGCAAAATTTGCCAGTAGAAATATTTACTTTAAAAAAAAAATAAAGCAAAAGACAAATCGTACCTTCAGTACGATTTGTCGTGAAAATTTCAATATGTATGTACGAACGTACATACATATCACAAAAAAGCTTTCGTCGTGAGAAATGCGCGCCGCCGAAATACATTGTATGTATATGCGCGGCGCGATTTCAGAACGACAGAACGGTAGCTGGTGTTGACAAAAGCGTCAAATTACATTTTTTTAGGCGACCATCCGATGAAAAATATTCTGGACTTGTTGAAACAAGTCCAGAACAAAATAATTTTTAATAATTTTCTCAGGGTAGAAAATGCAATTAAGCATTTTCTACTCTGAACAACGAAGCTTGATGACAGAAAAATGTGATCAAGTTAGGGAGTTGGATTTTAAATATTATACGCGGCGGTTCGGTAGTCGAATTTTTGAAAAACAAAGCGAGTCGGATTTATAAGTTGAAAAACGGCAGTCTAGTTTAAAAAAGAAAAAAGAGTTGAAGTTAGTTTAACTTGGTGTCAGGTCGGTCTCGGTTTCTGAAAAGCTACAAAAAGAAAAAAAAAAGGAATCAGATTGTGGAAAGTTAAAACAATAAGAGAATAAGATTGTGAAAAGTTTATAAGAATAAGATTGTGAAAAGCTTATAAGCAGAAGTTTGTGAAAAGTTTGTAAAAAGGAGAAAGGATAAGTTGGTGAAAGAAGTAGAAAGGAAATAAAACGAGTCCGACAACTCAAAAAGTGTTTTGGATAAAATACCCGCCAATCTCACAACAGGTACGTAACAAAATTGGCGCAGCCGGTAGGATAGAGGAAGCCTACTTTACAAAAAACAAAAGTATAAGTGCTCGAAAACCCTCTATCCTACGAATCAAAAGGAGTGGAGGACGAAATCGAATACTGGGCAAGACACCCTACCCTTCGCCTGAAGTTGAGTCTGGCTTCAGGAGTATTTCGATCTAGTCGGCTCCCAACGCTCGGGGTCGGACAGCTTTAACTGCCTCTGTTTGAAAAACACGCAGCCACCCCCTCATCAAAGCACAAAGTGCCAACGTGGGACAATAGCGGGCTTCATCCCAGCCCAGGAACATAAGACGTCCACAGCCGAAAATTTCAAAGCGAAACTTGAAGGAAGAATCCTCAACCGACAATCTGCGATCCGGAGCTGAAAGGGACTTCGAAGTAGGCAACGCGCCCCCCTTTCAGCTTTTATCCAGGGGAATTTAAGAAGGCCACGGGCCCCCCCGGCAGCAAAAGAACTTCAATCACAAAAACCAGCGATCCTGAATTGAGAGGGACCTCGAAGAAGGCAATAAGCCCCCCTCTCAATTTGAACCAAGGGAACTAAGACGGCAGAAGCCCCCCTAGCTGCAAATTCTACATACGGTGGTCCATGAGCGAGGAAAGCTCCCACCAGGAGACGCCGCCGGAAATCGCACCAATTCCACCAACTCCACAACAATCTTCCTCACCGGGCGACGCACAGGAAGATCCGTCCCGGTACGAAGGAGGCAACGAGGGAGCAACATCTGCAACAGAGGGTGCTAATCAAACACCCCCAACAAATTCAACAGCACCAGGAGTAACATTAAGGAGTGGGACAATCCTTACAGGTCCCCCACAAGTAAGACCTTCTAATTTAAACTTAGAAAATTATTTAAAATATCTAGAGGGGAAAGTGCGAGACTCCTCCGAACTTTCTGTTGTACAGTGCGATTCTATCGATAAACAGCTCAAAAGGACCCGTGAACGGCGTCTTGAGCAAATCGCGCAATTCAAAGAAAGTACGGAAAAATTTAAAGAAAGCTTAAAACAGTTTGGGGAACTCTCGCACTCTCTCGAAACAGAAATTACAAATAATAGTGTAGAATTAAGAGAAGGTGCCATTGAAGACAGTGTCAGTGATTCCACCGTGAGTGAAATCCTATTGAATTGGCTGGGCGATTCCCTTTTGGAAACCAGCATAGAAGAAACTAGCTCCCCAAAAGTATCAAACTTAAGCTTCAGAGTCCCCAATATAAACATGGCAGATTACGCGAAAATCGCCAAGAACTGCCCAGCTCGTTCCCCTATTCTCGGGAGAGCAGCACCCAAAATTGAGCCTGGAGCTCCAAACTTTCCTAGGATGCTGCAGGCAGGTAATCCAGTGCATTTCGGTGGAGAAACTATCGGCATTTTTGCAAATCTTCCCCACCAGACTTCGAGGCGAAGCTTACCAGCTGTTTGCCGCAAATATGCCTACTACTTTCAAAGAGGTAGAAGAACGGCTAAATCGTACATACCTGCCTAGGGAAACTTATCAGGAACTGGTAAATAAATTAATTACTACAAGGCAGTATCCTTTGGAAAACCTCACAGCCTTCACGGCACGAGTGAAACAAATGCTGGCACTCTGTAATGAAGCAGCAGAGTCCAAATATGGCGCTACAGCAGCCCCCGCTGTGAAAACACAGCTAGAAGACTTCGCGAAAAACGCACTAAAAACAGGCGTCAATAACCCGTATATGTGCCAATACCTCCTGACCATGACAGACGGCACGGTGGATGACCTCGTACAAAGAGCAGTTGACATGGAATGTCTCCAGCAAAGTGCTCTGTTCCTGCAACCTCCAGGACAATTCCAAACAAATATGATGCAGAATACATTGCCAAATTCTGCCAGTACCAGTGTACCAAATAACGCACCATTAACTCAAAGTAGTACCCTAGTAAATCAAAGCGTATATAATCCTGGCATCATATCCTACTCACAGGATCCCCGGCAAAACAATATGCCCATCAACCCAAGCAGTCACATACCAACGTCACAGTTCACACAGGCCGGCACAGCATACATCAAACAGGAGCCAAGATCTCCTAATAAAAATTATAATGTACCAAATAAAAATAATTATTTAAATAAAATCAGTTGTAGTTTTTGTAATCTAAGAGGCCACACATATGCTGATTGCCTCAAAAGGAAAAATACGCCTTATTGTGTGAACTGTAAAATGTATAACCATGACGTGCGTGACTGCAGAAAAAACAATAATAGTTTCCAGAGACCACACAACAATGGTGGACCATCGAATCAACGCCCTAGAGAGCCGCAGAATTCCAATAACAATTCCAGAGTATATAACGTAAGAAAAAAGTGTGAATTTTGTGGTCGTTCTGGACATGCAGTAAATAACTGCCAACAAAAACGTAAATGGGAGGCCCGGAGTCAGGGAAACGATGTACAGTCGACCCAAAACTCCCCGGCTCGACTATAAAACTCCCGTCTAATAAAATAGGGTCCCCTCAGCAGCCCGATTCCAGTGTCGCTACAGTAAAACTACCCTTAGACATAGGCCTGAACGGCCAAGCTAAACTAGTAGTAGACACAGGTGCTGAGGTTAGTATAATAAAGAAAAGGTCATTAAAAGATCTCAAAGAAATTAACCACAATGAGGCATGTACACTTCAGACCCCATTTGGTACCGGAAAGACGCTGGGAAATTGCCAGGGAAACTTCGTTTTCAAAAACAAAATTCCCTGCAAGTTTCAAGTCGTAAAGAACTTGCCTGGCCTTTCCGATGATGGACTTCTAGGAAATGATTTCCTAGCAAAAAACTGTAACGTTGAGGGTCCTAATAAGGCACTAAGGTTTCCTCGCACGGAAACTAATCCAGACGAATTTGCTTTGCCATTAGAGTTTGAAACAGACAAGCCACATTCTGAAAAAGCAGTCGAAGTAAGAACACTTGCAGAAGAGGTAGAGTCTAAACAGGCTGAACTATCCACCTGCAGTGTCTTCAAGGCTTCTCAAACGAGAAAAGCTGGCTGCCAAGCTCCAAAAGAGCCCAAGGAATGTGAAAAAGGCTGTCTGGGCGAACAAGAGACCGATGAAATCAGGCAGCAATTGGTTACCTTTAAGGAACCAATCTGCATACCTGCCCGCTCTCAAATTGTTGCCCCAGTCCCGTTACAAACTCAAGAAGAAATGCTCTGTTTATCACAAGAGATAAGCGATGGAGTCTTCTTGGCAAACAGTTTGCTGTCATCTGGAGAAGAATTAGTGCTGGTCAGTATCCTCAACGCTAACAGTCATCAAGTAGTCATACATAGCTTAAAGTTACAGCTATTTCCAATAAACGACTACATATTAGTCCCATTAACACACACAAAAGACCACAAAAGAACACACATTCCACTACCAAATTTAGAGGCAATATCAAACAACACAAGAGACGGAACTGAGTGTCTAAAGCCTGCCAAAAAGGTGCATATAACTCTTCCGTCCAAAATCCCGAGGCATAAATCACTCTTAAACAAACAACGGCCATATAAAAACGGTAGCGAGTCGCTAAAGCCTATATTAAAGGTGCATATTACTCCACCGTCACACAACACAAAAAATTCTACATGGTCAAAAAGCAGTAGCATTGACGCGCATGAGTATCCCACACAACCTAAGGCAAAGACCACACAGGTGTACCAAACTCAGCCGTCAACAAGGCAGGAAGCAAATACCCTGTCAATTATTAAGAGCAACGAAATACAGCCTCAAAAGCAATCGCAAAATCCTCATCTATCTACAGGTCAAAAACCTAAAAGGAAGAGTAAGTCAAACCAAGGTTCAGCCGACAAAACGGCAATATTACAACATGTACGATATCTATACCCGGATAATGAGACTCCGGACGACCCAAAACAATATCCGCGTATTTCTAGGTTAGAGCAAGAACTCAGCCTAGACCCTAATTTAACCGCGGAAGAAAAAATTTCGATATCAGAACTCTGCGAAGAGTATAACGATATCTTCTTCCTCAAAGGTGACAAACTCACCTATACAAATGCGATAACGCATAATATTCCATTGGTGCAAGATCAAGCACCAATCAATCAAAAAATGTACCGCTTACCTGAAACACAGCGGAAAGTCATCAACGAGCAGCTAAAAGAAATGCTAGACAACGGGATAGTCCAGTCTAGTAAGAGCCCTTGGAATTCGCCTCTACTAGTTGTCCCCAAGAAAGCGGGACCTGACGGTGAAAAAAGGTGGCGCGTCGTTGTCGATTTTCGTAAATTAAACGAAAAGACAATTGGAGATGCATTCCCGCTACCCCGAATCGAGGATATTCTCGACCAACTAGGTCACGCAAGGTATTTCACCACACTCGATTTGGCCAACGGCTATCACCAAGTCCTTGTCGACAAAAAAGATCGACATAAAACTGCTTTCAGCACAAGTTATGGGCACTACGAGTTCAAGCGTATGCCATTCGGGCTCAAAGGAGCCCCCGCCACATTTCAACGCCTAATGAATTTCGTCCTAACAGGCCTACAAGGCCTCGAATGTTTTGTCTACCTAGATGACATTGTCATCTATGGTAAAAATTTAAACGACCACAACGAAAAGTTGAAGAAAGTCTTCAATAAGTTGAGAGAAAACAACTTAAAACTGCAGCCAGAAAAGTGCCAGTTTCTACGAAGAGAAGTTGTTTACCTAGGACATAAATGTTCTAGCGAAGGAGCCCTACCAGACCCAAGTAAGACGGCCTGCGTCCAAACATTTCCTGTTCCAAGAACAGTAAGGCAAGTCCAGTCATTTTTAGGACTTGCCAATTACTACAGGAAATTCATTCCAGACTTCTCCAAAATTGTACGTCCAATCACAAATTTACTCCGAAAGGATGTAAAATTCACTTGGACAGAGAAATGCCAAGAAGCATTCCAAAGCATAAAAAATGCTTTAATTTCTCCACCACTTTTAATTTACCCAGATTTTTCGAAATCTTTTAATCTCACTACAGACGCAAGTAACGAGGCTCTAGGAGCTGTTCTTTCTCAAGGAGAAGTCGGAAAGGACCAGCCCATTGCCTATGCAAGCCGCACATTAAACAAAGCCGAAAGAAATTACTCTACTATAGAGAAAGAGTTATTGGCTATTGTCTGGGCTACCAAGAATTTCAGGTGCTATCTTCAAGGCCGGAAATTCACGGTCTATACTGACTATAAACCTCTCAAAGGTGTCTTCAATGTGAAAGACCCTAATTCCCGTTTGGTGAGATTTCACCACAAATTATCTGAATTCGATTACAACATCGAATATAAACCAGGGAAGTACAACACTAATGCCGATGCACTAAGTCGCATCCCTCAAGCATTAAAAGAAGACAGTTTAGGCAATACCTTAACGGTAGAAGCCCTAGTCCACCACACGATGGACTCAGATGTGGAGGAAAACAATTCCACAAATAACAAGAGAAAGAAGAAATCCGCTCATTGTTTCGTCGTGACTCGAGGTCAGAAGCAAAAAGCTCAAGAGACATTAAATAGCTCCAGTGTGGAGACAGAAGAGCACACGAAAGCGGACCAAAACGAAATTCAGCACACTGAGGCGGAAACACTAAACCCAGCATCGCCTGAGCAAAAAGTAAGTACTGGCAAGACACCCGAAGTTATCACGAGCGCTACGGAAATCCGAACAATCTTAAAAGATTATCACGATTCTCCATTTGGTGGCCATCAAGGTGTCATAAAAACTTACAAACGCATAAGACGCAAGTATTGGTGGAGACACATGCTTAGCGATATTAAAAAATACATTAAAAAATGCCCAAAGTGCCAGACGATGAAAGCATCTCCACAATATAAAATGCCAATGGTTATCACGGACATCGCAGAGCAACCGTTCGACAAAGTTTAGCTCGATATTGTAGGTCCATTAGAAGAGACCACATCAGGTAACAAATATATCTTGACCTTCCAAGATAATTTAACAAAATTTGTCGACTGGTATGCAATACCTAATGCAGAAGCAGTCACAGTAGCGCAAGTTTTCTTTGATGAAATCGTTACGCGCTATCGCATACCCAAAAGAATACTCACCGATCAGGGAACAAATTTCCTGAGTGAATTATTCAAAAGAGTATGTAAGCTTCTAAAGGTAAAGAAGTTACAGACTTCGGCATACCACCCACAGTCTAACGGAGCACTAGAGCGTGCCCACAGGCCGCTGATTGAATACCTGCGAACAATCGTAGATGAAAATCCCAAAACATGGGACCAATACCTACGAACCGCTGCATTTGTGTATAACAATAGTGTACACGAGGGTACTAAACTTACCCCAATGGACTGCCTATACGGCTTCACAGCGGATGTCCCCTCAAATTTAAAACGGGATCCCGAACCCGTTTACAATCATGAGAGCTATTATCATATACTGAAGTATAAGCTCCAAAAATCATATGCCACGGCAAGAAAGAACTTATTGGCAAGTAAACAGCGCTCAAAGGGGTACTACGATAAGACAGTACGGCCCCTAACTTTCCATGTAGGAGACAAGGTCCTCATCAAGAATGAAAGCAGAAAACATAAGCTTTCCCAAATCTGGGTAGGACCTTATCAGGTAATCGCAATACCAAGTGATGTGAATACCACAATCAAAATTGGTAAGCGAACGGTAACGGTACATAATAACCGTTTGAAACCATATATCGAATATAAAAATATATCAAACAAAAATGAACCAGGTTGACTTGAAATTCCCACTATAGTGTCCATTACACCTCATTTCAATACCTCCCCATGAACATTTGCGGTGGAGTCACTCCACTGCCCAGTTTAAATCGGCACAATGTACGTACAAGTATGCTTAAAGGATTGTTTTCTTCTCCTGAATTGTCCACAGAAATGGCGCTAAAACTCATCATAGTTGTCCTCTTCATCCAGTACACAACTGGAGCAACCACTGACAAACCTTATGTAATAACCCAGCTAAATGGCTCGGGTATATTTTTCGAGGACCTAGGAAATCTGATGGTATATCATGACACCTGGAATGTCCTCACCGAGATAGACTTGGAAGAACTAGATGCACAGATAAAGCTAGCAGAATATGCAGAGCACTTAGTGCATAAACTCTGCATAAATATAACAAACCCAGAAGATCTCTGTAACGTGCAGCAACTACACATACACGCTATTATAGACAGCGTACGAAAGCGCACGGAAACTATTAGGGAACTAGTACCAGGAAAACGCAAGGCCAGATCACTATTTGATGGAATAGGCAATGCCATGCACTATTTGTTTGGAACTATGGACAGCAACAACGAAAAAGAAATTTACAGCAGGTTAGAAGAACTTGAATCGAATACACAAGCCCTAGCCGAGCTAGAGAAACAACAAATCAGTGTTGTAAAAACTACCTTGGAAAAGATTCAAAAACCGCTGGCAAGGTTAATAGACAGACAACAAAAAATAGCACACCAGATAAACGATCTCCACCATGTGGCCGATGATTTAACTAGGAGGCAATTGAGACAAGAGATTATATCAAGCTTATTGCTCCAAATCATCGAAGTTGAATATCGACAACAAGCCCTCCTGGATATAATAATGGCTAGTAAAACCAATCATATTCATCCACTCCTAATGTCTCCCGAATTGCCCAAATGACCAAAATTGTCTATCTGTCCTATATCAGACAGCAGGAGCTCAGTCGCTCCTTATGCAGAATAAATTGGTGGTGAGAATTACTCTCCCAATTTTTAATCTGCCAAAAATGAGGCTACAACAGATTCAATGCTATCCTGTATCCAAGTCAGCAAATTACTCATTAATTCCAGACCCTGGTTATTCATACATAGCCAATAGCGAAAAAACTCAGGAATTTCTCTTATTAAGAGGCGATGACATGAAAAATTTCAAAAAAATAACAAGTAATTTGGAAGAAAACACGTATGTAGGCCGGCTGAACACGCCTATAATCAAAGCAGCAACGTCCAACGAATGTGCCATTAAATTGCTATACAACCCTCTAAGTGACGTTCCCAAATGCAAGACCAGAGTACAAATCCCACAAAAAGACATGCTGATCAAATTAAGTAAGCCCAATACGTGGCTATTTTCTTTTATCACCTCCACGGTGCTACACATCACATGTCCAGATCACTTTGTAATCTCGAAACTGGAAGGACAAGGGATATTAGAGATAACGCAAACATGTCAAGTTCAAATAGGTGACAAAGTGCTTAAATACGAAGGTCAGAGTAAATTTCCACTAAAAATTATCCAGCCGAATCAGTTTCCTGAGCTCAACCACTCTCTACTCAACGTAAACCTGACTGAAATTTTACAAGGAACTCAAAACCACAGTCTGGGGAAAATCGAAATCTTAACGGGAGACAATATCCATAAATCAATTTATACCGACACCCATTCGCTGGAAGAAATCCAAAACAAAATTATAAAATACCAAGAAAAGATATCGAGTAAAAACTCCCATATCCTGTCCACAACTTCTCTATCATTTACGAGCCTACTAGTTCTGGCCATAATGATCGCTGTGGCAGTAAAATATCTTAACCCTGTTGTCATCAAGATGAGAAAACAGAGGAGGCAACCACAAGGTAACCCCGAAATTTCATCAGAGGGAATTCCTTTAGAAGAGCGAACACCTGCTCCCCAACCCAGTTTAAGGCGAGCCAGAAGCCTCTCCAAAACAAAATCAGTCCAAATCGTTCGTAAAAAAAAAAAAAAAAAAAAAGGGAACACTGATACTGTCAACATGAGCCACTTAATCAAAGTAGAATTTATAGGAAAAGTAGACCTGGTAAAATATGTACAACGATATAAATAGAAAAATTTTAACCTGAAAAAATAAAATATACTAAAATATGGAACAGGCGGAAAGTCCTAAAGCACATTAAAACTAAATTTCCATAAAAGAAAAAATGAATTAAAATAATAAAAAAAAAAATAAAATTATATTATATAAGTTAGGAATAAAATAACTAAGGAAAAAGTACCCAAAAATGCATAGTTTACAATAAAATTAAATGTATAAGATTCATAAATAGATAAACAGAAAAGGAAGAAGTTTTACTAAGGTACTAATAGTAACAGAAATAACAAATAAATAAAAATAATAATTAGTATTAGAGTGACAATACTAACTTAAAAATTTAGAATGCATTAAATAATAAGCTAAACTTAAAAGGAATAAATGAAAAAAAATGGTTTAAAAGATATATATTAGAACACAAAGAACAATGTCAAAAACTACCAATATAAAATTATAATACATAAATAGAAGAAAAAAAAAAAGATACCTAATACCAGGCTACTACTCCTATCATTATAATAACACCCAAAAAATTTTAGACTTAAGGTAAACAGATTAAGGCAAGAACCTTTCAAAATAAGAAAAAGACAAAAACTGAATGTAAAACTGAACCGAACCGACCAAGACCCGAGCCGCAAAAATAGCAACCACAACAACTTCCCCTGAGAATTATTCCCTTTCAAAGACTAATTCTCTTTTTCTCAGGCGGAAGATTATTATGTACATAAGACATACCTGAAAAAAGGGTACGCAAAAAGAAACTATGTAAACAAATACCCTGAAAAGGAAAAAAAAGGGGAGAAGAAAAAGAAAGAAAAAGATTAATATTTTGGAAATATTTTGTTATTTTTTTTTACGTTTTTTTTTATTATTTATTATTAGTATAAAAAACAAAAGGAAAGAAAAGACAAAAGAATATTTTTTTCCTCCTTCAGGAAACTATCTCACTGCCACTCAAGGTCCCAGTCATCTTCGGCCACAGCCTCAACTCCGAGAGGGGGAGGGGTGACCATCAGTGGCCGGATGATCGCGGTAATAGCCGGCTCAAACACCGGGTGGAAGCAGGCACATAGACCATGTCGTCCATATATATTTAGGGCACCGCCTGAAAGAAGAAGACAAAAATGGGATAAGTATCGGGAATTCAAAAAAAAAATATATTTTCAATAACACTCACCTCTGACAACCCAAGCCTGGCCCTGGTGCGGATATAAGGGCAAGTCCACAGTATAAGTATGGCCGGCTACGGCGTCCTCGCCCCACACGGTGAAGGGCCGCTCCCCGCGCCTTAACAAAACTAGCCGGATCGGGCCTCGCCATCCGGGAATTACGTACATTACGTGAATGGAGCTGGCCACGGAGGTGAGACCCGGCGGGCTATGCTGGGGCTTGTTGTTCAAGCGTAGGGTAAACAACATTATACAACCTCAATGTTACAGATTTTTTTTTTAAAAAAAAAAAGCAGCTCGGCAACTGTCACGGATGAAGAAGAAAACTCGAGTGAACCTGAATCAAAAAGTTTCCTTCCATCCAGGCCATCGCAATTCCCGAGATGGTAATCCGACACCTAAGATAAGAAATTCAGAGCGGTGGCTAAACAAAATAGTTTTGTTTATACCACCAATATCAAAAGATTTCCTGGCGTTTGTTTTTCCTTCTCAAGAGTCATTCCTCTCCCAAGAATGACTCTCGTTCCGTTTGGCGGGGGAGGAATGTTACATGCCTAAAACAAATACCTAATTAGAAGTGGATAGAATTAGGGAAAAGAAAAGAAAAGAAACATTAAAATATTTCCAGCATAAATTTTTCACATAAGCTAACCATGCTTAAAACATGGTTAGCTTATCAATTCAATGAGTGAAGAAAATTGCGTCAGCAATTTTCTTCACATTCCATAAATTAAAATAAAATTATTCCCATGGCAAATTTTGCTGAAGGCAAAATTTTCCAGTAGAAATATTTACTTTAAAAAAAAAATAAAGCAAAAGACAAATCGTACCTTCAGTACGATTTGTCGTGAAAATTTCAATATGTATGTACGAACGTACATACATATCACAAAAAAGCTTTCGTCGTGAGAAATGCGCGCCGCCGAAATACATTGTATGTATATGCGCGGCGCGATTTCAGAACGACAGAACGGTAGCTGATGTTGACAAAAGCGTCAAATTACATTTTTTTAGGCGACCATCCGATGAAAAATATTCTGGACTTGTTGAAACAAGTCCAGAACAAAATAATTTTTAATAATTTTCTCAGGGTAGAAAATGCAATTAAGCATTTTCTACTCTGAACAACGAAGCTTGATGACAGAAAAATGTGATCAAGTTAGGGAGTTGGATTTTAAATATTATACGCGGCGGTTCGGTAGTCGAATTTTTGAAAAACAAAGCGAGTCGGATTTATAAGTTGAAAAACGGCAGTCTAGTTTAAAAAAGAAAAAAGAGTTGAAGTTAGTTTAACTTGGTGTCAGGTCGGTCTCGGTTTCTGAAAAGCTACAAAAAGAAAAAAAAAAGGAATCAGATTGTGGAAAGTTAAAACAATAAGAGAATAAGATTGTGAAAAGTTTATAAGAATAAGATTGTGAAAAGCTTATAAGCAGGAGTTTGTGAAAAGTTTGTAAAAAGGAGAAAGGATAAGTTGGTGAAAGAAGTAGAAAGGAAATAAAACGAGTCCGACAACTCAAAAAGTGTTTTGGATAAAATACCCGCCAATCTCACAACAGGTACGTAACAAATCTAATTTATTATTTCAAAAAATTTGGTGAACTTAGTCTAAGCTAGTAGTTAAAAAAAACGTAGTGAATATGTTTATAATTGGCACTACGATATGTGTCCATATAAATTTATCTGAGTTGTTACACATTTAAATGAATATGTATGTCTATGTAGTTTAGTTAATCTAGATAATGCTAGCGAATCGCACATGGCCCCTACCAGGGCCGGATTTAGAAGTGTGGAGTCCCTGGGGCAACAAAGGAGTGGAGGCCCCTAATTATTTTTAAAATAAGTTACACATATTTTTAAATTGTTTAAATAATTTATTGCACGAAAAAATAATAAAAAGACAAAATAAAATAAACTAGAAAAGACGAAAACGGGAGAAACGGAGAATTCGGTGAAAAACGGGTACAAAGTATACGCAAGCATAAACAGGCATTCAGTGTTCGATTCCTTGTCGCGATTATTTTTTTCTCATTATAGAATGATGAATAAAAATAAATAATAATATAAAATTAATTGATATTCTTTAATAATTAAAGAAATCATTATTTCCTTATCATTTCTTTTATGCAATAAAAGGTACATATGTGAATAAATGATTCAATTCAATTGACATATATATATTTATAACTACTTATACAAAATACATTCGTATTGGTGTCATCAATATTATCAGAACCGAAATAAGGTTAACCTCCGAAAATATTTATAATAATGTAATATTATTAAAAATATTTTTCGAGGTTTGTGGATGAAAATGGATGTATTTCGTCTGTGTAGATAAATAGTTCTATTGTGGGTTGTGGAGGCCTCTCTCTTGTGGAGGCCCCGGGCTAGAGCCCCGGTTGCCCTCCCCTAAATCCGGCCATGGCCCCTACCGTACTCTCGGATTTAGGAAACATCAATAATGCTACTCTCACGCAGAGCTGGGCAAGTACCAAAGAAAAAGTATTTAAGTACAAGTACAAGTATCGAAGGCCTGAGTACTTCAGCGTAAAGGCAATTTCACATCAAAAACAAGAACAGAAAAATGTAAACCGAAAAACTCAATATATTCCACTTTAAAACAATATTTTTGTTCCAATGATTAATAAAATCCAGAGAAATAGGATAAACTATGAATTTTACTGAGAAAATAGTTACATTTATTTTAGATTTTGAAGAAAAACACAACTCTTATGTTTTATCGGCCGAAAAACTTTTTCGGCGGAACAATTCGTCCGATAAATGATAAAAGTTGAGTTTTCTTAAAAATTCTAAGATACATATTTTATTTTATTAGTAAAATTATTAGTTTATCCTATTTCTCATGATTTTATTAATCATTGGAGCAAAAATTTTGTTTTAAAGTGGAATAAATTGAGTTTTTCGGTTTACATTTTTCGATTCTTGTGTTTGATGTGAAAGTGCCTTAAGTACAAGTACTATAGGTATGAAAAGTGCTTGTAACTTAGTACTAAGTCTATAAAAAGTACTGAGTAGTTATTGAAGTACTTTTTTAGAATCTTTGTACGTTAGCAGTAATATATGAAGTTTATAGAGTTCAGTTAATAGATATTAATAAATAAATACCTTTTGAAAACTTTAATATGTATAGTAACCAGTGGCTACTATTTATAGTTTTTTATAGTTGTTGGCGCTGCTCGTAGAGTAAAACTTTCACCTCTCATTCGTACACTCATAAAAGCTATTAGAGGTCCGCCCAAGCACCCATTGTCACCTCCAAAAATGCATAAAAATTCTAAGGAAAATATTTCCAGTAAATTTCTAAAACGAAATTGAGGCCTTCCCTACATCAGGTCGAGGTATCGTCGATTTTATATTCGAGCGAGACGTTACTGGTTTTTGTTCTACTTGCCCAGTTTTGTTTGTATGTTATTAGTTTACCTAAGGTTCTGCCTGGACGCGTGAGGGCGACATATGCTTTGACAGGTCTTTGCGTACTATAGAACTCAACAAAAAAAGAGTTGCGCTAGAGATTGTGTTTGCTTATCTACGAAGAGTTAGATATTTGTAGGTACTTAATAGGCTCAGAAATATTAAGTAAAAATCTTGGTACTTAACTACAAAACTAAGTCTTAAGTACAAGTAAATAGAAGCAAGTACCAAGTACTAAGTAGGGGCATTTCAAAAGTATTGAGTAATAAGTCTTACGTAACGAAAATGTACTATAAGTAGTACTTAAGTCTTTTTTTACTTAAGTATTTCCCAGCTCTGCTAACATGTAATTAGGTTATATAATTAGGTAGTTAATGATAACCTCGAATGTGTGTAACAACCTCAGAAAGCGCAATGGATTCAAATATATTTGGAAATTAGCAATACATATAATCAAAAATATTTCAATATAATCGACAATTAACATCAACTTACATATGGCGTTTCTTCGAAGGAGCTGGCGGTGATGTCTTTGAAAAAGAACTTTTGCCGTGCTTGACAATTATGACCTTGTACTTGCTATCGCCTCGAGACACGATCCTAAATCGGCTACCCAAATGATGCTCGGCGTATTTACTACAAATTTATGCAAAATAAAACGTTCCTTGCTTCCTTTTATAAGGATGACAATCCTATACTTATAGAAGTTTCTCAATCATACTTATAGATTTGTTCACCCCTAACTATACTGGATATCAAAACTGCTTTATTCACAACTTCATAATGGTAAGTAACTTCCTATTCTTGGTTGAGCGAGACTACATGAATTTACATGAACTCTTGACGTTTTGATCACGTACTTCTGCTTTGTGAGGTAGCCTGAACACTGATTGTTCTTGTTTGGCGTATGTTTGGGTTGGATCTCTACGTATATCGTCAACGGGATGTTCTTGTAAGGAAAAAGGATTGGTTATGTTATCTTCTGTAACCCTTATCTTTCACTTTCTCGTTAGGGGCGATTAAGAATCTGCTGCACACAGTTATATAGATATCATTAATTAGAATGGACCAGTGTGATAAAAATTTTCGCGGTCTCGCCGATAATTCACTTGCTGATTTTTATGTAATCCCTTTTTATATGAAAATGGGTTTTCTGATAATAGACGGACAGACGGATCTTGCACTCAATAGCTGCTCACCATTCGAGTGAAATCGATTATCGCTTGTCCAATGAGGGACGCTTAGCATCACCCAAGCGATTTCTGAAAACATCCAAACAGCCAAGACACATATGTATCCGGACAATGATTTTAATTCCGAGATAATAAAATACTCAGAAACTTTTTTGTATGGCGATATGGATGCCAAAATTGTTCGCTCAATTTTGGGTGAGTACGACTTCTTTCTAAATTCTGAACGCTGCAATTTTCAGCGCTGTCAAGTGACCACCTTATAGGATATGGTCTGCCTCGAAAATCTATTCCGTGCTCCCTTGATGTATCTCACCCACTGACTTATAACAATGGACTGAGCGTATTGTCATTTTCCTATAGGAAAGCATGGCACAAGTTTTATAGTTCTCTCTTTCGCCCTATGGCAGAGTTGGAGCTACCAACACAAAATATTGCATTCTAGAACATTTGCTTATGCCATTTGATGTTTTTATGTTGGCTACAGAAGCAATCACCGCAGAAGGAATAAGGTAAAGATAGTGTTTACTATGCTCCGTCTCTCTTGCCCATAAGCAGGATTCAGTTATGAATAACTTTTGAAAATTAAAGTCGGAATGAGTTTAATTCCTTATAAGCGATTAAAATATCACTTGGGCACAAGAAAATATATTTTTTTAATTAACTTCGATTTACGGGTGTAAAATTTCATCTGATTGCTTGAGTTTTACATGTTTTTTATGTAATCGTTTTAAAGGGTGCTCTAGCGGTGATATATAGGAACACAATATTTTTTGTGCCACATGAAATAGCAAATCGCTCAGTCCATTGTTATAAGTCAGTGATCTCACCGCTCATTGGTGATCCGGCGATCGAATAAAATCTCGGAGATCGTAACTTTTTATAAAACTTTACTCTTTTACTCTAACTAGGATCTTTTCCTACAATTAACACCACTTATAAATTTTTGCGTGTTCACTTTCTTGCCATTTAGTACTTGTCAACCCTTTCCGGCCTTTTCGATGATTCTTCTTCCTTCGCGCCTTTTTTCGTTTTTTTCTTATACTCTTTCCCACTACCAGCCAGGGTTTACTCGCACAACCTGGTACAATTGGCAGCACAATCGCAGTGCGGCGCACGGTGAGCATAGCTGCTAGCTGTCAGTGGCATAGTGAAGCATACTGCTTCATGCAGCACGCTGCGACCATAACAGATTTTCACTGACAACTTCAAATCTTATTAATGCTAACTCCCAGTTTTCTCTACCTAATGCCTCCATTAACAATATTCCTCTACCGACAACTATAGAGGCTGAGTCTCATCACCCCCAAATGACTATTCCAACGGCGCCATCCGATCCGACTCGGTAGAAAGACACCAAGATTGTCTGACTATTAACGTACAATAGCTAACCTCTCACACCTTAGTTGATAAACTACTAAATCACCAATTAAGCCAAGCCTGAACAACCTGTGATATTTTTATCTTATTTTTATTTTGTTCACCAAAAGCATTGTTTTGTTCCTCAAAAGCAATCTTTAGTTCGTCCAGAGAATTTCTTCTGCTCATCTAAACGGGATTCCAGAAAATTATTTTGTTCCTTATTGGAATTCTTCTGTTCATCAAAACGGGCTTCCATAGATTTCTTTTGTTCCTCGAAAGAATTCTTTTGTTCATCAAAGTACTCAAAAGCTGTTCCATTTTCATCGCAGGCTCTTCTTCAGCTTCGGTTTCTTCCAAGTTATCTTCTAAAACAAATGTTTCAGGATTCTGTCCTTCCTCTATCAAAGCTTGTCTAATTGTAAGTCGCTCGACTAGCACTTTCTTTGCACCTGTCGTTTGTAATGACCGGTATTCGAAGCTCCTCGACCTTGCGCCCCATTACTTTAGTAATTCACTTACAGTTGAATATAAATTATTTTCCAGAACTTTCAAAATTTAACACAATTTCACAAAATTAATCACACTTTGAATTTTTAAGTCAATTGCCACCACTATATTTCGCGAATTTATTTCACTTCTGACACCAGTTGTTGCGTGCGTGGCTTTTGGTTCGTTATTTAAAACACAATATTAAATATTTAATATACAAGTTCGTTATTTCATTTTACACTTATAAAATTCATAAACCTTCAATTAATCAACTCAACTTTAATTATCGCTAATACTGTACTTTCAATTATCGCAATCCAATTACAACACTTTCGCCCGTTTATTACTTTCGCTTGTTAACACTGTAACGTCTAAGACAAGACTCTTTTTTGGCGGTGACATCTGTTATATTTATACCCTAGAAACTCTCCAGATTATTCTGGACTGTTCTATTCCAGAATGTTCTTGACTATTCTATTCATTCTATTCCTGAACCTTCCCGAAGAAAATTCCATCATCGATTCTCCAACCTGAAGTTGTTTACTCTCCATTGCCAGTAGATGTCAGCAGTTGTCTCTTTCTGTTGCACGTAACAATATGCACCAAAATAAACTTATGCCTACATGCTCTACTTAAATGAGTGAAAGACCCAGCCATGCATGAAGTAGGAGTTCTTACTTAAACATTTATAAAAACTAGTGAGCTCGCCCATCATGCTATGCCATTTTGGCACCAGATCCAGAAATCACTTTGTCTTTCATTGAGGAAGAACTAGTATTTCATCTTAAACAAGTCCTATAGCCTAAAACTATCGCTTCCACAGAAAAACAAAGTTAAAACAAATTGCAGCCCAATAGGTCAATTTCATTTACACTCCAAATATTCCCCGAAATTATTTTATCTACTTACTTGCATTTGTAGTTGTTCATCTAAACGTTTCATTGCAGCTGAGAAGTAAACTAGTGTTAAAGAAATGCGATTTCTTTCTTGGCAGCTACACTTTGGCAACGAGAGTTGCTCTTTTTAGTAGAACTGTGGACGATGTCTTCACCGACGGGGGATGTGGATACAACACCAGTGGACAATTGAATTACAGTTCCATAATATTTGTAATCCAGTTAACTCGAGTTTTAATATTATATTGATTTACTTAAAACTGATGTATTTTGTTGGTGAAATTCCACATGTATGCATAACAAGAAATTATTCATTTATTTATTTATTTATTACAATATTATTTTTTTTATGACTATCAGAACCAGCTTAACGCAAGCTCGCTGCATGGACACGTTTAATAAATAAACAACAATAAATGCGTTTCATCACTTAGTCGGTGTTATACATAGTATTAGTATGTTAAACTAAACATAAATCAAACACCGGATGAATTTGCATGCAATGCACAAAAACATTAAACAAAAAAGATTAAATAATCTATAGAGGTTTTTAAAACTTGCTTAGAAACTTCAACAACAAAATGCTCAGCCATATTATTAACAGTAATACACATGCGATTAATAGGTTCATACATGCTAAAGTGAGACCATGAGGAGATAACATGCAACAAATTGTGCCTACTATCATGGAAATATATTTTGTTAAGTAATAACAGAGAATCAATACTCCCGTTTAAGAGTTGATGCACAAAAGTTTCATCGGCAACCATGCGAGTGCATATTTAAAAGCTTCAAGCGATCCTCATAGGATGGAAGAATTAATGAATTATTTCAGGGTAGATGGCTGGGAGCAAATCGTAAAACGTTCCTCTGAACAGACTCGATACGGTCGATGTGTGTACCGTAAAGTTACATTCCCTAACGTACTAGGTTACTTAGCTAAAAGGGGTGCCGCTAGAAGTGCATAGCCTGTGTCGCTTAGACCTCCAGTGGGTCCATTGTGGCCCTTGACCTTGTGGGATAACCTTTAAAACCGCAGAAGATCCATCCTGTTTTCTTTAAGTAACTCAAGATACATCTGAACTTTTTGATTTGCAGCTCTCCCAGCGTGTTGCGACTCAGATACCTTTGCCCCGAATAACAACCATAATACCGATACATCAATATATCGTCCAATACGATAAATTGATGTACCATTTATTTGTCCCTGAAAAAAAAACAAAATTCCTTTAATTTTAATTTAAAAAATTCCAATTGCATTTAAAATGCACTTGCATGTTATAACAAAATGCAATTTAGCATAAATTGCATTTTGTTGTCAGACACACATTCCACTCACATATAATTGTATGTACATACATACATACAATTATTACAAACTATTCGCGCCCTCTTAAAATTAATATTTCAAGACGGGCGCACAACTGCTACCAAAAATGTTTCGCATTTTCTCACGCACGTTTTTTCAAACGTCGTGAGAAAGCAATAAAAGAAATAAAAAAGCTTTTTAAAGTTTTCGTGAGTACCTGGAGGCAGCTAGTCCAAACCTCGGGGAGTTCGTTCTTTAATCCCGTCGAGTTTAAGACGTGTTTTAAACCCATACTAAACTTATTAATTGAGTGTTAAGAAAATATAATTAAATAATTTGTATTTAGTTATCCTCGAATCAAACTATTATTCTAGTGTAAAGAGAATATAATTAAATAGTTTGAATTAAGCTTATCATCGAAGCAATTTGAGTGCAAAGTAAAATGGAATAATAAAAATAATAATATAAAAAATAGAAAAAAATAAAGTGTATCTTTCTTTTCCTCAAAATCGGCGTCTGCTCTCTCCTCCGGAGCACGGAGTAGAGCCTGTTCTTCTGCAGAAATCATTCGTCGCTATCCCCGTCTTCTAGCATGGTCTCCTATGGCCCAGTGACCCGTAATGACTCCTACTAGATTCTTGGTGTTTGCTCTATTGCCATTAAGGAAATATAAAAAATAATAATATAAAAAATAGAAAAAAAAATAAAGTGTTTCTTTCTAATTTTTCCTTTCCTCAAAATCGGCGACTGCTCTCTACTTCGGAGCACGGAGTAGAGCCTATTAAAACAACTGGTAGCAGCGGTGTACATACCTAAAAAAAATCAGTGCCAATAAAATAAAAAGAAAAAACTTAATAATAATATATATTAAAAAAAAAAACCGCCAAGATCACAACAATTGCAATGGAATTTCAGTGCTCAATAACAACATTTTGGTTCATTTCTTTACATTCAATTAGTATCTGTAAAAAATTAAATTTATGAAATAATAATATGATGTGGCGAAGTTCAAAGAAATTTCATTTTAAAATAAATAAATACTAATTAACTAAATATATAAATATTACTTAACTATGTCAATCAATAACAAAAAGTAAACTAGACAAAAAAAAAATACAAATAAAATAAAATTTATAACAAAATTAAATAAAATAAATAATAATAAAAATAATAAAAGTAACAAGAAACAAATAAATTATTAGTACTTGTACTTAATAAAGTATCGTAATAATAAAAAAAACCGGGCACCCTAAAAAGGGTGCTTAGAGGAAAACTAATAATTTGTTAGTTGGCACCTAATTGCCGCACCGGTAGACCCTTGCGAGGCTTCATCCCTGCCTCAACAAGACGATTCCTAGAAGGAAGACATCTAGAAATCGTCGTCCAGGATGCGCGACGTATCACCATCATCCATCTTCAGAGCTTTCAACAACATCAGGAAGTCATCTACCTGGATGCCCGACAAATCTTCCCAAAACCAATAGCACCCGGGATATTTCCCATCAATTTCAACAATTTCATCAATCATCAACCAACCAACCCAAAAACTTGGACATACTAATTCAAAACATAAGTGGACTTCAATAAGGTAGCCGTAAGAATCTTAAATATTTTTATAAGTTATTAATATAAAAAATTTTTACAACACATACTTTCATATTTGAAATAAGTAAGAGTGTAAGAAATAAGTTTACGTGAACATAATTTGTTCATATTTGATGTTAAAGGTATTATATTTTTTATATTTGCTATTAACAAGTTAACTCAAGCAAATTCGTGGAATTTCTATTTAAGGTACTTTCACATCAAAAGCAAGAACCGAAAAATGTAAACCAAAAAACCTCAATTTATTCCACTTTAAAATAAGATTTTTCCTCCAATGATTAATAAAATATGGGAAATAGGATAAACTAATAATTTTACTAAAAAAAATAGTATGTTTATATCAGAGCTTTAAGAAAACACAACTTTTATGTTTTATCAGCCGAAAAACTTTTTCGCCCGAAAAATTCGGCTGATAAAACATAAAAGTTGTGTTTTCTTAAAGCTCTGATATAAATATATTGTTGCATGCGTGGCCTTTGGTTCGTTATTTAGAAACACAATATTAAATAATTAATATATAAGTTCTTTATTTCACTCTAATCATATAAAAGTTCACAAACATTCATCTAATCAACTTAACTCTAATTATCGCTAACACTGTACTTTCAATTATCGCAATCTAATTACACACTATCGCTTCTTTATTACTTTCGCTTCATAACACTGCAACGTCTAAAACAAGACTCTTTTTTGGCGATGACAACTGTTATATTTATACCCTAGAAACTCTCCGGATTATTCTGGAGTGTTCTATTCCAAAAGCTTCTTGACTATTCTATTTGTTCTATTCCTGAACTTTCGATTCTCCGAACCAGAAGTCATTTACTCTCCGAACCTGAAGTTGTTTATTGCCAGTAGATGTCACCAGTTGTGTCTTTCTATTGCACGTAACACTGCCCCCTTCTTAAACTTGTTCGTCCCGAACAACAGGTGGTCCGCGGTCTTGATGCTTGTAGTATTGACACAAGCGATCCAGATGGACGATTTTTCGTTTGCCTGCTGTGCCACGTTGAATCCTGTATACTACGTCATTTATTCTAGTTACTACTGAATACGGCCCCTCCCACTGTTGTTGTGATTTGGGAGAGCATCCCTTACGTCGGTTCGGGTTGTATAGCCAAACAAGATCACCTTCATTGAATCCTGCTGAATTCGCACGTAAGTCATAGCGGGTCCTCATCCGATGGGTACTTACTGCTAATTTCGCCCCCGTGGCCCCTTGTACATCAGCTGTCCGTTTCAATGAGGCTCTGACATTACACTTATACATTTCCTTTCTGCTGCTACGTGGCGGCCCTTTGTAACAAGCACACACAGTGCATCTGCGACACCACTTCTCTACATCCTCCCGCATATGTAGCCAATAAAACTTTTCTCGTATTTTAGAAATTGTTTTATTCACTCCCAAATGTTCTCCAGATGCTCCACGATGCATTTTACCTAGAACACCGTTGACCTTTGATGCCGGCACGACTATTTGCATTCGGAACGATTTACCGTTAGGTGCTTCCCACTTGCGTTTTAATATGCCGCATTCAAAATGAAGAGAATTCCATTGAGCCCAGTAGCTTTTCAGCTTTTCACTCATCCTCGAAATACCCTTCCATTCTGGTTTTTCTATGTCTACTTTCCAAGCAAGAATAGGTGAAATGTCCGGATCTTCTCGTTGTGCTGTTCGCAGGTCCTCGTTGTCCCAACCTGTAGATGGTTCCACGGATACCAACTGTATAGTAGCTGTTTTCTCATTTCCTTTCTCCCAGCTATAATGCTTACATTCAGGTTTCCATTGACGTTGTACCAAGGCTTCTGCATTTCCATAGATACGTCATTTTCTGTGTTGGCTCTCAAAGTCATAAGGTTGGATTCTAGTCTGCCTAAGAATAGTTTGCTCTCTAGCTCGCCAACTTGTACATTCTTCTGTCCCTTTCTTTTCTGTTGGTTCCTTTCGACGGCGTTTCCTGCAGTCGCTTTGATGGTGTCCCAATTTATTACAATCTCAACATCGAAGAACACTACGTGAAGGGGTACTCAGTGATAACTGCAATCTATTGCAAGGCTGCTGCTCAGCTCGATATCTTTGCAATTCCACTTTCCTCTCTTCATCTAGAGATTCCACTCGTCGGCGTTTTCTGCAGTCTCTTTGTAGGTGTCCTGGTCTATTACAATTCCAGCATCGAAGGATACCACGCAAAGGTGAGCTCTGGGATGACTGCATTCTATTACAAGTACATTTGTCCACCGAAATGTCTCTCATTCGTACTGCACTCCGCGAAGCTTGTCTGGCGGATTCATACACTAATGCATAGGCTAGTGCTTCTGCTGTTGATTTCCTTCCTGCCAGCCTTAACGCTTGTTGTAAACTTTGATCTGCAATAGCGTTCACAAATGCCTCCGTCGCCACTTCGTTGAGAAAATCTGCATTCACGCTGGAGTATGAAAGATGCGCTAATCTTTCTACATCTGCCTGCAGTTGTTGTAGTGATTCGCCATGTTTTTGAATCCTGTTGCGAAACTGTAGGCGATATACTTGCTGCATGTGTTCATCTCCGTAACGTAATTCTATCGCCTGTACTAATGAAGAGTAATTACGTTGATTTTCAATCGGTACAGTTTGTAACAGTTCTGACGCAGGACCTCGAAGTGCTAACACCAGAGCTATAGCTTTGTCTTCATCATTCCATCCATTTACCTCTGAAGCTGCCTCGAATTGTCTCTTGAAGATATGCCACGAATTTTGTCCATCAAATATTGGAGCTTTCATTCTACCTGCTCCGGATATTTCAGCTGCTACGTTTAGAGGCTGACGATGCTTTATTCTTTCCAGATCTGCTTTAACGTTTTCAAGTTGCTCGGTGACTTTTTGTTGAACTTCCGAAACCTTTTGTTGAAATTCCTGCTCAATTCCTTCAATTTTCAAATTTTGTTCTTCTAAAGAACTTTTTAGAAAATTTTTCTGATCCTCCAAACGAGTTTCTAGACAATTCTCCAGAGAACTCTTTTGTTCGTCCAAGCGCGTTTCCATAGATTTCTTCTGCTCATCTAACCGGGATTCCAGAGAATTCTTTTGTTCAACAAAAGCATTCTTTTGTTCATCTAAACGTGATTCTAGAGAATTCTTTTGTTCCTCGAGAGAATTCTTTTGCTCATCAAAACGGGCTTCCATTTTACTCATTAAAGTACTCAAAAGCTGTTCCATTTTCATCGCAGGCTCTTCTTTAGCTTCGATTTCTTCCAAGTTCTCTTCGAAAACAAATGTATCAGGATTCTTTCCTTCCTCTATCAAAGATTGTCTAACAAGGGGAGGGTCCCTACTCGTCATCACCGATTTCGTTCAAATTCACAGTATATGTTGGGCTTGACTAGAAATGAAAGTGTTGCAAGTTGCAGCTCCAGATGGCCAAGCGAAACCGAAATAATGCATAATATATAATGCATAATGTACAAATCCACCCCCACCCCATAACTCGGCTAAATATTATCCGATTTGCAAAATTCTTTTTGCTAATTGTTTTGTAATTTTTTTCTGATTTTTTGAGCATATTTTCCCTCCCCTTCCGATTAAGTTGCGAAATTTAATTTGCGACGGGCAAATTTTCTGTCTGAAAAATTCATTTCGAAACTTTGCTCCACGAATTATCATTTAATCCAATTTTCGATTTTTTTGAGGATGCACGCTTATCAGAAAATTATCTATACAAAATTTCAGGAAGATCGGGTGTCATTTACTTATAAAAAAAAATAAATATATAAGAATTTTACGTGCCCACTTTTCGCCATCTACCGGCTATTTCTGGAAACCCATGGGCATGGTACTTACAGAATCTGAAACCTACATATCTCCTCTGTCGTTGAAAAGTTACCGGAATGAGTTTGGCGGATTTATTCAAAATCTACAAATATTTTACCGCGACAACTCCCACAAAAATTTGCAAATTTGAGCATTTTTCAAGGGGTAAGTAAACCTACAAAAAAATAGCGATTTTCACTTTCACCCGTATCCTGTCATGTGGGTACTTTTTGGAAAGCTCTCGGTGAGTACGTAACAAAAAATGAGATAGATTTGTTTTCCGCTACATTTTTCGGTAGATTGGACCCAAAAAACCGTTATTTTTGAATTTCGGAATCCTAATTTTTCTGATATGGTGCCATTTATCGGCACTTTCCTAAAATATTTTCAACGTGTTATAACAGCTATATTAATCCTTGGGATGTCTGCTATTTTTGTACAATTTATCTAATGCTAACGGGATAATCCTTCAAATAGTTAGTTAGTCGCTCGACTAGAACTTTCTTTGTGCCTGTCGTTTGTAATGACCGGTTCCCTAACTCCACTTTCAAATCCTGCGTTCGAAGCTCGTCCACTTTGCGCCCCATTATTTTAGTAATTCTCTTACAGATGAATATAAATTATTTTCCAGAACTTTCACAATTTAACACAATTTCTCAAAATTAATCACTTTTTTATTTTTTAGTCAATTGCCACCACTTTATTTCGCGAATTTATTTCACTTCTGACACCAGTTGGTGTGAGCGTGGCCTTTGGTTCGTTATTTAGAAACACAATATTAAATAATTAATATATAAGTTCTTTATTTCACTCTAATCATATAAAAGTTCACAAACATTCATCTAATCAACTCAACTCTAATTATCGCTAACACTGTACTTTCAATTATCGCAATCTAATTACACACTATCGCTTCTTTATTACTTTCGCTTTTTAAGACTGCAACGTCTAAAACAAGACTCTATTTTGGCGATGAAAACTGTTATATTTATACCCTAGAAACTCTCCGGATTATTCTGGAGTGTTCTATTCCAAAAGCTTCTTGACTATTCTATTTGTTCTATTCCTGAACTTTCGATTCTCCGAACCTGAAGTCATTTACTCTCCGAACCTGAAGTTGTTTATTGCCAGTAGATGTCACCAGTTGTCTCTTTCTATTGCACGTAACAATATCTACTATTTTTTTTAGTAAAGTTATTAGATTATCCTATTTCCCATGATTTTATTAATCATTGGAATAAAAATCTTGTTTTAAAGTGGAATAAATTGAGACTAAGGGGAAATAACTTACTCCCTAGTTTTTTAAAGAACTTCTATATTTTAATCTTATATACATTTAATTGTAATTAAAACAAAATTAGAATCCCATTTCTTTTTTCAATCCTATATGTTGCCAAGATATGCATATGTACAATTCGTAAAACAACCAATAAATAATTTCAAGGCAATTTACGCGCATACATACCTTTTCCACACGGGGTATTTAATTTTTAATTTCTAAAACTAATTCATTGTTTTACTCCATAAGAGTTATATATACAATCCCAGTGATAATTTTTATTCTCATTGAAAGCATGTATTTTTACCATTACTCATACATATTTTTACACATTTTAAAAAAGTTAAATCTTATATAATTGAAAACAAGTGTTCTTAGATTTATTCACACATTTTTCTTTTAATTGTGGTGCTGTATTTCAAAATTTTATTTGCTGTATTCTCTCCAAACTTTTACGTCCCACATAATATAACAACATGACAGAAGAAACCAAAACGTTTGACAAGTACAGAAAACCGAAGAAATTCGAAAGATAATAAAAGAATATCATATGTAGTACCAACAAAAAATACAAAGCTCCTGAATTTGTTTCCGGTAAAATCCAAAAATTAGAAGAGTACTGGGGAGACTTTGAGGAAACAGAATCCATTATTCAGAATCATGAAGATTTCGACGAAACTCATGAATATTTTAAACAATCATGAGCTGATAGGACAGAGGATTGGTACAACCTAATCAAAGCCACACTGACTGATAGGTTGAAATGACATGGACCACGCCTATTTCAAAAATAATGTTTACGGCAATGTAGAAATATCATACACAGATACCATAATCGCGCTCCGGGAACAGCTAGATTCACGATGCGAACACATATTAAATAATACAACTAACTCCACAGATCATCATCATA
This sequence comes from Dioctria linearis, assembly GCA_963930735.1. NCBI lineage: Eukaryota > Metazoa > Arthropoda > Insecta > Diptera > Asilidae > Dioctria > Dioctria linearis. The sequence continues at coordinate 218,339,393 of OZ005740.1, read as the reverse complement.
ATATCTCATTTAGAGACCAGTCTACTCTATTCCTTTCAGGCGCAAGAACGTTAATACCCAATTTCAGTGAAAATCCGAGAGATCTTCACAAATTTATATCTAGTTGTGATGATATATACAAAACGAAATCGACGGTGAACGAAAAGCATTCCCTCCTTAGCTTAATAAGGAGTAAATTATCTGCAGAGGCATACGATATCTTCAGGTACAATCAAGTCGAAAATTGGCCTACTATAAAATCAATTTTAAAACAAACATTCGAAGTAAAAATTTCCAGATTCGCCCTGCAATCCCAATTAAATAATTGCAAGCACAAAATAGGAGAAAGCGTAATGGATTTTCTCTAGAGACTTAACACAAGTCCATTCAAGTTAAATGAGGCGACACACTCCTATACAAGAGATAAAATTCTTTTAAAATCTCTTTTAAAAGATAACGAGTGTCAAGCAGTGACGGCTATTGAGGATGGACTAATAAATGCCCAACTCCAAACTTTGGAAAAAGTGTATTTCGATAAATCTTTTTCTGCATTTCCATCGCACTTCTTCGAGACTATGCTGAGGAGCAACCTTAAATCGAAAATTTCAGGTAGGGAAGAATGGGCATCACATTCTGTGCTTCAACCATTGACAAACCCTATCATATATACAGACGGCTCTAAACTGAAAGAGAACACCGGAGCAGGTTTTTTCTGCGAAGAGACTCACATGGAAAATTCCATTCACCTTGAAAGCCATGTAACGGGTTGCCAGGCGGAAGTCAAGGCTATGCTTGTAGCGGGAAGATATCTTCTAAACTCAGGTACTAAGAACAAGGAGATTGCAATCTACTCGGACAGCCAGGCAGCTGTCAAGGCCTTGTCAAAAGTTTTTACAACCACCAAACTTGTATTTGAATGTAAAACTACCCTAAATTCTCGGAAATAAAAGCCGGACGAACTTGCTCGTCTTGGTGCAACCTCGAAGGAAATCTCCTCCACAATTGGGATCGCACAAAAACACCTTTGCCTCTACTATCTCGACTTGGGCCGACTGCCAAAACAGTCTCCTTTGCTTGGATGCTCCTCATGAAGAACCACAAAGATGCTGTGGGGCTTACCCAACCCAAATGAAACGAAAGAGTTACTGGAACTAAGCAAGCCAATCCTGAGAACTGTAGTATTAATTCTCACTGGACACTTTCTTCTCAGGGATCACCAGCATAGAATGGGGCTTGTTGAAGATCTGGTATACGGAGGATGCGGACAGGAAATTGAAACGGAGACATATTCTTTGTCACTCTTCGGCCCCCCCCCCCCCCAGGAAAACGTTACAGATTCCTTGGCTCACACCTCCTGAAAGAACTGCATGAAGACGGAAGGAAGGGTTGGGGCCAATTTTGAATTTTATTAGGGCGTCCGCGCAATTGCTTATAAGTCTGGAGGGTGAACAATGGGCCTTGTTGTAGCTTGTTCCAGGGATCCTTTTTCGATTCCAACCTCGTTTCAATCTAATCCCAATCCATCCCTATTTAATACACTAATACAAGCTCCATAAAACGTTCCTGGAAAAAATTGTTGCTGCAAAAGTCTGCCGTCTGCCATCGCGACTGTGTTTAGCCCTTAACTCCTATCCTATTTCTTGGTACATTCTGTTCTGTTGCATTGTGGGCCTCGTTCTCCTCTCTTGAAATTTCAGAGCTCAATCATAAATATTTTCAAGCTCATTCAAATGAAAGCATGAACGCACAAGCAACACCATAATATTTCATTGTAATGGATCCTATTCGAATTGAGTAGGCGAGATAACTGTGTACTACATAGTAGTTTTTTAGATTTTAAATTCTAAATTTGCGCGATTGTTTTAAATTTTTTTTTGCAAACATTTTTGTGACCGTGTTAAAGTGAAAATTAGTATAATATAAATGGAATTTTTCCTCATTTTTTCAGTCGTGTTAAACCGAAACCGTGCAAATTGAGGGCTAGGGTAATTATTTAAAATACGGTAAATAAAAAAAAAAATGTAAATAAAGATAAATAGTTTGCTTTTACAAATAAACTTTATAATATAATAAATAAATGCGGTATAAAGATAAAGCCTATCTAAACAGGATTACGATTTAATTATTATTAATTATGGTTAAAAAATACTTCTATTATTAACATTATTATATAGTAACAAATAAAAAAATAAAAAATAAAATATCTATTAATTAAATATTATACATATATACCTATTTAGTTAATTATATATAATTAATGATATAAACAGTTTCTATTAGAATATTTTAATTAATTTTTAATATATTGTTACGCGCTACAAGGTGACACAAGCGACATCTGTTGGAAATAAAAACATCTTTAGGTTAGTGACATCCTAGTAAACTTTGGGTTCGGAGAACGGAATATTCAGGAAGGTTCTAGGATAATTCGTTGAGTAGAAATACGGCGCTTCTCACATCCGGGAGGCAGTCCCCCCACTACCATCCAACTTCCCTATTCCTCTAAATTCCAAAATTATCAAATAACAGACAAGAACACAGCTTGCCGTCGCGCAACAGGCTGTAATAATTTCGACATCGTGTAACCTTAAGTTAATATAAATTCGAACAATTAAAGTGTAAACTGAAAAGTGAATTCTAGGCCAAAATTAAAGCCTGTACGTTGTAGCGATTTGCCTGCACGCTACTTTTCTTTAGGCTTTAGGAAATCATAAAAAAGCAAGGAACAGGAAAAATTTGTTTTTTTTTTATACGGAAAAATTCTAATTTACGCAGAACGCGCGCAATTTAAAATCTTTCCGATAAATCGCACAAATCATAATCTTCCGCATAAATCCTGAAAAGAGAAAACAAAAAAAATAATATTTTTCATATGAACAGTTCTAACTTGCGCAGAACGCGCGCAATTTGGAATCTTTCCGATGAATCTTACCGTTTGCCAGCCAACATTCCAGGCAAGCAACTGTAATTCGCCTAGCTGTAATGCATCGAACGATACCATCATACAATGCATTACAGCAAGCCCTTCGGAAATTCCACAAAAATTTGCGCCCACAGCAGCACAAATGCTGGTCGTTCATCAGAAATTTGAAGAAAAAGCGAGAGGCTCGCTGTCGGTTGGGTTGAACGACGGGACCATTGAATGTAGGGGGACCGCGCCGAGTTGTGAGTTAGTTGATCTTGAGCAGTGGTTGAGCGCGTTACATCTTGGCTAGATGCCGGCGGGAGTTTTTTTGCTATTAATTAAATTTACTTTTTGTATACAGTCACCCGCGTTCTACTCGTGATCAGTGAATATATTCTTTATTAAGCACTCACCTGTGCGTTGTTAGTGCAGAATTTTTATGCTGCGTGGTCAGCTCATCTGAAATAAAATAAAATATGTTAGTAGTGAATATATTCTTTATTAAGCACTCACCTGTGCGTTGTTAGTGCAGAATTTTTATGCTGCGTGGTCAGCTCATCTGAAATAAAATAAAATATGATAGTAGTGAACATATTCTTGATTAGGCACTCACCTGTGCGTTGTTTGTGTAAACTATTTATGCTGCGTGGTCAGCTCATCTGAAAGTGAACAAAATAAATTATCAGTGAATATATTCGTATTAAGCACTCACCTGTGCGTTGTTAGTGCAGAATTTTTATGCTGCGTGGTCAGCTCATCTGAAATAAAATAAAATATGTTAGTAGTGAACATATTCTTGATTAGGCACTCACCTGTGCGTTGTTTGTGTAAACTTTTTATGCTGCGTGGTCAGCTCATCTGAAAGTGAACAAAATAAATGATCAGTGAACATATTCTTTATTAAGCACTCACCTGTGCGTTGTTATTACAGAATTTTTATGCTGCGTGGTCAGCTCATCTGAAAGTGAACAAAATAAATTATCAGTGAACATATTCTTTATTAAGCACTCACCTGTGCGTTGTTAGTGCAGAATTTTTATGCTGCGTAGACAGCTCATCTGAAAAGTAATTAACTCATGTTAGCAACGAAGATATTCCTAATTAAGAACTTACCTGTGCGTCATTAGTACAGTATATTTTCACGCTGCATAGACAGCGCAGTTTAAGTTTCTTGTTGTTTTGGAAGAAGTTTCTTTCAAGGGCGTTTGCGCCCCGGCACCAACTTGAAGAAGAAGTGAAGAGGAAGCAGTGGAGCGATCGAACGGAACAGGAAAGGCGGGGTGATAGTAACACAGCCCCCCCTCAGGATTTGCAAGTCGCCAATTACTAAGTATGGATGTGATAAGGTCAGTTAGCCTATGATATTTGCCTTTTTTTTGTTCTTTTCTTCTGCCTTGTTACTACTTAGCTTTAGTTTTCTAAAATATGATTTTTTTTTGTTGAAATACTTAAAGATCTACTATTATTACTATTAATATTATTATTATTTTTTCTTGTTTTTTTTGTGAGTTAAATCTGCGGCCACGGGCCACCACCCCATAGCAACTAAGTAGAGACGGCGTGCACGACCTAAGTAGGGCTAGAATATTCATTAAGGTTGAGAAAGAAAGTTTTTTTTTGTTAATAGCTTTAGATGAATCACCAAAGTTATGTGAAGTAAATGGCGATTTGCGAAAGGAGGAAAGAAAATAAATTAGATCTGTTTTATATTGAACTGTGGCAACGCCTGCATAATTTTACTTCCCTCTTCCTACCTTTCTTTATTTTCTTCTTGCGTTTCTCTCGACATCTGGCATTCATACCCATTCTAGGGCCGAGATGAAGAGCTAATTGGAGCAGCACGAGGAAAGTAGGGGCATGATGTGGCCGCAGCAACGCTCGTTACTACATTTCCAACTGTAGTCTACACACGCATATTTTGGGGCTAAGTAAACTTTTAGGCTCTTGGAGGCTTAGCAAGGGTGGTAGGGGGAGATGGGCCCGCACACTCCATGGGCTGAGGCTCCACCAATATCTGGAGCCTCCAAAAACCGCTCTCTCTCTCGCTCACACCAACACTACGTTGAACCTTCTCCGGCGGGTTTTACACAGGTACGGCGTGGGCAGCATTTCAGGGAGCATTCGCCTTGCATCTTTAATCTTCATGTAAAGAACTCTTCCCTTCAGTTATCCACGCTTCATGGGGAAGCAGTCACCTGTCTACAAAGGATCGTTTTTTTTGTCCGTCTGTCCGTCTGCAGTCACACACTCAAGTCCTGTTTTTTCTTTTTAATTGTCCGTCCGTCTGTCCGATCAAACATTTTTCCTCATTATGCACAGCTTAACAAGCATCAAGGGATGTGGGTGGCAAGAACCACCCCAAGCCGGCTGATCGCTAGCGGCATATTTGCTGTGCAGCCACCCACGCTAATCCCGCGATGATTTTGTAACAAAGAGGTGTCGGACGCGGTATGTATCTGCATTCAGGTACAAGTGGATGCAGGTACATCTGTCGACGGACAAGCTCTTCCTTACAAATGGCGCCCAAGCGGTTTTTTTTTCTTTGGCATTTGGTCAAGCTTCTCTTGACTAAATTGCAATTGTTATTGTTGGAAATCATTTCTTAATTAATTAATTTTTTTTTTATTTTAAATTTTATATTTCTGGTCGCTCATTTGCTTGCTTCGCTACAAATGGCGCCCAAACGGTTAAGTTTTTTTTCTTCTCTTCCCTTTCAGCATTTGGTCAAGCTTCACTTGACTAAATTGCAAGTATGGTTCCACGAATAGAATATTATCAGTATTAGACGATTTTTTTGTTTTTTTTTTGTGTAAAGCCTTGCCATTTAAGATGGAAATTTTCCAGATGCTGATTCAAACGATTGCGTTTCCATTCAAACAATCAACAACAGGGGCTGATCAGACGTGGGTGGCCTGGCCGTGTGCAGGTGTCGGAGCCTACGTAGAGCCCTTTTGCTTCTGTAAAGCGCGTTGCTTTCATGATAGCTCTTTTTTAACTCTCATTAGGCTTGGCCTTGGCATATAGGTTAGGGCATTCGCGAATGGTCTCGGCTGTACGTTGGTTTAATCGCTTAATCGGCGTTCGGTCCGGCCAATTTTTGTTTTTTTCCCCTTCTTCAACTTAAACTCTAATAGGGGTTTTATTTTCTTTCTGTTGAAGTGCTCATCTCCGCGGTGGCGAGCGAGCTTGGTACGCGATGCGTACCTTTGTTGAGGCTAGGCTTCGGCTCGGAGGCACTGAGGTGATGACCACTCGACATGCTACCTGTTTGACCTGCTCGTCAAGTTGACTCAATCCTAGCAAGTTGACCCTGTCCTTGTATGAGCGATTGAGTCAGCTTGTCGGTTCCCGTACAATACATTGCCAATTTTTTTTTATTTTTTTTTCGTTTGCTTTATTGTCAAAATTCCTGTTAATATTCCCCGATGTGAGGAGTGAGTTGATCAGCCGTAGGTGCTCAGTAACGTTGTATGCGAGGCATACCTCATTGAAACTTATTTCCGTCTACGCCTGCTGGTTCCAGGGAGAAGTTAGTATATTATGCAATTTCGAATTCTCTCTTGTTTCTTTAGTCATGATTGGGTTATATAGCGTTTTACGGTTTTTCGATAACTTAGTCTTGGATATGCCTTCCCACAATCGGCTACTACTTCTCTCCTGAGTACCAGCAGCCACCGAACTACTGAAGACTCACATCCTCCTTTGATTTTGGCTTCAATCTCCTGTCAAGTTGATGGACGTAGTCCATCCTGTCTCGATTTTCGTCCTTGGCAAAAGAGTGTTTGTCCTGATCATCTTAATATGTGGCGGTATCCCTTCAGGTTCCGAGGCCACGTCTTTTAGTATTTTCATACATATTTTCCGTAGCAATGGCCGACCGAAAGCTCATCGACGAATAACACCCTACGTCGACACAGTGGAGAGTGGAAGACGATGGAGAAAAATAGAGAGAGAGAGAGAGAGAGAGAAATTTCATATATGTTATGACGAATTCACAAATGCTTTGTTGAGGTGGACGCGACGTTGTCTGCTGTTGCATCATGTTCCCGCTTTCGTTTCATTAGATACATTCCGTTTGTTTTGAGATTGGTGAAGATATTATATATATCTTAGCATGTTAAATGATTCATTTTTTTTGTTCTTTTGCTATTATACTCAACGCCCTACACCGGCTGTAATTCAGTCTTTGGTGGAGATATAGATTAGATTTCTCCTCATTTTAAGGTATATAATATAACATATTTTTAGTTAAGGAAAGGTTTTTTTTATTGCCCATCGTTTACGTAGACGACAATAATATTTTAGGCTTCTATAAGAGTGTAGCTTACGAATCCTCTCAGACGTATGACACAACGATCAACAGGTGCATTCGGTGCCTGTATCACCATGGACTTCAAATATTTATCCCCAGATGAATTAGAGGTGGAATACTCCATTAGGGGTATTCAGTCCACCGATTCAGATGCTCGTGAGCGCCTAGTGGAGCTGTACCAAGCGGAGGGTCTGAACCCTAGCCGTGTACCTTTACAGTCCCATGCACATATGAACTTGAAGATAGAGAAGAGTTATCTCGCCATCCGAGTGGCTGCTTTGCGCCGAGATTTAGATGCGAGTCCCATCCTGACGAGTGAGGACCGTGCTAGATACCTCACCCAGGCGATTCACGTGCTTCATCGGGCACGAAGACTAGAACATACCTCACCGTCGCTCAGTCCTACGCACAAGCCCTAGAGGACCTCCTAAACATAATTGAGTCCACCCCAGTCGACGAGGTCCCAGATACCTACGTGGCCGCTCTCACTGATGAAGGCGCCTTTAGTCTCTCAGTTCCAGTTCCATCTGTTACAGCAGTGACCAGCCATTAGTCAACCCTGACCGGAGCCATTCCAAAACATAATCCGGTCACCTCTAGGGTGAGACAGTTGCTAAGCACCCCCAAACCGATGACAACAAGCCCTAGGTCTTTAGATGGAAGCTGTGCTTTGATGGTACGTCCGGCCTGGATGTAACAGAATTTGTCTTCCGGGTCGAGTCACTAGCACGACTTGAGCAAGTCTCCGCTAGTGAGCTCTGTGCTGCTTTCCATACACTCGTTGTCGGAAAGGCGGCAAATTGGTATTGGCTGTTTCTGCGCAGTTACCGAATACATACTTGGCAGGACCTACGCGCAGCCCTCCTTCGGGAATTCCAAGGTCAAGAAACTGACTACGAAATCCGGAAACTAATCGAGAGTCGAAAACAACACTACAAAGAATCCTTCAGCGATTTTCGTCTGGCAGTACATGCGCTAGTTTCCAAGATGGCCCGACCCATTCCCGAAGATGAGTTGGTTGAGATACTACGACGAAATATGACTCCAGCCCTACAGGAAGCCTTGCTACTGTACCGAATCGACAATGTGCTTGATCTGCGAGACCTGTGCAATAGATTTGAAAAGCTTTGGTCCGAGATAGGCGCTCCCCGCGAGCCTCTACGCGCGCCCGCTGCTCGTCGAACTATACAACTATACTATACTTTTCAGCCCGGTCCCCGGTCAACGTTACCAAAGCATAATTACCCAGAGCGCCCAAATACCAGACTAGTATGTTGGAACTGCACCGTAGAAGGACATATTTATCACGACTGCCCGGTAAGTCCGCAACGAGTCTTTTGCTATGGATGCGGCGCCAGAGGTGTCATAAAACCTCACTGTAAATGTTGCGCCTCGGGAAACCAACGACGGAGTCAGACCTCTATGGGGACACCACGCATTTTGACTCCGTTCCAAGTCCCCAGACGATTGACCGAAGACAGCTACCAATACCGAACCCGAACGTTTCCGATAGAACAGCCTGGTAGTGATGGTGATGCTGTTTCCGACCCTGATGATCCAAACTACCAGATAGAAGAAGACCCTGAGCAATTGCTGAAATCCCTAGCAGTGTCCTCACCCCCCTCCCTTCCCGCTACGTCGTACTCCTCTCATAGCGTCACGAGCGATGTTCGAGTGGTACCTAGGTGGAATGCCGTTACAAACTTAGATCTATACGAGCCTGCAGATTGCAGTTGCTCACAATCCGAAACAGCTACGACAGATACCAGTTCTGATTCAGACTCTGAGTGGATCATTAGTGGAGATTCCCCACCTCCTCGGAACCAACTTCTCTCCAAAGCAAAACCACGCAACCAGAAATATCGCGATCTGCGGAGGAACCTACGGGCGGCCATCGCCGAAACAGTCCTTGCCAACCAGGCTGACCCCCGGCCGTACGCTGATGTCTTCATTAGAGGACAAAGAATACGGGGTTTGTTAGACAGCGGGGCCAGTGTTAGCGTTCTTGGCTTCGGATCTGAGAGGTTCCTGGGAAAGTTGGGGATTCCCTTCCATGCCATGTCCTCAAGAATTTCCACGGCAGAAGGTCAGCAGCAGCAAGTGCTCGGTCATATCAGAACCCTCGTAAAGTATGGAGAAAAGACGCGAATGATGCGTCTGCACATCGTACCCTCTCTACAACAAGCTTTATACTTAGGCATCGACTTCTGGCGAGCCTTCGGACTAGCACCCGTTATGATCAATGAGATTTATTCACTACCGAAACCCGCTCCTATCTGTACCCAGCAACATGAACTGTCAGCAGATGAGGATGGTCGACTACATACTATTGTAGAGTCTTTCCCATCCTTCAGTAAAGACGGACTCGGCCGTACAACGCTGGTCGAGCACCACATAGATGTAACTGCTGCCACGCCCATCAAGCAGCGCTACTATGCAGTATCTCCCGTTGTACAAAAAGCCTTGTACGAGGAGTTGGACAGGATGTTAGAGCTAGGGGTCATCGAAGAAAGCCAGAGCGCCTGGTCGTCGCCAGTAACTCTCGTGAGAAAGGCGAATGGAAAAGCCAGACTCTGTCTAGACGCTCGTAAGCTTAATGCAGTTACAATCTCAGATGCATTCCCGTTACCACTTTTTGATGGGCTACTCAGTCGACTTCAAGAGACCAAGTATATCACGGCTATAGACCTTAAGGACGCATTCTGGCAAATTCCCCTGACCGAGGCGTCAAGAGATAAGACAGCATTTGCTGTACCAGGGAGGCCTCTATATCAGTTCGCAGTACTTCCTTTCGGCCTTTGTAACGCACCTCAAACCATGTGCAAGTTGATGTGCAAAGTCATACCCCACGAACTGCACGACCGAGTGTCTGTCTACTTAGACGACTTGCTTGTTACCTCCTCCACATTCGATGAACACCTTAAGCTGTTGACAAATGTTGCCACGCTGTTGCGTAAAGCCAGCTTAACTATCAATGTGGAGAAGAGCAAGTTTTGTATGCGAGAAGTCAGATACCTCGGTTTTGTAGTTGGTAACGGTCGCATGCGAGCAGATCCGGACAAGGTTACGGCTATCCATAATCTCCCCAGGCCAAACAGTGTTAAAAAGGTGCGAAGTTTCTTGGAAATATGTGGCTGGTACAGGCGTTTTATTCCCCAATTTGCCTCCATTGCAAGTCCCTTTACTGACTTGCTAAAGAAGAACGTCAAATTCATATGGAACGAGCAAGCAGAACTGTCTTTCTACCAGTTAAAAGAGTGCGTAGCCACCGCCCCTGTACATTCTCATCCCGATTTTGCGAGGCGGTTTTACATTCAGTGCAACGCTAGCACTACAGGTGTTGGTAGCGTGCTTTTTCAGCGGTCAGATGACGGGGGAGAGCACCCAATAGCGTACATGTCGCAGAAGCTTAGACCCGCACAGCGCAACTATAGCATTACAGAGCTCGAATGCTTGGCGGCGGTATTGAGTGTAAAGCGGGTCCGGCCTTACATTGAGGGCCTGGAGTTTACGATTATCACCGATCATGCTAGCCTTAAATGGCTCATGGATCAGAGAGATCTATGTGGCAGGTTGGCACGGTGGAGTCTTAAGCTCCAAGCCTTCAAATTCAAGATCGAGTACCGTAAAGGAAGAGAAAACGTAGTGGCTGACGCTCTTTCTGGAGCCTTCGCTGATGAGACAATTGTGTCACCTGTTCAAGAACTATCTCCCACACTGGCTGTCGAAGTCATAAACCAGGAAGCTCAAGCTTTCCAGGAGAAATCCTACCTTGATATGATTCACCGGATTAAAACAGATTCCGGTACCTTCCCAAATCTTAAAGTCGTCAACGAAAGGGTGTACATTTCCTTTGAACCCCCGAAAAATCGAATTGTCAATGGTCCAGGCGCCTGGAAACTTTGGATACCCGATGGGTATACCACGCATCTTATCGAGCAAGAACACTGTCCACCAACCTCCGCCAACTTCAGCGTGGCTAAAACCCTAGAAAAATTGCGGCGTTTTTATTACTGGCCGAGCATGGCCTCCGATGTGCAGAAGTTCATCAAGGGTTGCGAGATCTGCCAGGTTGTGAAGCCAATGAATTATCCACCCAGACCACCCTTGGGTGAAAAGCGACAGACTGATCTAGCGTGGCAGCGAGTGTTCTGCGACTTTCTAGGTCCATACCCGAGAAGCCACAACGGGAACAGATATATACGGTACGCGCGTATGTCGGGCAAGACCACCGAAATTGGTACGAGCATTTGAGTGCCATCGCTTTCGCAATACGAAACGTCGTCCATGACTCCACAAAGTGCTCGCCATACTTCCTACTATTTGGAAGACACCCTGCGTCGCATGGCGACTCCTATAAGCTCATGCGAGAGTTAACAACAGACACGGATGGTGCACCAGAGATCTTGCCCATCAACCAAAAACTCCACTTGCTACGGGAGCGCGTCAAACTGCACCTGGCAGAAGCCTACGAGAGATACTCGGCCAGATACAATCTACGGACACGTGAAAGGACTTTCGTGCCTGGACAGACAGTTTACGTTAAGAACTTCGTGCAAAGTAATGCAGTGGATCATTTTGCCGCTAAACTAACTGGCACCTAAGTTCCGCAAAGCAACCGTGATAGAACGCATAGGTCGAGTTTCATACCGTCTAAAGGACGCTCAAGATATAAAGTCTTAGTTCAGTTAAGTCCTGGTAGCCCTAAGAAGGCATCCGGCCAGCCTCACTGGTAGCTATAGGATACCAATGAGCCGCTAAGGACCTGCTCAACCTAGCGGCCGGTATACCTCTCGTTAGTAAGCACCTTTCTTTTTTTTCTCTTTTTTTTCCTTTCCTTTGTTTTCCGACAACTCAGTTTTTTGTATGCCCGGCTTGAGACTCTTGTGGGTCGTCCCTACGTTGGGCGCTGGTGTCAGTAGATTATTCCCCCCCCTTTCCGGCCTCACTAGTCCCTGGTCTTCTTTGTGTTGTGTCAGAGCCCGGCCTGAGACTCTTTTCTCGGTGGGTCGTCCCCACGCTGTAGTGTTTTGCCTGCACGCTACTTTTCTTTAGGCTTTAGGAAATCATAAAAAAAGCAAGGAACAGGAAAAATTTGTTTTTTTTATACGGAAAAATTCTAATTTACGCAGAACGCGCGCAATTTAAAATCTTTCCGATAAATCGCACAAATCATAATCTTCCGCATAAATCCTGAAAAGAGAAAACAAAAAAAAATAATATTTTTCATATGAAAAATTCTAACTTGCGCAGAACGCGCGCAATTTGGAATCTTTCCGATGAATCTTACCGTTTGCCAGCCAACATTCCAGGCAAGCAACTGTAATTCGCCTAGCTGTAATGCATCGAACGATACCATCATACAATGCATTACAGCAAACCCTTCGGAAATTCCACAAAAATTTGCGCCCACAGCAGCACAAATGCTGGTCGTTCATCAGAAATTTGAAGAAAAAGCGAGAGGCTTGCTGTCGGTTGGGTTGAACGACGGGACCATGGAATGTAGGGGGACCGCGCCGAGATGTGAGTTAGTTGATCTTGAGCAGTGGTTGAGCGCGTTACATCTTGGCTAGATGTCGGCGGGAGGTTTTTTGCTATTAATTAAATTTTCTTTTTGTATACAGTCACCCGCGTTCTACTCGTGATCAGTGAATATATTCTTTATTAAGCACTCACCTGTGCGCTGTTAGTGCAGAATTTTTATGCTGCGTGGTCAGCTCATCTGAAATAAAATAAAATATGTTAGTAGTGATTATATTCTTTATTAAGCACTCACCTGTGCGTTGTTAGTGCAGAATTTTTATGCTGCGTGGTCAGCTCATCTGAAATAAAATAAAATATATTAGTAGTGAACATATTCTTAATTAGGCACTCACCTGTGCGTTGTTTGTGTAAACTTTTTATGCTGCGTGGTCAGCTCATCTGAAAGTGAACAAAATAAATTATCAGTGAACATATTCTTTATTAAGCACTCACCTGTGCGTTGTTAGTGCAGAATTTTTATGCTGCGTGGTCAGCTCATCTGAAATAAAATAAAATTTGTTAGTAGTGAACATATTCTTGATTAGGCACTCACCTGTGCGTTGTTTGTGTAAACTTTTTATGCTGCGTGGTCAGCTCATCTGAAAGTGAACAAAATAAATGATTAGTGAACATATTCTTTATTAAGCACTCACCTGTGCGTTGTTAGTGCAGAATTTTTATGCGGCGTGGTCAGCTCATCTGAAAGTGAACAAAATAAATTATCAGTGAACATATTCTTTATTAAGCACTCACCTGTGCGTTGTTAGTGCAGAATTTTTATGCTGCGTAGACAGCTCTCTGAAAAGTAATCAACTCATGTTAGCAATGAACATATTCCTAATTAAGAACTTACCTGTGCGTCATTAGTACAGTATATTTTCACGCTGCATAGACAGCGCAGTTTAAGTTTCTTGTTGTTTTGGAAGAAGTTTCTTTCAAGGGCGTTTGCGCCCCGGCACCAACTTGAAGAAGAAGTGAAGAGGAAGCAGTGGAGCGATCGAACGGAACAGGAAAGGCGGGGTGATAGTAACACCGCCCACCTCAGGATTTGCAAGTCGCCAATTACTAAGTATGGATGTGATAAGGTCAGTTAGCCTATGATATTTGCCTTTTTTTTTGTTCTTTTCTTCTTCCTTGTTACTACTTAGCTTTAGTTTTCTAAAATATGATTTATTTATTTTTTTGAAATACTTAAAGATCTACTATTATTATTATTAATATTAATATAATTAATATAATATTAGAGAGTGGCAGTGAACAGTGATTGCAGTCGGACGTATTTTAGTGTAACCGAAAGAAAAGTCTGTAAATATAGATATAAAATGGTGAATGAGTGTCATAAATGTCAGGAGAGCTTTAGTGAACCGAAAGAAGTAATTATGTGCTCGAATTGCAAAAATTATTTTCATGCTAAGTGCACACACTTAAAAAACGCAGAAAATGTTCGAAGACTCGGGCAAAAGCGCGAACAGTGGAAATGTGAATTTTGCAAACCTAACAAATTGACTAATGAAACTGAAGATCTGATCAACAAATTATTCGAAAAGTTTAAAAGAGAACTAGAAAGTTCAATTAAGAATCCTCTAATGGAATTGTGTGATATTAAAAAATCTGTTGAGTTTTTATCAGAAAAATTCGATGAATGCAACAGCAAAATTAGCAAAATTTTAACGGAACTTCATGAGCTGAAATCAGAGAATACAAAGTTGAGAGGGGAAGTGGATGGGTTAGTCCGACAAAACAATATGACTCAACAAGAATTACGACGTGATAACATACAAATCAGTGGTGTTAAGCAGACAAAAAATGAAAATATACTGTCCATTGTAAAGGCACTAGCATCAAACTTAAACGAGCAGGTCGATGAACTTGACATAAATTACGCATTTCGTCAACCAAGCAAATCTGATGCACCAGCAGCAATCATTGTCCGCTTTTGTAGGCGAGTGAAAAGAGATGCTTTTATGGATGCATATAGGAAAACAGTTCGATCTATTCGTAATGGCCCAGGCATCATCGCTAACACGGTAAACAATGTTCTTGGAGAAGGACGCATATTTGTTGGAGACCACTTAACACCAGCTACTGTATCACTTCTAATGGAAGCGAAAAAAATCTTAAGGGGAAAACATTACAAATATATATGGACCAGAAACGGCAAAGTTTATGCGAGAAAATCTGAAGGTACCAGAGCAATTGTCATCAGGCATATGAACGACTTAGATTGTTTGAACTAAATTTTTCTTTTCTAAGATATTCTTTTTCTTTTTTCCTTTTTTTTCGAATTGTATATACATATATATTAATAATGACTGACTTAATTGAGGTTATAGAGCAACAGCTAAATAATAGGACACAATACTTAAGTAATGATAATGACGTTAAAATGTTCTTTCAGGTAAATAATGATTTCTGCTTCAGGGTATTTAGCATGAATATAAGAAGCCTACCTAAACACTTTGATGAATTAACAATTTTACTCAATAATCTGCAAACGGATTTTGATCTCATAGTTTTAACCGAGACCTGGCTTGGCGATACTGATTGTTACTTACTAGATGGTTTCGTAAAGTATGAAAAGCCAAATTGCTTTAACAAGTGTGACGGCGTTATGGTATATTTAAGGGATACTTTTTCAGCTAAGGTATTAGAATGTGATCTAAATGAGGCAAATGCACTTGAATTGGAAGTTTATTTACCATGCGATAGAAACCTTAATATTACTTGTATATATAGATCTCCTAGCTTAAATCCTTTTAATTATACAAAGTCGCTTGAAGAGTATTTAAAAAGTAAAAGAAATGTATTAAACCACTTAATAATAGGCGATATAAATATAAATATCCTGGATAATAGAGCTTCGCCCATATCACATGAATATAAAGATACACTAATGAATCTAGGTTATAATGAATACTTACTCGGAACAACGAGGGTAGGGTCTCATAATCCGTCATGTATAGATCATGTATTCTTAAAGCAGGCTGGTGAAGTAAGCTTTTCACCTGCCATTTACGAATCTTACATCACAGACCATTACTGTACTATGGCTAAATTGGTTTTCATAAATACAAGTAAAACAAACTACAGATCTGAGAAACAACCTTATAGGCATATTAATATACGTGGATTGGCCAGTAAATTACAGAATGAAAGTTGGGAGAGTATTTACTCTTGCAATAACGTTAATAGCAGTTTTGAGCTATTCTATAACATTGTTGACAAAGCTTTATCTGAATGTACCAAGGAAAAACATACAAATTATAAATCAAATTTAAAACCTGTGAAAGAGTGGGCTACTCCAGGTATAATCGCTTCGATTAGGTACCGAAACAGACTAGCAAATGTAGTTAAGCAGCAACCATTTTTCGAAAACCTAGTAAACAGATATAAAACATATAGGAATAAGTTAAATATTATTATAAAGCAGGCTAAAATATCTTACTATAAAGCAAAAATTTTAGAGGTTAAAAATGACCCGAAAAGACTGTGGAAAAGAATAAATGAAATAACCTTTAATCAAGCGTATAAGGCACCTCTTTCACAAATTCGCAACAGTTCAGGTGTTCTAATTAATAACCCAGCACAGATAGCTGCAGAATTCAACACACACTTTACAAGCATTGGAGAAACTATATCTAACTCAGTTCAGGGCTCCGGACAAGATGATCTTTGGATCCAGTCTGAAAGTCCAAATCTTTCTGAAATCAGGACTATTACTCGAGATGAATTGTTATTCCACATAGCTGGTCTAAAGAATAATACGGCGGCCGGTAGTGATAATTATACTACAAATATAATTCGAGGTGTTGCCAGTGAAATTACTGAGCCCCTCTGTTACATTTTCAATTTATCGCTATCACAAGGTATTTTTCCGAGTTGTTTGAAAGAGGCGATAATTACACCCATATATAAGGATAAGGAAAAACTTGACCCAAATAACTACAGACCTATTTCGCTGTTATCAAATATTAGTAAGATTTACGAAAAATGTATCAAGCAAAGATTATTAGAATATCTAAACGCGAATAATATCCTAGCACCAAACCAATACGAATTTAAAGCGAGCACTAGCACTTCAGACGCTCTTTATGAAATCACTAAATATATAAGCCATGCCACTGATAACAATGAATGTGCTGTTGCGATATTCTTAGATTTGAAGAAAGCGTTTGACAGCGTAAACCATAAACTCCTGATTCAAAAGTTACGGAAAGTTGGCATTCGTAGTAAAGCCCTGGATCTATTAAATTCTTATCTTGAGAACAGAACACAGCGTGTTAAAATAGACAATACTATTAGTGAACCAATTATAGTGAAATACGGTGTACCGCAAGGCACTGTACTGGGTCCACTGCTATACCTAATTTATGTAAATGATTTGTGTAAGCTAAAAGATAGAGAATTTGATGGTAATCTAGTTGCTTTCGCCGATGATACTGTACTGCTCTTCAAAGCAAAAAGTTGGACAGAAGTAATGTTTTTAGCAAACAAGGGGCTTGAAAGGATTTATGATTGGTTGTGTAATAGTAAGCTGGTCTTAAACTTAAATAAGACATATTATATGACTTTCGGTAACAAACGAAATTATAACATACGGCTACATAGCGTCCTACTAAATAACTTTCAGATAAACCACACTAATGAGATTAAATACTTGGGGGTAATTATAGATAGTGATCTAAAATGGAAAAAACACATTTTACACGTATGCAATAGAATACGGAAAACCACATATAAATTTCTTATGTTGCGCAACATTTTAGATAGGGATACATTGAAATTAGTTTATTACGCTATTATCCAGTCACTCATCCAGTATGGTATAATAGCATGGGGAGCTACATATACAAGTACTTTAACTCCTTTAAACAACTTGCAAAGTAAAGTAATCAAGCTATGCCTAAAAAAATCAAAATATTACTCAACAACTAAAGCTTTTTCTGATTTCAATGTAATGAACATTCGACAAATCCATATATAAGAATATTGAAAGTTTCCCAGTCCGTATTTCTAATTACATTACTCGAAACCAGTTAACCATCCCTTTAAATGTAACTAGGTGTAACAAATCGCTAACGCAAAGCCATGCAAGTGTACTAGGGCCAAAATTATTTAATAATATACCAACACAGGTTAAGTTGAATTTGAACATTGTGAATTATAAACTAACTCTAAAACGCTTCGTTCGTGAAAACTCTAATTTGTTGAGTAGGATTTCGAACTAAATACGATCATTAAATAACAAAATACTTTTATTGAAATAGAACCTGGCACATTGTACTCATAAGTAAAAAAAAAAAAAAAATCATTGAAGTTAAGTAGATATTATGTATGTAGATAAGTACGCTATAATAAAATAATATAGATAACTACAATATTCACTGCAGGTCTGCCCTCACACACGAGCATTATGTTTATGTGAGAGGCATAGCTTAGAAGATATATTTTTTTTTTATATATTATATCTGTATTTCTTTTTTTTTAAGCAATAAATAATCAATAATGTAATAATAATATTATTATTTTTTCTTGTTTTTTTTGTGAATTAAATCTCTTTGCGGCCACGGGCCACCACCCCATAGCAACTAAGTAGAGACGACCTAAGTAGGGCTAGAATATTTATTAAGGTTGAGAAAGAAAGTTTTTTTTTTTTTGTTAATAGCTTTTGATGAATCACCAAAGTTATGTGAAGTAAATGGCGATTTGCTAAAGGAGGAAAGAAAATAAATTAAATCTGTTTTATATTGAACTGTGGCAACGCCTGCATAATTTTACTTCCCTCTTCCTACCTTTCTTTCTTTTCTTCTTGCGTTTCTCTCGACATCTGGCATTCATACCCATTCTAGGGCCGAGATGAAGAGCTAATTGGAGCAGCACGAGGAAAGTAGGGGCATGATGTGGCCGCAGCAACGCTCGTTACTACATTTCCAACTGTAGTCTACACACGCATATTTTGGGGCTAAGTAAACTTTTATGCTCTTGGAGGCTTAGCAAGGGTGGTAGGGGGCGATGGGCCCGCACACTCCATGGGCTGAGGCTCCACCAATATCTGGAGCCTCCAAAAACCGCTCTCTCTCTCGCTCACACCAACACTACGTTGAATCTTCTCCGGGGGGTTTTACACAGGTACGGCATGGGCAGCATTTCAAGGAGCATTCGCTTTGCATCTTTAATCTTCATGTAAAGAACTCTTCCCTTCAGTTATCCACGCTTCATGGGGAAGCAGTCACCTGTCTACAAAGGATCGTTTTTTTTTGTCCGTCTGTCCGTCTGCAGTCACACACTCAAGTCCTGTTTTTTCTTTTTAATTGTCCGTCCGTCTGTCGATCAAACATTTTTCCTCATTATGCACAGCTTAACAAGCATCAAGGGATGTGGGTGGCAAGAACCACCCCAAGCCGGCTGATCGCTAGCGGCATATTTGCTGTGCAGCCATCCACGCTAATCCCGCGATGATTTTGTAACAAAGAGGTGTCGGACGGGGTATGTATCTGCATTCAGGAACAAGTGGATGCAGGTACATCTGTCGACGGACAAGCTCTTCCTTACAACGTAAACATTTTCAAATATCCCGGGATATCGGTTCAGTAATAAATACGCCATAATTCGTTTTATTTCGTTAATCGCGTGTGAAGAACACTTGACTTGACTTGACTTGACGCCAGGAGGCAGTCTTATTTCAAACACTGAAATGAACGAAGTAAACTATTGCGATAATTAGAAGTGTACAGTACTAGCGATAACTAGAAGAGTTGATTTGATAATTGTTTGTAAATGTTATAAAAGTAAATAGTGAAGTTAAATAAAAGAAAGAACTTGTTAATGATATCTGAAATATTGTGTTTTAAATATCGAACTAAGGACACGCACGTAACAATATTGTAGTTTTGTAACTTTGTAATTATTTATAGTCAACTACATACTATTTTATATCAGTATATGAATCTTAAACTTAATTTTTTTCCAGGAAAGAAAGTTTTCTTCTCGGAAAGAATAAAACTTTCGTTCGTTATTTAATCCCGTCGAGTTTAAAACGTGTTTTAAATCCATACTAAACTTATTAATTGAGTGTTAAGAAAATATAATTAAATAATTTGTATTTAGTTATCCTCGAATCAAACTATTATTCTAGTGTAAAGAGAATATAATTAAATAGTTTGAATTAAGCTTATCATCGAAGCAATTTGAATGGAAAGAAAATTGGAATAATAAAAATAATAATATAAAAAATAGAAAAAAAAATAAAGTGTTACTTTCTTTTCCTCAAAATCGGGATCTGCTCTCTCCTTCGGAGCAAAACAAGCGGAGCACTAGCAAAGTACGTGTTGGACGTATTTGATTTCCTCCGAATCCTTACAGCTTCTGCAGAAATCATTCGTCTCTATTCCCCGTCTACTAGCATGGTCTCCTATGGCCCAGTGACCCGTAATGACTTCTACTAGATTCTTGGTATTTGTTCTACTGCCATTAAGGAGTTCTTTTATCCTCTTCCTGTCATATACAAGCCACTATTGCCTCGCAATATGGCAGGTTTTCCTGTTGATCCACAGGAGGCTTGCCTTTTGATAGGCGCCCTGACGATCTCCTCTTTTAAAGCTCCAATTGGCATCAAATAGGCAATCGCTGCGGAGATATTCATTTCAGAACCTTTTTTGGCCAACTCATCAGCCATATCGTTACCTGGGATATCCCTGTGGCCAGGTATCCAACATAGGATCACCTTGTGCCTTGTGGTCAATTCGCCAAGGCTGGTCTTGCATATCTGCAGAATTTTGATTTTATCTGCGCAGCAGCCAGCGCCTTAATGGCTTCTTGGCTATCAGTGTATATGCAGAGGTGCGGTGCAAGCTCTGCATATAGATACACCAATATTGCTGCCTGTTAAATCGCTCAGAGCTCTGCCTGAAAAGCACTACACATATCCGACAGCTTACAAAATAAGTCTAATGCATATTACCTACGGCAGGTAGGCCATCTTGGGCCGGATTCTGTTACACGTAGAGTTGGGGAGCTTGGGAGATGAGAATTTTCGTTTTCCTCGATTAAAACTCCCTAACTCTCCATTCGCGATTCATTAACATATTTGGGGAGCTATCGAAAACGTGAGAAGTGTGAAAAATGCCAGGGACGATAAAGGGTATCAGTTTTAGTTCTAGAATGTTGAAATTTTATTTATAGTCCAGGTGCATGTGCCTATTACCACCTAACGTCGACATAAAATGAAATTTGTTTTTATAGGGGTAGTTTTTGAGGGATGTAGGAGGGTAGTTTTGAATTTTTCCAGTATAACGGGAGAATGGAGAGAAGGTGATGTAAATCAGAAGTTCTTTTACTCTGATGGAATGTAGATGAGCTCACGATACCTGTATCGTGAACGAATTTATTGGAGCTGTGTCCGGTTCTTGTATCGACACAGCAAGTAATTTATTGTTCGTCGCAATGAAGATGGTGATAACAATGATGATGCTTACGATGCTTGTATCGTAAGTTACTTGTTGATTGTTTTCGGTTCTTGTACCAAGACAATCTTAATCGAGACTCACAAAAGCGAAAGCTACTGATAAAACAACACCTTGTATATGATAATGAAAACTGATATATTTAATTTATTTTGCACGATATTTATACAAACTTAAAGCTAGGGTCAATAATCATTACAGCACTAAATTATTGAAGTAAACGCATTGCTGACATACACAAAATTAGCGCATTTACAAATTACTAAAGCGAATGACCTGTGCTGGTTGCGCGTTTTTATTTTCGTGTTACAAGCCAATTTATGTGTTGTCAGCGAATGCCTTTATGCTTTCTAAGAGAAGGTCAATGATTTGTGAAATGCATGCAAATGAATTGATGAATTGTCTTTGTTGATTTAATTAAGCTTGAAAAAACGATTTAAGATTAAATATCCTCCACCGCCTTGAACATTGAGTTCAATATTATATACTATTCTAATGTTAGGCATCGAAGGTTACGCTAAACTCAGGATGACTTGTTTTAGGCTCGGTCTCGAATCGTCTGATTGATTTTCTTGGTGATGGCTTTGGTGGGTTTGTGATTCGTTGACAGATTGTCGCTCTGAATTTCCAAATGATGACGGTGCTTAAAGCAGCCACGAGCAGCAAAGCGGCATATGCTATAGTGTATTGATGAACATCATGTGCTTGAAGATGGGTCTTAGGTGGTAATTCGTTGTATAGTTGTTTAATCTGTTCCTTTATGGCATCTAGTCCTGTCCAATGTCTATGATAGTGATATGTCTCGTTATCTTCTGATAGCAAATGTTGGGTGGCTATTACACCCGATAAATTTCCAGAGGAGAGTCGTGAAATTGATGGATAAATGCTATGTCCCTGTATTGTTATCAGTTCTTGTTTGATCATGCAATCGCCTTGAATTTTCAAAATTCCTGTTTTCTCCAGAATTGTTTGCGTGATGTTGTTTCCACAAACTACGTTAAGTGTGGTTTTGGATTTAAGAGCATAGATCCATTCATTTGGGTGATTCAACTGTATCCAATGGGGTCCGTCTCCAACCCTTGAGACTTGACAGGAGGGTGATTGCGACAGGTGGTTAATTAGATCGACTTCACAGGAACTGATGTTTGACCCTCTTCGATATATTGGGTGTTTTTGTTTGCAGAGGTGCTGACCTTTAGCTATGATGGAGCAAGATTGAAGTTCGTATTCCGTTATCGGATAATATTGATCCCGATGCATATTTATTACCAAATATGGGGTTGATGGCTGAATGGTGAAGAAGGTGTTGTTGACCAATACTGGTACAGAGACAAGTTTGAATAATTCAAAGTTTTCAAGGGTCAGTAATGGTATTCTGAGGCGGAATATCAAGTGCCTTGTTGCTATTCTTGCTTCGATTGTCATCAAGTTGTAGAATTTTAATACTTCCTCCTGGGTTACTGGTAGCCGTAATGACGATGGCATGTGTTCCTTAATAGTTGTCAGCTCTCGTCTTAATTGAGGTGGTGAGATGAGCTGTGGACTGATTTTTCCATGGTGAGTGTCGACGAGTACATCTACAATCGAGGCTTGAATTTTTTGGAAGCGTATGGCGGATAAGGTAGCCTGCATTGTCAAAGATATGAATGCTTGTGACAGCCTTTCTTCTTTAAGTTCTTTTGTTAGACCGTTGACCTTTCTTGCGAGACTAGTGATAGGCCCCCCTAAGTTTTGAAAGTGCTTATCTATTATGTCCTGGTTTTTTTCATCACATTTAATGTGGTATCTATCAGCGATGTTTGGTCCCTTATCAAAGCTGTCAGGTGCTCTTCATTTTGCTCTATGCCTTCAATAGTATCGGACATTTTATCTGCGTAGTTCGAATCCAATACTCCCAAAAGTGCACTTGCGATGTTGCCCACAAAATTCAAGGCTCCTCTTTTTACTCTGGTGGTGGCATTACCTTTGGGCTGAAGTAGCTCATTGGTCTTTGATATATCTTCGATGAGGTTTCGAAAATGGTAGACTGTACGTAAACAGGTGTCCCTGTCTGTCATCAAATGACAGATGTAATTTAATGTCTGTGTTGAATTTGCAAGTATCTCGAACTTATTCCAATAGTGCTGGGTGTCGTAGTAAGCAATTACATTCCACACACTTGAGATAATGTTTGTAACACCCAAATTTTCAAAGTATATTCCTGGCTGTGAGTGGAATGGACTCAATTCAACGGGACTACCATGTGTCAGTGGTAATAAAAGGCACGTTAGTAGTAGTGTGGCTACCGCTGAGCCTGGTGACTGGCGAGCCTTTTTCTTCGGGGACGAGTATGTGTCTGGTGACTGATAATTGCTATCGGTATGCTTCGAAGTAAATATAGTTTGTTGTTGTCGTTTATGGGTACTTGTCAATTTGTAGTGATCTAGATTCTTCAATTTAGTACTGTGCTGCTTTTGACGTTGGACAACAGTTCTGTGGCTTCGCCTAAATCGTAGTCCCTTTCGATAGGTAATGGCGCAAGCTTATGTATGGGCCGACGTAACACTCCACTGGAAGTTCTAATATCAGCTACTCGAACCAGGCCATCATTTCCATGGTGGATTTTAATTATTCGACCTAACGGCCATTTTAATGCCGGTAAATTGTCTTCTTTTATTAGTACCATAGTGCCAGGTTGAACATTTTGGCAGCGTTCCTTCCATTTATATCTATGTTGCAACTGATTCAAATATTCGCCAGACCACCTTTTCCAGAACTCATTTTTGATATGTGTAACGAGTTTCCATCGTGTAATAAGGTTTACATTAAGTGGTTTGGTGTCGGCATCTATCATACCAACAAGGGGTTCTCCGATGAGGAAGTGTCCTGGAGTCAAGGCGTTGAGATCGTTAGGGTCAGAGGACATTGGTGTGACTGGTTTGTAGTTTAAGACTGCCTCAATTTCGACAATAGCTGTTTGGAGTTCTTCATATGTTAGTAAAGCGGCTACTAACGTGCGTTGGAGAAGATGTTTAGCTGACTTTACCGCAGCTTCCCAGAGCCCTCCAAAATGCGGTGCTCGAGGGGGAATGAAGTGAAAATCGATGTTCTTCATACTACATATTCTTGTTATCTTTTATATTGCAGTTTCAGATCCAATCATGTCCTTTACTTCTTCTAACTGGTTTTTGGCACCCACAAAGTTTGTCGCATTATCACAGTAAATGTTTGCGCAGTGACCTCGTTTACCCATAAAGCGTTTAAGTGCCCCAAGGAAGCCTTGTGTTGTTAAATCGGTGACTAGTTCCAGGTGAGTTGCCTTGGTAGCAAAACAACAGAATACTGCTATGTAAGACTTCTGTGGCCTTTTTCCTCTGATCTTGTAGTGGGTCCATACTGGTCCGCAAAAATCTACTCCTGAATTGACGAACGGTCTTGCTGGCTGAATTCTATCTGCAGGCAAATTGCCCATTAACTGTGAAAGTAGTTTGGGCTCTGCCTTTACACATCGTACACAATTCTTTACTATCTTTTATCGGCCAAAATTTCTGTCTCGCGATTGACAACAGCGCCTGAGGTACCACATGATAGTTATCTTTATGTAATTCGCTTAGCAGTAATTTTGTGAAAGGATGTGTGTATGGCAACAATATTTGATGTTTGGCGTCATATGAAAGATTTGAGGCTTCAAGTCGGCCTCCAACTCTGATGAGTCCTCGAGTGTCTATGAATGGGGTGAGACTGCTAAGAGAGCGGTTTTTGTTAACTTCCGCAAAGCGTTTTAGATGGTCGAGATCATCTTTGAACTCTTGCTCTTGTATGTGCCTTATTATAGCTACTTGAGCTTCGTTGATTTCGTGTATGGAGAGTGATTTACCCCTACTACTTGCTTGTTGTTGATTGCGATGTCTCATGATATTTATGAAACGTGCAATATAAGCGAGCGTATTACGCAACTTCCTGAACGAATTTCCATGATCGATTTTATCGATTATGGATGTTGAATCTTCGGATGCTGAGGCTGATAACGTGAATCCCTTTTTTCTAACTTGCATTCTTCTGTTTTCAGGTATGGTGGTGGCCAAAGGTCTTCAGTGCCATGTAGAAAGGTGAGGCCGTAAAACCAAAGTGTGGAACCTTCGAGTTTTTCGGGCTCGATTCCTCGGGAAAGAATGTCAGCAGGGTTGTCCTTAGAACCCACGTGGCGCCATTGCGTGGGAACGCTTACGTCCTGGATACTTGAGACTCTATTTGCAACGAAAGTATGAAAGTGTGATGATGAAGAATTGAGCCATGCTAGGACTATTTCGGAATCAGACCATAGGAATACAAGGTCTTTCCTCATTCGTAAGTCCCTTTGGATGCGATTAGCCAGTTCCGCTGCCAATTTAGCTGCACAAAGCTCTAGTCGAGGTAATGTGGTTTGTTTCATTGGAGCTATCCTAGATTTAGCGCATAATAGGCGCACTACAATAATGTTGTCTTTATCTATGGATCTTATATATGCAGCTGCACCGTATGCTTTCTCTGAAGCATCTGCGTAGACATGAATTTGCACTACTTTGGGGATTCTATGAGAAAATACATGTCTTGGAAAATTTATGTTGCTCAGTAACTTGAGACCTGATCGAAATTTAATCCATGACGTATGTAATTCTTGGGGTAACGCTGCATCCCAATCAACTTTGAGTGTCCACAGCCTTTGAAGAAATAATTTATCATTCACCACAACTGGAGCCATAATACCTAATGGGTCGTATAGGTGAGCAATATCCGAATACGTTGTTCGCTTTGTCACCTTACATGATTCAATTTGTGCAGTCTTTACACGGAAAGAGTCAGTCTTAGCAAGCCAGATCAGACCGACCGTTTTAATGTGCTCGTCCAATTTATTGTTGAAATCTAGTTGGAACTCTTGATCTGTTGGAGGTATGCTCTGCAGCAGGCGCTGGTGATTTGTACACCATTTTCTTAATTTAAAGCCAGATGTGCTAAGTATCGATTGGAGCTGAGTTTGGATGTCAAGAGCTGCTGATAAGGTGTCTGCATCGGTGAGAACATCATCCATGTAGAAGTCACGTTTGAGTACTTCCGACCCCACAGGTTACGTCTGAGCTTGATCCTCTGCCAATCTTTGAAGACATTTAGTGGCTAGGTATGGCGCACACGTCGTTCCGTATGTTACTGTTGACAGTTGATAGACCTTAAGCGATTCACTTGGATCAGGCCTCCACCAAATTAGTTGATATTTACTATCGGATTCTTCAACTTCTATTTGCCGATACATTTTTTCGGTACCAGCAGTAAATACGAATCGTGGTAATCGAAAACGTAAAAGAATGGAAAAGACGTCATCCTGTATAGTTGGACCCATGCATAGTATGACATTTAAGGATATGTTCTTCGATATTTTTGCTGAAGCGTCGAATACCACTCTAAGTTTTGTGGTGCTGCTATCCGGCTTCATGACACAATGATGAGGCGAAATAGTATGGTGCCTTAATGATGTTGATGTTGACTTCCCGCATATGACTCAAGCGAAGATACTCCTCCATAAATTCCACATATTGTGTTTTAACCATCTCATTATTGGCTAACTTCCGTTCCAATGATTTAAATCTTTGCAAAGCAATGTCTTTTGATTCCCATAATCTAGTAGGCTGAACTAGAAATGGGAGACTTACGATAAAACGTCCACTTAAACTTCTTCTTGTGTTTTGATTGAAGTGTATCTCACACTGTTTCTCTGCCGTGGTAAAATTCGTGGAAGACCCTTCAGTCACTTCCAAAAACGCTCAATTTGCTGATCTAATCTTTCATCTTCGCTGCATATTCCACAGATTGCGTCAGATTGAGACATATTATTGATCTTCCCTGCCACAGTCCAACCAAAAACCGTGTTTTGAAGTGTTGGTAACATTTCCCCCAACTTTATCTGGCCAATTGACAAGAGTGAATAGTAAATCTCTGCACCAATCAACAGATCAATAGACCCAGGTCGATCGAAGGTTGGATCAGCTAACGAGATGTTTTGAGGTAGCAGCCAAGCTGAAGTATCTATTGACTTAGTGGGTTGAACTGAAATGATTTTTGATAGCAAGCACATGGGCTTCCAGTTATGTAGTAAAATTATTTATTCTAGATTGCAGCAGTACGTTTACTCGACTATGGGATTGTTGTCTCCGCTGACCAATGCCCTCAATGTGTAATTGCTCTGAAATCTCTGTTAATTCTAATTGTTTCGCCATCTTCTTGGTCATGAAGTTTAACTGAGAGCCTGAGTCTAAGATGGCTCTACATTCCACTTTTTTTCCTCTGTTGTTAATTAGATTAACGACTGCTATACTGAGGAGGAAATAGCCCTTCAATGACTGAGCTGTTTTCGTTGGCTGATGTTTATTCCCAAGTTTTCTAAGCCAAGTAGGCATTCCTGGGTCATTTCAGGCATTTCAGGGCCTTTATGGCAGAAGAACTTTCGTTGGTTATACTGGTCTGCGACAGCAGTCTATTTAGTAGTGCAGTTACCAATAACCTAGGGTTCTTGTACCTTTCGGTGATAATCTTCCACGCAGCAGAGTAATTTGTATCAGAAATAGTAAGATGTCGCACTAATTTCTCGGCCTCGCCTGATAATCTGCTTTTGAGATACCACATCTTCTGGCACTCCGACATTGTCTGCTTGTGCACTACTTTAGTGAAAAGATCATGAAATTGCCGCCATTTCAAGTAATCGCCATCAAAACGTTGCAGAACAATTTTAGGCAGTTTCATCACAGAATTTGTACTCACATCTGCTTTGTGGTCATTGCTTTTACTACCCACATAATTGTATAGTTGTGCCAAAGTATTTTGAACTTCTTCCACTAAACTGAAGTATTCCTCTGCATCATAACTTATTATTGTGGGATCATCGACACTATCCCAGATTTTGTAGTGGAGCCTTTGAACATCATGTAAGTATTGTTCTATTGTTTTGATCTTAAGCTGGCAGAATTGCTCTGTATAATCTTCCTTGATTGTAGCTAATCCTGCTACTGTTTTACGCAATACAGCTAAAACAGATCGTTGTTTATGTAAAATTCCGGAGATGCTTGCACCAAAATTCTCATTCTTATTTTCTGTATGGGTGGATTGCGTTGTTGCTAGATTATCTTCACTATTAATGTCTTTCAATGCCTTATCCGCTTTATGGATTGGCTCACGCTTCTCTTCTAAGGGTTGAGTGAATTTTTTAATTGCCTCAATCTTTTCATTCATATCTTGGACTATCTGCTCATAGACCTTCTTTATCGCTTCATAATAACCAGTTGAGAGGTATGGATGATCTGATATGTCTCCCGATTGCTTCATAATGAGTGCGTTCGTTGAAGAAAATTCCTTCCAGCAACCATTTAGGGCATTCGATCTTGACTTTAGATACTTAATCTAAAGTTTTCTTGCCCGCGGGATCAGTCTTATAGTTGGCAATTATCTTTTGAATTTCGCCTCCAATCTTCTTCTGCGAAGTTATACGGTCTTCTAGACTCATGATCAAATCAAATGATCACGTCGGGGTCACCAATGTAAATCAGAAGTTCTTTTACTCTGATGGAATGTAGATGAGCTCATGATACCTGTATCGTGAACGAATTTATTGGAGCTGTGTCCGGTTCTTGTATCGACACAGCAAGTAATTTATTGTTCGTCGCAATGAAGATGGTGATAACAATGATGATGCTTACGATGCTTGTATCGTAAGTTACTTGTTGATTGTTTTCGGTTCTTGTACCAAGACAATCTTAATCGAGACTCACAAAAGCGAAAGCTACTGATAAAACAACACCTTGTATTTGATAATGAAAACTGATATATTTAATTTATTTTGCACGATATTTATACAAACTTAAAGCTAAGGTCAATAATCATTACAGCACTAAATTATTGAAGTAAACGCATTGCTGACATACACAAAATTAGCGCATTTACAAATTACTAAAGCGAATGACCTGTGCTGGTTGCGCGTTTTTATTTTCGTGTTACAAGCCAATTTATGTGTTGTCAGCGAATACCTTTACGCTTTCTAAGAGAAGGTCAATGATTTGTGAAATGCATGCAAATGAATTGATGAATTGTCTTTGTTGATTTAATTAAGCTTGAAAAAACGACTTAAGATTAAACAGGTGAGAAATGTATGTGGGAGTTCGGGGCGAATATGCTATGGGGACAAAATGGACTAGGAGATTGCGGGGATAAAAATGGGAATGGATTAACGGAAATTTAAAATCAAATAAGTAAAAATATTCAGGTGTTGCAATAAGTCGCAGGGATAAGCTCAGAATCTGTGTTATGGACTATATTTTATTTCAATAAACGGTAATTTGCAAATTTGAGGAACCTCGGCGGAAATTTTCTTGCCGCAATATTGAAGGACGCCTAGCTCTGTGTGGGAGGGTCGTAGAACGTCCGAATTTTTTGCTTTGGATTTAAGGTGTAGAGTACAAAAATATAGGTGGACAATTTCTGGAGGAGGGGTTTTTGGTGATGGGGGGGTCGTAACCCCTCAAAGAGGTTTTTTTGCACTTGGCTCATATACACCCCAGTTCCTATATTTTGCATATTTTTTCCGTTCTTTTTAACATTTCCATAATTTCCATAATATGTTTTTGTAAACATATAGAGTTTTGCTATGAAATAAATTCATAGCGAATTTAGTCAATATGAAAATTGTCCGAGTTTGCTGCCAAATCCCCAGCACAAAAATTGAGTGGAAAAAAAATCTTTGAAAAAGAACTTTCTTTTGCAAAAGAGGGCATTTCGAATCAGCAGGAACAGTATACTCATCAGCATGACTTGGTTCCTCCCTGCCGTAAATATAGCCAATATAGCAAGTATATGCGGTGAATCCATAATTCAATTTGAAAATTCTTAGGTACCTAGGTATCTTCACAAAACACATCAAAAACAGAATAATTATACTGTCAGTTGAGAATTATTCTTCTTACTTCTCCACAACTAAAACAGCCGAGAGTTTTCTCGAGTTTGGTATCTCTAATTCAAGTTCCCCGAGTTACAGAACTACGAGACGAGTGGAGAATTAAGTGCCAAAAGAACGCTCATCTCCAAAACTTTACAGCTCTCCGCCATAGTGAATCCTACACTTCAAAAAACAACAGCCACCGTCCCGTCGATTGAAATCGCGGCGCGCATATACATGCAATGCATTTATGCGGCGCGCATTTCTTATCGTGGGAGCTTTTATCGTATATGTATGTACGTATGTACATATATATTGAATTTTTCGCGGCAAATCGCACTGAAGGTACGATTTGCCTTTTGATTTATTTTTTAATTAAATTGTTGAAGTGACAAATTTTGCTGAATGCAAAATTTGTCGTGGTAATTTTTCTGTTAAAACGACCTGGTTGATAGTTGACACTTTTGTTTTTCCCAAATCGTTTTATGAGAAATTTTTTTATAAGCTGGAATGTAAAGAAAATTGCTAATGCTGATGCAATTTTCTTTATTCATTTAGTAGATAAGCTAATCATGTAGCTTATGTACGAATTTTATAACATATAAATTCTACTTCTTGCCCTTTTCAGGTTTTATATGAAAATTCTATTTCTTGCCCTTTTTCAGGTTTTATATGAGAAATTTCATTACTTTAGGTATATAACAATCCTTCCTCCTGAGAAAAAGAGAATTATTCTTTGAAGAGGAATAATTCTCGGGGGAAGTTGTTGTTGGTGCATTTTTGGTGGCTGGGTCTTGGTTGGCTTTCGGTTGTTTACATCTTTTTTTTTTGGTATATAGAATTTTTTGTGTCTGTTGCAAAATTACGTTATTCTAGTTTTAGTTTTGTATCATATATATTTTACTTATTCTATTTTCTATTTTCTATGGTCCTTATGAGTTTATCTTATTGTCTGTTAAAAATAGAGAAAAAGAAATTTTTTGTTTTTAGTGCAATTTTTTATCGATTATTCTATTCCAAGAATCTTTTTGCCGGCCCCAATTGTATATATATAAAAAAAATTCTGTTTGTTTTTTCGTTTGGGCATTCACACATACATGTCTAAATGAATTCCGTTCGACCGGCTTTTGTGATCATAATTTAATATCTCGTGCCGCTGATAAGCTAACGAAAAGACACGGACTTATTTTTCTACCGTAGAGAGAGCTTGCGTTTGCACGTTGCAAATCCAGTTGTATTTTGTTTTTTTTGTTTTTGTGAAGGGTCGGTGTGAGATATTAACATGCATCTTGCATCGGCTTGGAAAGACATAAAAAAAATGTTTGTGATCTAATCTGCATACGTACCCAATGCAAGTATAATCCGTGTGATATTTAGCTAATATCGCGTGGGTTGAGAGGCAAGGAATGCATTCATCTACTAATGCGGTTAACTGGGGCGGTATTTAAGTTACTTTGGTAAGGAATTGGTACATTGTGTGTCCTCTTGCTTAATGTTTTGTTGGGTTAGCTGTTTTGCCCTTTATATTGGCTGGCTTTTGTGGTTTTGTTCACAGTTTGTTTGAATATGGAGTTCTGCGAGATTGTACGTTCGCGCGCGTCTTATATGAGCCCCAGGGCCCTTTTTGTGAACGGGCATTTTGTCACCAATGTGGCCCCACGGTGGCGGGGGCTAATTTGCTTGCTTTTACGGAGGGACGGGCGCCCGGAAGTATGCATCTGGGCAGCTCCCCCTGAGACTAACGCCTTTTTTCATGTGGAGTTTTGTTTGTTTCCACATAGTGGGAGCTCCTAGGTCGTTTTGGGTAAGTTTTTCTTCCACGCTCTTTTAAAAAAAAAAAAAAAACGTAAAAATTTTTGTAACACACTCTGTTTTTTTCTTTTAGGTGCAACTCTGGCTTTATCCGGAGAGACTGGGTGGTGTGGCTGTCTGGTGTGCCGTATGCACCCCTTTATTTGCAGCCCGGAGATTATGAGGCCGGCGGCTCGGTAGAGAATTGGACTCTCTCCGATGAGGTGCCTAGTCCCGTTTGCGAGGACGACTGGGATAACCAGGAGGACTGGGACGTCCCGGCGGTTGAGTCAGGTCCCGTCCAGGAACTTGCTGAGGGCGCTCCACCACCTTATGATGGTTTACTTTGGGTAAGAATAACATTTACCTCTGTGTTTGGGCTTTATATCTAAATTTTTCTTTCATTTTTTTTTAAGGACTTTATAGACGGCCCGCGCCATATGCCCTGACAGCTGTCCTGTTCTTGAGGGTTAATTAATATTCTACGGGGTACCAGTGTCACCAGCCATAATTTTTTGTCTTTCTATATATAAAAAAAATAAAATTTTGATAATTATATAAGTGTTGTTCCGTACTTTTCCTATTTCTTGTGCTTTCTCAGGTCTTGGTCTATAAGGGTGATTCTTGGGGCTTTTCTTTTAGCGTTGAGTCTGATGTGCGCTGATAGTTTTGGCATCTGTTTGGTCTTGATTGCGGCGTTCTTTATCGTTGTTGGGAGTTTTTGTATTGTTTTTGAGGCTTTGTTGGCGGTATATGTTACGTTTATTGCAACAATTTTTTTTTAAATTTCTTATCTATCTAGAATGATTAATTGTATTATTTCGCTCGTTATCTTATTTATTATCTTATTTTGTAGCTTATTTAGTTTATTATTATTGCTTTGCTAAGTACTACATAGGTTTATTAAATTTTTTTTCTTAGTTACTACTAAATGAATTTTATTCTTATGTATTATTAAGTTTATGTTGTCGCTTTATCTCTTATTTATTACTATTATTTCGACTTATTTTCTAAACCAGTGTATTGAAAGGATAGGATGTTGTGCCAGTAACAAAAGAATGAGACGGGGTAAAAACAATGAGTATAGATATTTTCGATTATACTAATTGTATATAGATCTAGCTTTAGAGAGACTTTGCGTACGTTTTAATTTTTCTTGGGGTGTTGCGTAAACCGGTTCCATGGGGGTGTTGTCAGCTGTGGGCTGTCGTCTATGTTTCGCAACCCATGCCATGAATGCCGGTACGATATATTTTGCTACTGCCACCACAGATGCAATTAGTAACAAGAGTCTGGTCATTGATAAGGATGTGATAGAGAGTATATGAGGAATCTTGGCCTTTGGTCCAAAGTGAATGTTGTTCACTTTGGTACGGATTTCATCTAGAGATTTTGTATCCAGGTGAATACGTTGGTTTGTATCATCTCCGAGGAGTAATGTTGGTTGTTGCTCAAGGTTTTTAGGAGCGGATATATTGGACATATATTCTGCCAACTCATCCTGAGTTTCACTTGTGCCTGGGATGTAGGTTGGTTAGAAAACTTTTAGCGGATGCAGATTTTCTGCTTTGTAATACAGAGTGTGAGGCCCTATTTGCAAGGAACATGGTTCGTTGACTGTCATGATTCCTTGTCCTGCGAGACGCTGAGTGAGTAAGTTTTGTGTACAGGTTATTTGTACTATAGTGGTTTCGAATTTGGTCTATTGAGCTTAATTATTGTGTTCCTTGGGGGAATTTGAGCCCTGAAACTATACTGAGGGTTTACGCCCAGTGGGTTAAATAAAAGTTTGATGGTACATTCATCTGATTTAATGGCTTTAGTGATAGGTGTGTTCAGCTTACCAACCCATGTATCTTCATTGACTCCTTTTGAAATCTTTTTGAATGATTTCAGGTTTTCTGGCTTAAGGAGCAGAAACTCTTGGATCTTGATTTGACTTGCCACATGGGGAAATCCGATATCAGTTAATAATGAGTGGTTTGAATCCACCCGTATGGGAAAACATTTAATCTGTTGGATTTTCATCTTGGGTATATTAAAAATGGGAAGTGTGATTCGAATCACCAATTTTTCCTGTAATAAATGTGTCTTGATTGCTGCTGTTTGATACAGAACTGATAAGCAGTCCTGCAGATTGGGACAAGTGGAGTGAGATTTGTGATAAATCTCTAGCAAATGATTTGGGCAAATTAAAAGGGGGTGAATTTGATTATTTCTACTGGACACTATTATGTCCAGTAGAGCTTGTTGTCTAAATTTCAACTCTATCATTTGTAGTGTCAGACTAGAGACGATTTCCTGCCTTATTTGATGGGCTGTCAACTCGTCTGTTGTGTTCTGTAGATTGTTAATCTGTTGGGTTATCTGACGCTGTCGTTCAGTCAGCGAAGATAGGGGTCTCTGAATTTGTTCAAACGTGGTTTTTATTACGCTGATCTGTTGCTCTTCCAGATCAGCTGAGGTTTGAGTATTTACCTCTAATTGGCTTAGTCGGCTGTACATCTCTTGCTCGTTTCCACTATCCATGGTACGAAAAAGATAATGCATCGCATTTCCAATTCCATCGAAGATGGATCCCTAATAACACTGGTACGCCTGTTGATATTTTCCATCAGGGCGTGTATATGTTTTGTCTGCAGCGTACAAAGGTCCTGTATAGAGGACCCATTTCCACACAATTGCTGTATGTAGTGTTCCGCTCGTTCTGCTAGTCGCGTCTGATTTTCTAATTCAGCTAGGTCCAACTCAGTGATGATGCTCCAAGTTTCGTGGTAAACCTATAAGCTTCCGAGATCCTCGAATAGCACTCCCGTATTATTTAGGGGCGTTATAGAGTAAGGTTCCTCCGCGAGGGCTCCTATTGTGATGAGGAACAGTCCGTAGAAAATTATTGACCGCATTGTTATCTAGGAGAGGATAGGATAGGATATTAAAATGGGCTTTCTGTTGACTTTGTAGCTTACGTTCTATTGTTCTTTAATTTAACGTATGTATGTACCTTAACACTATTTTGCTTCTATGGGCACCTTTCTATTCGTAGAAAGGTTTTAGACGGTTATTATGTACCATCACCTCTCATTTGCGAATTTTAATTGTCGTGTTTACTGAACTGGGTATGCCGGTTACCGTATAGGGTCCTACCCAAATCTGGGAGAGCTTATATTTACGACTCTCGCTCTTGAGTAGAACCTTGTCTCCTCTGTGAAACGTCAGGGTTCGTACAGCTTTGTCATAGTAATTTTTCGAGCGCTGTTTACTCATCAGAAGATTTTTCCTTGCCATGGCATAAGACTTCTGAAGCTTGTACCTGAGAGTATGGTAGTAGCTCTCGTGGTTATACACGAGTTCGGGGTCTCGCCTTAAGTTGGACGGAACGTCCGCTGTAAAGCCGTAGAGGCAGTCAATGGGAGTTAATTTTGTCCTTTCGTGTACACTGTTATTGTACACGAAATCAGCGGTTCGCAGATAATTATCCCATGCCCTGGGATTTTCGTCCACTATAGTTCGTAGATATTCGATCAAAGGTCTATGTGCACGTTCGAGTGCTCCATTTGATTGGGGATGATAAGCAGAGGTTTGCAGCTTATTTATCCTAAAGAGTTTGCATACGTTTTTGAATAGGTCACTCAGGAAATTACATACTTCCCTGATCGGTGACTATTCTTTTGGGAATGCGGTAGCACGTGACGATTTCGTCGGAGAAAATTTGCGCTATCGTTATAGCTTCCCCATTCGGTATGGCATACCAATCTACGAACTTCGTGAGGTTATCCTGTAACGTTAATATAAATTTGTTTCCGGATTCAGTCTCCTCTAGTGGGCCCACTATATTTAGATAGATTTTATCGAATGGTTCTTCCGCTACATCTGTAATCACCATTGGCATTTTATACTGTGGTGAGGCCTTCATGGTTTGACATTTGGCACACTGCTTAATGTGCTTTTTGATGTCACTAAGCATGTGCCTCCACCAGTGCTTTCTTCGAATCCGTTTATAGGTTTTTATCACTCCCTGATGGCCGCCAAAGGGAGAATCATGGTAATCTTTTAAGATTAATTGGATCTCCTCTGGGCTTGTGAGTACTTCAGGAGGGCGAGTTTCGTCTATAATTTGTGGATTGGTACTAGGTGGACTGTCAAGGTCTCCGGTTTGTTCTGGATGATGAGTTTGTTCTTTTTGTTCTATTGCTTTGGCTTGGCTGTCTGGATTTGTTTCACTTTCCTGAATGCTTCGTTTCTGGGCTCTTGTTACTGCATTGCATTGCAGACACTCCTTTCGGTCCGATGAGTGTTTTTCCTCCTCTATATCCGAGTCCATTTGGTGGTGGACTATAGCTTCTACCGTGAAGGTTGTAGTTTCCTTGTTTTTGTCATTATCCCGTGGAATGCAGCTTAAAGCGACGCGAACTCGAAAAGTTTATGGTGAAATCTCACCAGACGGGAAGTGGGGTCCTTAAAATTGAAGACCCCCTTGAGTGGTTTGTGATCTGTATAGACCGTGAATTCTCGGCCTTGCAAATAACACCTGAAATTTTTAGTCGCCCAAACTATAGCCAGTAACTCTTTCTCAATCGTGGAATAGTTACGTTCGGCTTTGTTCAGGGTACGGTTGGCGTTGGCGTAGGCAATTGGCTGATCACTTCCTACCTCTCCTTGAGATAGGACTGCTCCAAGAGCCTCGCTGCTGGCGTCTGTGGTAAAGTTAAAGGCTTTTGCAAAATCGGGATATATTAAGAGTGGAAGGGAAATTAAAGCGTTTTTTATGCTTAGAAATGCCTCTTGGCATTCCTCAGTCCATTTAAACTTTACATCCTTTCGGAGTAAATTCGTTAGAGGACGTACTGTTTTTTGAAAAATCGTGTATGAATTTTCTGTAGTAATTGGCAAGGCCCAAAAATGATTGCACTTGCCTTACTTTCTTAGGAATGGCTAAAGTTTGTTCGCATGCCGTTTTGCTAGGGTCAGGTAGTGCTCCTTGGTTAGAATATTTGTGTCCTAGATTCACTACCTCGCGCCTGAGAAATTGACATTTCTGTGGCTGAAGTTTCAGGTTATTTTCTCTTAATTGATTTTACCTCTTAACCTACTTGCTTTATATATGAGAGGCGCTGGGCTAGATGAATCTGCAGGAGTTGCTACCGGCAGACCGTTTGTATGCTGGCCAGCGCCTGACGTTGGGGTTTTCATGAGGGACCCGCAAGCGTCTTGGACCCGTTTCTTGTTAGTGCTTGGTTGACCTAGGCTCTTATGTCTACTTTCTTAATCTTAGGTTTAAATATAACCTCGTGCTCACCATCACCGTCATTTCGACTCATGGAATTCGAAGGATGGGCTGTTGTAATATCTTTATCTGCCTCTCATTTTATTCGGACGACAGTGTTGTCTTTAATGGGAACTAGAGTTAGGTTCACGCTGTTTAGAACTACTTGTGAACTGCGTGTGTTGAGGATTCCTATGGGGACTGCCTTTAACCCAGCTGAGAGTAAGCTGTTTGCTAAGAAGACTCTGTTACACTCGCCCAATTACCGCAGCGAGCGGGGGTACACTACTCGTATTTACACTAGTAAATTAGAAAGAAAACACCTTTTTGTTTGGGTTTGATTATGAAAGAAACTATTTTATTATTTTATTAAAATACGTTATAAATTTACAACGACGATCAAAATTTTAGGTTTGGAAACCTTGCAAATACACGCGTAAAATGCCGTCAACGTCTTTCCTGTTCGGTGGATTGAAGTGTACTCCGATTATGTAGACTCAACCCCAAGCCTCGGTACAGCACCGTTCTCACGCATAAAACCGCATAATCATCAGAAAAGGGAAAGTGAAATTGGACACAACGCGATAAGGCAAAGAAAATGTTTGCATGTTGAAGCAATAAAATAATATTTTTGACTCTACGTTAGTATAATCTGTTTACTTAACAAAAATTTTGGGGACGTTGTCCACTTAAATAAACGATTGAGATGACGAGGGTTATTTTGGAAATATGTAAAAGAAATGTGATCGCATATCACATGGCTGTTAACGTGCTGTACGAGGTCTTGAGTTTGCGTCATAACACTCCTCCCCCCTTACAAAAGTGAAAAATAATAATTTGTTTGATTGTGTATAAATAAATTTTTTTTTTCAATTATAATAAAAAATAGTTATTTTTTTTTTAAAAAAATGTTGTTTTTGTTTTCTCTATGTACGTGTTTACATATTTTATTTATATCAATTATTATCACTACTAATATTATTACTACTCTGTATTTTAATTTTACATTTTAGGTATTTTTTATATAAGCAGTAGGCTACGTAGGCCATGATTACTACTGATAGTAAAACAGTGGTAACAGTTAATGAGGTCTTAAGCTGAGGATCAGAATTACTTTTATACGATTTTAATCTATCTTTTAAATGATTTAAACTTATACTCATTTTATCTAAATTGTATCCCTCAAATTGGGTCTGTTTAAAATTTTTAAAAATATTCTCTTCATAATTTTCATTAATTTCGGTAATATTATCTACGATTATGTTATTGAAAAATTGTATAACAGCATTTGTTGTCTTAATTACATTAGTAGCTTCTATATATTTGCTTGGTTGATGCTTTGCATCCATTATTTAATTCTAGGATACCAGTTTGTGCAATTTGGATAGAATATCCGTCATTGTTACAATTTACTCTCAAATCGCTTAAACTTGGGGTTACATATAACCAAGTATTACCTTTATTTAACGAATGCCATATTTCATGATTTACTTTAAAAATTCTAACTTCACAATTCTTTGTAAGGTTGTATCCTAAGTATAGACTTATTACGCAATTATTCGTATTCTGATTGTACGTGAGGTAGTTCTGAGCACATATGAATAAGTTCTCGATTGCATTTTGACATTGATCCATTTCATTCTGCTTTAGGAAAATGTATTGCTTTAGGTTTTCGTTAACTGCCATATATTCTGAATCTGTTTTAACAAAGTAGTAAAGATTATCTCTATGAAGTGCGGGTATGCTGGTCAACTTATAGAGTTTGAACTTGTAGCTTATTAGCGGAATTTCTATATTAAACACTAAAAATTGGGTGGTGTATAACGGTACCACCTTGGAAATTCGAGCGATTAAAGGAAGGTTTTCTATTGACGTCTTTACTGGAAGTTCCAACTGTATCTCTTTTAGAGCTTCAATGAAGGTTCGTGAATTTGATATGTGTTTGTCTAGTATGCCTAGTTTAGCTTCATAGACTATATTAGTGAGTTCTTCTTGTTTACTAAGAAAACGGTTGAGTGAAAATGTAATGAAATTGGATAACTCATCAAAGAGATGCATTGTTTGTTCAATTTTACTTTTGTTATTGAGGCGTTCTGCCAGAGAATTTACGACTGATTGGATATAATTGAATTTAGTATTCGTTGAGTTTTCAAATTTGTTTAAAGTTTCTACTGTTTTAGACATAATAGACGTTTGATCTGAGACTACCTGATGTAAAATTTCTTGATTGTTTTGGAGTGTGCGTATAGCCTCGTCAATTTTCTTTGAATCGTCCTCGTCCATGGTCCCGAATAAAAATTTTGATAGTTTTCCTATCCCATTCACAATTCCTCTAGTTTTTCTAGTATTACGATGAAAAGTTTGCTTAAGGATGACATTATTTTCGATTACTTCATCTAATGTCGAGTTTAGAGCTTGAATGGATGCTTTACATGGGTCCGTTAGCATGATAGCCTTCAGGTCGTTACAAAAATTAGAAAGGATAGTGTACCTTTGTTGGAGCAGCTTTTCCTCTGTTTCAAATTTATTGAAATCAAGGTGTACCACCAGTTTCCATACTGAAGTCGATTTGGCCAAACTTCCTAGACTTTTGAAGTACATCCCACTTGAATTCCCAACTGCTGTGTTGACATGGTATGATTTAACAGGTTGAGCATGAGTTTTGGTGAAAGTTATCACCAGGATCCTGCAAATACGTAGTGCTTAGTTTAGTGTGTCACGCAAAGCATTTGAGGTAGAATAGAAAAATAGTGGCTAGAGGTTTGACTCCTAAGCAATATAAGGTTTAAGTAAGTTATTATGAATCAACTTAGTTTTTCTCCCGATTTGTATTAGAGAAGTTTCCGGTGGGCGAATATCTATTATTTCGTATGGCCCCTCGTATTTCATTGTGAGTTTTTTATTTTTCTTTACCTTACTCTCTAACAAAACTTTGTCTCCTATTGTGAAAGTTGTTTCTTTAGTTCCTCGGTCGTAGTAAAGTTTTGATCGTTCTTTGGCTTTTACTAAACTTTCGCGGGCCATTTGGTAGCCATTCTGAAGCCTGGCTTTCATTTCTATGACATAGTCGTCATAATTGTAAATTGGTTCAACGGATCTAGTGACGCAAATTATTTTTCGGGCATAGGACTCGGCTATAGTGCTGGCTTCTTGATTTGGAAGTGGGATTGCTTGTACAAATTTTGTCAAGTCGTCTTGGAAGGTAAGAATATAATG
The DNA here is from genome assembly GCA_963930735.1 of Dioctria linearis. Classification (NCBI taxonomy): domain Eukaryota; kingdom Metazoa; phylum Arthropoda; class Insecta; order Diptera; family Asilidae; genus Dioctria; species Dioctria linearis. The sequence goes on along the minus strand of OZ005740.1, from coordinate 218,299,010 downwards.
ATTTCCACTATCAGATGGTGGATTAATAGGTCCCACAATATCTAAAGAGATGCGTTCGAATGGTTTCTTTGAGGTCGTCGTAATTTTCATAGGGATTTTTACCTTTTGTGTAACCTTACTCCTCTGACAACTATCGCAGGATGATATGAATGCTTTAAAGTCTTTATATAAATTTTTCCAGACATATTTTTGTTTAATTCTTTTGATTGTACGGGCCACTCCTTGGTGTCCACCAATAGGATTACTATGATACTCGCGAAGAATTTCTGCGATTTTCTCTCTGTCTGTTAGAATTACAGGTTGATTTATTCTTGCATTTCCTGTAGACTTTTGGATTGGCTCTGAATCAACGTTTAGATCATTGTGCGTATGATCATTGGTTAAATTATTTGATTTTGGCTTAAACTGTTCACTAGAGTGCATTCGAGGTAAGCGTTCGTTGCCTTTATTGTTACGTGAATTTGTATGATTTTGGAATGACTTGTTGATCAGGCTTGACTTAGGACTGTGAACATTTGTTTGCTTCTGCAATTCCCGTTTTTGGAATCTGGTTATCACGTTGATATTCTCTGTTTCCAATCGGGATAGAGCATCTGCATTGGTGTTCAGATGTCCCGATTTATGGATAACATTGAAAACATATTCCTCAAGTTTAATTCTCCAGCGCATAATTCTGGAGGATGGGTCCTTTAGATTAAAAATCCAGACCAGAGGTTTATGATCAGTCACCACCGTAAATTTTCTACCATAGACGTACGGTCTGAATTGCTTGGTCGCCCATACGACAGCAAGTGCTTCCTTCTCGATAGTTGAATAATTCTTTTCGGCCTTATTCAGGACCCTGCTTGCAAATGCAATAGGTAAGTCCGTACCGTCCAGTTCACTTCTTTGAGAGAGCACCGCGCCAATCGCCGCATTACTGGCGTCGGTTGTGACAAAAAAATGTTTCTCGAAATTTGGGTATTGTAGAATTGGAGCTTGCGTAATAGATTTTTTTAACAAATTAAAAGACTCATCGCAATGAGCATCCCAATTAAAGGGAATGTCTTTTTTGAGTAGCTGATTCAATGGATTAGCAAGCTTGGAAAACCGTGGAATAAACTTTCTGTAATATCCTACCAGACCTAGAAAAGATTTAAGCTGTTTTACATTTTGTGGAGGGCGTACAGTTTTTACAGCTGTCACCTTGCGGGGATCGGGCTTTATACCTCTTTCGGTTATGACATGCCCCAAATAACTCACCTCTCTGCATAGAAATTTGCATTTATTGGGTTGGAGCTTCAAATTGTGCTTCTTTAAACATTCAAACACTTCTCGGAGCTTAGTATTGTGAGCATTCAGGTCTCGTCCATAGATGACCACGTCGTCCAGATAGACAAAACATCTTATACCTTGTAAACCAGTCAAGACTCTATTCATAAGACGCTGGAATGTTGGCGGTGCATTACGAAGACCGAAGGGCATGCGGTTGAACTCGAAATGTCCGTATGGTGTACTGAAGGCCGTTTTCGGTTTATCCATCTCAGCCACCTGTATTTGATGATATCCGTTTGCTACATCTAGAGTGGAGAAATATTTTGAGTCACCCAGTTGATTCAGGATGTCATCTATGTTGGGTAATGGATGTGCATCAGCTATAGTAAGCTCATTTAGCTTGCGAAAATCCACCACAACCCTCCATTTCTTATTACCCTGCGCATCAGGTTTTTCGGCACCACCAACAGTGGCGCATTCCAAGGACTTGTGCTGTGACGGATTATGCCTTCGTTGAGCATCTGATCCACTTGTTTCTTGATTTCCTGCTTGTGTATCTCAGGTAAACGATACGGTCGAAGATTTACTGGAGAATGAGTAGGATCGACTGGAATATTGTGCGTAATTGCCGGAGTGAAGGTAAGTTTATCCCCCTCGATATGAAAAATATCATTATATTCACGACAGATGTCTATAACTGACTGCTCTTCTTCCGCGTTTAGATGATTGAGATCCAGGAGAGAAGAAAGTTTCGCTAAGCGTTGCTCTACTTTGTCCTTATTTTTGACATTTTTAAGATTGTATACGTCGAATTCATCCAATCTTTGGAAAGGCAAATGCATTTTATTAGTTATTTCCGCTTCATCTTGGGAAGAATTTACTACGGATATGTATATGTATCCATCCTCAGGTTTTGCTATACACCCTGAAGTGTACACTAGAGGTGCTATCTCCGAAGGGAAACATATGATTTCCTCGCTTTCGAGTACCGGACCGAATTTGAAAAATGTCTCCGTTCTAGGAGGGATATTTATATTTTTTCTGGAGTATTTAAAAGGAAACTCAATTTCTCCATCTTGAGTTTGAAATGTAAAGATCTGGGACTTATAATTGATCACAGAACCAGTTTTGGAAAAAAAATCTTCTCCAATAATTCCTTCGCAATTAATGGGAAAATCAGAGGGAACCACATGAAATGGATGATTAAGTATAGCAGTTTCGGATAGCTGAATGTCCAGATAGCAGATTCCTTTGGTCGATATCGTGTGGTCAGAAATGCCTCTAAGTGGTGTCGCCCAGTCAGTATAAACTTCAACGTCATCTTTAAGTGAGCTAACTTTAATTAAACTAATTGAAGCTCCGGTATCCAAGAGAAGTGTATTCTCTTGATTCTTTGCTTGAAGGATATTGAGGGTAGTTTCCGTTTGAAACGTTTGGAGAGGGCTGAGATTTAGAATTGGGATTGAGATATTATTACCGTCTGGCCTTTTCAGACTAGTGGAGTTTAACCTTTTCTGCTTCTGGCGTTGAGAAGAAATTTTATTTGAACAATTGGAATTTTTGGTTTGGCACACTAATTGAGATTCTGTACCCGCACCATTGCGCCACTGGTGCTGGTTATTGCTCCGTTTCCCGAACTTGCGCGTCGAGTATTTTGGTCGTTTTGTCTAGTTTGAGGCACACTTGAAGCGTTGTGATGGGATCTAGTATAAGTGGAAGTTGAATTTTCACGTCTAGAGTTATTAAATTGGCGCTTTCTGCATTCTTGAATTGTGTGTCCTAAATTCTTGCAGTATCGACAACGTTGCTCAGTTTGAATGGTGTTAACGCGCTGATTTTGGAATTTAGGAAATGGGGGACGATTATAACCATTTGATTGGTGGAAATTATTCCGGTTTTGCAGCTTCCTACATTCGTTAGTGGTGTGTCCCATGTTTTTACAATAACTACACCTCTTAAGGTCAGTCTTTTGGTTCTCATTCTCTGCAATATGTTCCTCTTCTAATGCATAGTCAATGGCCGCAGTTAAAGAGTCATGCTTTGTTGATTTTACTATCAATTTTAATGGTGATTTTAATCCTCTTTTAAAATTGTTCACAGCCGTTTTTTCATTTAGACTTCGGATGGCCTTACTGCCTTCATTTACTTCATTCTGGGTACTAGATATGTTTAACTCATCTAATAATTTTTCAATTTTTTCCGAGTATTCAGATACCGTTTCACGGATACCCTGCTTGACTGTGAATAGTTCGGCCTGTATTACTTGTGTAGAACGAAATTTTATGAAAGTTTTCGTTATTGCTGCTTCCAATTCGTTCCAAGTGTCATAGGTATTATACCTAAGGAGTACATTATAGGCTTTACCAGTTAATTTTGATTTTACGAGATCAAGAAATTTAATTTTCTCTTTTGCAGTTGAGGCTTTAGAGTAATGAATTTTAGCAATTTGAAGGAATCTGGCTACCGTTGCCGGACTGCCATCGAATTCTGGCACGAGTTTAATAGCATTAGCTAAACTGAATGAGGAGGGTGCCATTTCTGGCGAAGAAAGTTTTCCGTTGTCTTTGGATTTAGATTTGTGAGACACCTGACCTTCTTTCGAAGTTGAGGTAGATTCGTTAGGAGAAACGTTATCTTTCGCCAGGTCTAATGAATGTTCGTCTGAGTCCGCGTCGGTAGGGTCACTATGATTTTCTTCTGAATCAGAATCGCGAGGATTACGGTTTCCGCGTGGAATCTTTTTCCCGTCTCTTAAGGAAAGATTAAATGAGAACATGTGTTCTCTTATGACTCGGTCATTCCACCTCAGTTGGGGTAGATAAGGAACACTAGCTTCCCACTCGAGGAACTTTAAGAAGATTCAACACGAACACAATAGCAAAAAAAAATTCAAGGAAAATTGGGCATCACAAAAGAATAACATCAAATTCACTACATTTAATTTAATATCAGATTTTCAACCTTTGAGCCATCACACAGATTAAGATTATATTACATTAGTCCAGCCAAGGAGGCAAAACAGAACGAGAGAAGGAAGAAATAAAATTAAGAACACAGATTTTGTATTTTAACTTCTTCAAATTTAATTTAAAGTATGCAAAAATGCAAAAAGCAAAAAAAAAAAAATATATTGCTCATAAATCTCCAGAAATACTTTATATATTAACTTTATATATATACTTTATAAAGATCACTTTAACTAAAGCAGTGATTGGTAAATGGATATCTAGAATCTCGGTGTGATTTTAGGAACACTTCTTTATAAATTAGAGCTTCATTCAAAAAAAAATATTTTTTTTTTGCACTTTTATTATTTATCTCAAACTTCACTAGTTTTCTAGACTTTTTTATGGCTTTCATAATTTTTTTCGTTATTAGATTTTGTATTTTGGATTTTATAATTTATGAACTTGTGTAGACTTATGTATGCACACCACAATTAAAAATCAATTTGGATTTCAGAAGAAAGATAAGAAGAAAAAAAATTAAATGATTACTTCACGGTACTGGCAAGTAATTCACATACATATGTGCTCAAATCACCCCTAACAACGAAAATAACACAAAAATGGAAAAAATTTCTTTGCACTCTTAATTCCGTATATTCTTCTTATCATCATTGTATTATTATTTATTTATTTTTCACTATCAACATTAAAATATTAATAAAACTAACACTTTCACCAGTATGTATAGTATACATTCATCATTTTTTTGTTTTATAAAAATGAACAAATTAAACTACAAATATTTAGATTAAATGTAAAAAAAAGGAATAACTTACAGGAAATCCACCAAAACCGTAGTGAGTGCAAATTTAGCCATCAATAACTTCATCGTCCAGAGTTTATTAATCCCGAATAAAGCTGGTTAGTTTAGAATAAAGTTGAATTACAGTTGATTTATTTGGAATAAAATGCTGATTATAGCTGGTTACTAGCAATGGATAAAGTTGAATTACAGCTGATTTCCCGCTGAGCAGAACTTTTCCCTCATGTGCAAGTATGTAGATATGTATGTACTGACGTGTAGTTGAATGGTTCCAGAAATACTTTTCCCTTTGATCTAAGTCGATGAAGAAAAAAAAATTTTATTAAAAGAACTATTACGTGGATGTTCTGTAGGATCACGTGGATATCCCACCGCTGCCACCAGTTTATTGTTACACTCGCCCAATTACCGTCGTCTATTTCTTCCTGCAACTGCAACGGAGCTTTGACTACGATCTGAGACCTTGCTGGTACGCACACAGGTTCATTTAAATTTACCTGATGCTGGCCAGTCTTACAAGCCAGATTTTTGGTAATCAAGTCACCCTTATCGCGTTCTTGCCTATCACAGCCGACTTCTTCTGGTTGAGAAGCTTTGAGAACACTTGGGGTAGAAGGTGTATTCCCGTCTGGTTTAATTTCGTCTACCAGTGTCTCTTTGTTGACTGTGTTTTGTGAACACGGGCTGTCCGATACGGTTTCTAATGGAACAGCAAGCTCTTCTGGATTGATTTCCGTGTGAGGAAATCGCAGAACTTTGTTGGGTTCCTCAACATTGCAATTTTTGGCTAGGAAATCATTTCCTAACAAGCCGTCGTCGGAAATACCTGGGATGTTCCTTACTACCTGAAAGTTGTAAGGTAAGTTGATTTTTAGCATGAAGTTCCCTTGGCAACTTCCTAAGGTTTTTCCGGTGCCAAAGGGGCTTTGAAGCGTTAGTTTCCTATTGGGATTTATTAGATCGCACGATTTTATAGCTTTTTTCTAAATTATACTGATCTCAGCGCCGGCGTTCACTATTAGTTGGGCCTGACCAGTTAGACTTATGTCTAGAGGAAGTCTGGCGTTGGGAACACTGAAGTCGGTCGGCTGAGAAGACCCTTGTGTGTTGCTGTTAGGGTTTATAGTCGAGTCGGGGAGTTTTGGGTCGACTATTTGTCGTTTCCCTGCTTTTTATCCTTTTATGTTTGTTTTTGTCGACATTCGTCGATCTTGTGTCCGCGGCGCCCACAAAAATCAGATTTTTGTCTTATATTAAAGACTCTGGGGCCTTTTGTATTGTTCGTGTCTGTCTGTTGCGCATTAATAGGTTGTCCTCTTGTGAAACGAGTTGCAGACTGTGGCTATTTCGACAGTCGCGAATGTCATGCCCGTAACTCCTGCAGTTAGTGCAGAAGGGGGTGTTCTTGCGTTTCAGACACTCCGCGTAGGTGTGTCCCCGCTTCTGGCAGAAATTACAAGTGATGTGTTGTACCAGATTTTGTGTATCCAGTTGTCTAGAATCCTTTCGTGAAATTGGCGGGCGTAGCGGTTGAGCATGTACATATGGGGGATTGTTAAACTATCGGGGCTCTTGTGCTCGTGGTGATGTATACATTGGTGGCTGTGGTGCTTGATTGTAAGGAGTTCGGCTAAGAGCTCGAACTCGAAGACTAGGGTCTATTGGTGCCATTTGATATGGCTGTTGCGTTAGTGGCGTTTGGACTAAAACTGTGCCTGCTTGTAGCTTTTCCATATCTAAAGCCTTTTGTATCAGCTGCTCTAGATCATTTTCTACCAGAGTGAGGAGGTACTGGCATAGGTGCGGATTGTTCACTCCACTTTTGTGGGCATTCTTGGCGCAGTCCGCCAACTGTGTTTTCACAGCTGGGGCTGCCGTTGCTCCGTACTTCAGTACCGCTGCCTCGTTGCAAAGCATCAGCACCTGCTTCACTCTTGTTTTGGTACGATTCCCATGATAGGTAGGTCCTGTTCAGATGTTCCCCCACCTCACTAAAAGTAGTTGGAACATTCGAAGCAAACAGCTGATAGGCATCGCCACGAAGTCTTGTGGGCAAGATGTGTAAGAAGGCTGGTTTTTCTTACTCACTTAAACAGTGTAAGGCCTGTTTGCAATAGCCAATGAATGTTTGTAGCTCACGATCTAACTGTGGAGCATTTTCACCCGAAAACAGAGGAACTAGTTGTGCCGTGAGCTTGGCCACCTTTGCATAGTCTACCATTGTGTTTATTTTTTTAGTTAAACTTGTTGCCTTTTTGGATTTCAGGGCTTGGTTCTGGACTACAATCCGTGAAGGATACTTCTAGCCAGCCACTAAGGAGGATTTCGGCGGTTGTTTGGTCAGAGGCGTCACTACTAATATCACTGACACTTTCTTCTCCTTCAGCACTTACAAGTACACTGGCTGTGGTCTTATCTATACCTAATGAACGTGAAAGCCCGGCGAATTCGATAAGCTCCTGTTTGAACCGCTCTGTATCTTTTTCAAATTTTTCGATTTGTGTCAGCCTCTGCTCTCTGCCTTGACTTAATCTGTGGTCAAGAGCGTCGCAGTGCGTGACAGTGAACTTATCGGATTCGCGTGCCTTCTCTAATAACTTATCTAAAAACTTATCTAGACTTACTTTAGTTACTACTGGAGGATCAGTTAAAATGGTACCGCTTCGAAGGCGAACTCCTGTTGTTTCTTGCTGTTGGGGTAAAGATGAGTTGTGCTGGCTACCTGATTGTATCGGGTTGTCTTCTGGGGCGTTGTCTGTACCTTCTCGGGGGTGCCGTGAATTGTCACCTGGGGATTGCTCCGCGTCGGATGAAGGTGTACAGTTTTCCTCTTGCATGTACGTTCCGCGTTGTACAAAAGGGGGGCTTCGAGTATTCTTGGAGTATTCCATTCTGGAATGTTTTTTGCTACTAGGGGGGCTCCTGCCGTCTTAATTCCCTTGGTTGGGATTGAAGGGGGGGCTTTTGCCGACTTCGAGTTCCCTTTCAATCCTGGAACGAAACTTCTTGCTTTGGATTCTTTTATTTGCTGCCGGGGGGCCCTAGGCCGACTTATTTTCCCCTGGATATGGCTGAAAGGGGGGCTTAAAGCCTTCTTAGAAATCATCTTCAACCCAGGAACGATGATATCTTCCTTCTGGAGTTGGTTTTGAATGGGTTTCTGTTGTTCTGACTTCTTCTCGGTACTGGGAAAGATCTTCTTGTGTTTGGTGATGAACTCAAATCTAGAGGTCCAAATCTCTTAGTGCTGCTTTTCACTCTTAATGGGGTGAACGCTTGCTCGCCTGGAGCAGAGGCGCCTACAGATGATATCTACCCCAAGCGTTGGGGGTGACGTGGCCTTATAGTTTGGCTGAGTCAAAGGAACCCCGTAGGTTCTTGCAGGATCAAGGCTTTTCAAGCGTTTACGATCGTTTTTACTTGACCAAGCTTCCTTGATCCTACCCGCTGCGCCAATTTTGTTGTATATATCCGTGCTTTCTCTCTCGATAGTCAACACTCACCTGTTGTTCACGGTTAATCCAAGTTTAAAGATAACTCTCTTCTGCTTATTAATCCTTTATTATATATTTTATTTTTTCTCTTAGTCAACACATCCAAATTGATTCTTAGTTCAAAACGTTAACTACTAAACTTTTCTTTTAAAGATAACCGAACATGAACATTTTTTATGCTTAAAACGATAACTACTAAACTTTTTTAATGATAGCCGAATATGAACATTTTTTATGCTTAAAACGATAACTGCTAAACTTTTTTAAAGATAACCGAACATGAACATTTTTTATGCTTAAAACGATAACTACTAAACTTTTTTTTTAAGGAACCCGGACACTTTACTTTTACACCGCGCTACTTCGAACCAAAGATCGACTCCATCCAACTCTCTTTGTAAAACTCAACTCAACTCTTGATCACCTTCATCGTGATCAAGAGCCGTTGTTCAGGTTAGAAAATGCTAATTTGCAATTTCTTATCCTGAGAAAATTTTACTTTTTAATTCTGGACTTGTTCAAACATTGCCAGAATTATTTGCTTCGGATGGTGGCTTCAAAAAATGTAATCCTACACTTCAAAAAACAACAGCTACCATCCCGTCGTTTGAAATCGCGGCGCGCATATATGTACATACAATTGATTTATGCGGCGCGCATTTCTTATCGTGGGAGCTTTTATCGTATATGTATGTACGTACATACATATTGAATTTTTCGCGGCAAATCGTACTGAAGGTACGATTAACCTTTTGATTTATTTTTTAATTAAATTGTTGAAGTGACAAATTTTGCTGAAGGCAAAATTTGTCGTGGTAATTTTTCTGTTAAAACGACCTGGTTGAAAGTTGACACTTTTGTTTTTCCCAAGTCGTTTTATGAGAAAAATTTTTATAAGCTACATGGAATGTAAAGAAAATTGCTAATGCTGATGCCATTTTCTTTATACATTTAGTAGATAAGCTAATCATGTTTTAAGCATGAGTAGCTTATGTACGAATTTTATAAAATATAATTTCTACTTCTTGCCCTTTTTCGAATTTTATATGAAAATTCTATTTCTTGCCCTTTTTCAGGTTTTATATGAGAGTTTTCATTACTTTAGGTACATATATAATATTTGTGAGTTTCTGGTAGTTTGGTCAGTTTTAGTTTTACCATGATCTTTGCAGTGGCCATTTCGCGAAAGCCATACAAGGCTCCTAAAGACTACGTAATAATTATTGATGGGATTTATGTTTAGTCGGTTTGGCCCCGATGGAAGGGTCAAATCCGGCTCAACTTTGTTTGTCCGGGCCGGGACACGTTGACCTTTTGGGGGCCGAGCCCCATGCCCTGAAATACCGCGTGGAGTTTTTCGCTTTGGCCTGAATATGATATGGCGTTGTTACCATTGGGAAAGTTTCCTTTTTTTTTTTAATTAATTTTGTTCATAATTTTTTCTTCTCTATTTGTTTCAGGAGCTAACATGGTTTTACTTCGCCGGTCGTATTACCGCCTCACCCCGAATGCCATGGACGGCCATCCTCCACTGGTGGGACTTAATCCTGAGACCGAGGTTGAATGATCCAGACTCCGGCGGATTCTTTTTATAAAAAAGAATTTATTGTTACTCCCCTTCATCCCCCTCTTCTAGGTGTGTGTTTAGGCACATCTTCCAGTTCAGGTTCCGGCGGAATATTTTTAGCGTTGCGAGCCCTTGATATATATTTCATGTATAGATATATGCAGAGAATAGCTACGATTAAGGACACTGTTAAATATGACAGTGCGTAATGATGAATATGATGACTATTTATGGGATTGAGAGGAATTAATTCTTGATGTTTTTGGAAACGAATGGATTCTAGAAGTTCATCTAGATCCATATTGTTCGTAGTATTTAAAGTATGTATTTTTACATGTGACCCTATTGGGTAGGACGTCTTATTCGATATTATACTGGAAACGTTTATTGTTAGGATAAAATTTGAGTTAAATTTGGATATTTTGACGTTATGTCCGTGTAAGATGAATTCATTTGCTTCGTACATAACAACCGGAATAGATATACATTGTTCCTGCTCCTTGCAGGATTTTCGAATTGATCGAATTTTCACAAATTATATCTATGTGTAGGGATTCTTTTAAGGGGAAAAGCCAAGCGTTCTGCTGCGTTAATTGCGTCCAATAATAATCCTGTTCTAATGTTTGGATTTTAGATTTCGATGTAATTGGTTCCTTCTTAATCAAATTTATCTCACATTGATTTATCTTGGTATTTGCATTTAAGATTGCAATAAAAATGCGTGTGATCCAACGTTGCGCAATTGTGGATATCTTGGGATGTTAATTCAATATAATGTTCACGATTGTAGTCTATTAATATGTATTCCTTCGATGGTTCAATATATGCGAATGATCCGTTAAGGAGTGTCCGGTAAGGGCATTGTTTTAAGTATTTGATATGGCTCCTTGAAGGGAAGGGGTATTCTGAGCTCTACGATTATTTTGTTATTCAAGATATTTGCAGCTAATGTACTCAATTTGTAAATTTGCGTAATTAATTTTTCTCTAGGATTTATGGGAAGCATCATTGAATTTGGCAATTCCTGCCTGATGTTCAATAAAAGTTCTTCAATTTTTCTGGGGAATATGACTGAAGGATGAAATTTCCATACCTTGAATCGGTTAAAAGATCTATTAGTTCTGTCTGGGTATTTTGATATCTAAATGTCATCCATTAATGAGATTAGTGAGATCAGGGATACAAGTTCAATGGATATTTTGTTATCCAATGTTCTATTTTCCGCCAATAACGTGGCTATCTGTATTGATATCAATTTTTTATGCATAACCAGGAATTCCTTTTCAATTGCGGCTTTAGTTTTGTTGAAAATATTTGCGGTTGCTTCGACTATCGCAGTTTGGCTTTTTATAAGTGATAGGAGGGGGAATGTGCCGAAAAGAGCTTTAGAGATTAAGCTTATTGCATTAAATAGTGCTCTTTGTTTCCTATTTTGAGTTACAAGTAACATATTCCTGTACTCTATATTTGCCATAATAGCTATTTGGAAGCTATGCTGTAGACGCGCTTTTAACTCGTTTGCATAATTGTCGTAATTATAGCAAACGGTTGGAGAAGATTTCAAAATGTTTGGAATTTCGGCTGGGAATCCGTAAAGTAGTTCGCGAGGAGTATAATTAGTACTCGAATGAAATCAGGGGTCGTATTGTATACAAACATGGCATAAGGAATCCATGTATCTCAGCCTTGTGGATCTTTTGCTACATAAGATCGGAGATATTCTGCTAAGGTTCTTTGACTTCTTTCTAATGCACCATTCGTTTGAGGGTGATTTGGAGTAGTTTTAAGTCGTTTTATTCTTAGTAATTTAGATACCTCTGCGAATATGCCACTTATGAGGTTAGAACCTTGATCTCTGAGGATACTTTCTGGAATACCATGTCGACAAACTATTGTTGTCGTGAAGGCTTCATCTAATGTCTTAGACTTGGTGTCGACTATGGGGATAGCCTCAGAAAATTTTGAAAGGTCATCTTGGAATGTAAGGAGATATTTGTTTCCAGAATGTGAAATTGGGAGAGGTCCTACTATATCTAGGTACACTCTTTCGAAAGGTTTGGAGCTAATGCTCGAGATTTTCATTGGAATTTTAGGGTTTCTGAATACTTTGTTCACCTGACAAAGTTTACATTTCCTTACGTATTTGATAATATCGTCTGACATACCAGGCCAGTAAAATTGTTTTTAATTCTTTTAACAGTACGGGAAACTCCTTGATGGCCTCCCGTCGGTAGTGAATGAAAATCTTTTAAAACTTGTTCGATGTCATTAATGTCGGATAAATATTTAATCGAATCTTGATGGAGCATTATGTTTATTTGTTTATTAGCGAAGATCTGTGTAAAACGTTTTTAATAATCATTAGATTCTGCGGATCTAATATAGGGAAGGAGATATCTATTTGTTTTAACTGATTTGCTTCTGTGTATGAGCAGATTTCAGTTAAAATTTTTTCGAGGTTTGATCTATCTTTTTGGGATCGGCAAGCTAAATTAATCTTGGAAATAATTATTATGGAGTCTTTTCTTTTGAAGAAGTTCAGTTCAGTTAATAAAGATGGGGATTTATCCGAAAATTTTAGTTTCGAATCCAGCACTCTTTCAAGTTCAGTATCTTGCATCGGCAAGATGAAAAATTTAGGATTCGCATTTTTGGTTAATAATAATGTGAAATTTGTCTCAGTTATAATGACTGAGGAATTGTTCACTTGTGATGGAATTGGATTTTGATTAATGGCACTCGTGTTGGAAGTATTCGAATTCGCCTGAGCTCTAGCTTGATTCCTTGTTACCACATTTACGCAGGTTTTAGGTTCTACGAAATTTTCGCTACTATCCGGAATAGCTTTACTGAGAGCGTCTGCATTTGCGTTGAGCTTGTCTGATTTGTGAAATATTTTGTAGTCATATTCCTCAAGACGTATTCTCCATCTCATCAGTCTTGAGGAGTGGTCTTTCAGATTCATGAGCCATACTAATGGTTTATGGTCAGTTATATGTAAATTGTCTCCCATAAACGTATGGTCTGAATTGCTCAACTGCGAAGACGATGGCTAAGAGCTTTTTTTCTATTGTTGAGTAACGAGTCTCTGCAGCATTGAGAACTCGACTCACATAGGCGATTGGGTGATCTCCTTGATCATCAACTTGTGAAAGAACAGCTCCGATGGCGTAGTCACTGGCATCGGAGGTGACAAAAGATTCTTTGCCGAAATCAGGATAAGATAGAAGTGGTGCTGAAATTAATTTATTTCGTAATTCGCAAAATGCCTCGTCGCAGATTTCGTCGAACTTGAAACGCGTATCTTTTTTCAAAAGATTTGTGAGTGGTTTGGCTATCTTCGAATAATTTGGTATAAAGCGGCGATAGTAGCCGACGAAACCAAGGAAAGCTTTGATATCTTTTTCCTTCTTGGGTATGGGATATGACTGAACTGATTTTATTTTTGCAGGGTCTGGTTTGACTCCATTTTCTGTAATTGCTCGTTGAAAAATAGCATACGATTGTATTCGTAGTGGCCATAGGGTGTGGTAAAGGCAGTTTTCTCCCTGTCCTTCGAGTCCATTTTTATCTGGTGAAATCCACTGGCTAAGTCGAGTGTGGTAAAATATTTCGAATTCCCCAACTGGTCTAATATATCAGTGATATTAGGCAGTTGCTACGCATCGCCAATAGTAATGTCGTTAATACGACGAAAGTCTACCACAACTCGCCACTTTTTGTTACCATTCTCATCTGGTTTTTTGGGAACCAGGGCAAGTGGAGAATTCCAGGGACTATGGGAAGGTCTCATGATGTCTGACTCAAGCATTTCTTGTATTTTCCTATTTATCTCAGTTCGGCTTGCTGCAGGAAGTCTATAAGGCTTGGTATAAATTGGCGGTTTGTCTTGGAGGGTCTCGATCTTGTGGGTACTCGCATCTGTATATGAAAGGAAATCCCCTTAAATGAAGAAGAACACTCTCAGACTCCTCTGAATTACAGTGATCAAATTTTTTAACGTTTTGCAGTTTATTTATTCTGCCCTTAATTGGATCTCTTTCAGAGTCTGTGTAGATGACCACAAAGTCATCCAAGTCTTGGAAAACTGGATATACCTCGTAAGGGCCACATCGGCGTCCTCCTCATTTGTGTTGAGGATTAGGACTTTTGCCATACCGTTGACTGGTTCGACGATCGAGTTTCCGAGAAATAAATCGGGCCTTATTTCCTTCTTGAAACAAACCGATTGATGTTGAATGGAAGGAGTTGGAATTTCAATAATATACTCTGATCGAGCCGGAATTTTAATTTAATTTAATTTATCCGATTCTTTCGGATTTTTAATAGGAAGGAGATATGATCCCAACTTTTGTGGAATTTGGAAGAAGTTATTCGATGATTCCGACTCGATAGGATTTGAAGGAGATGAAGCTTTATTGAAATTCCTTACATTCTTTTCTGATTTATTTCTGGACCACATCTTTTGTGAAGTGTATGATGATAGAGATATACTTTTATGTTTTTGCTTCATATCTTGTGAAGCCCTGGATGGAGATAGGATTTTATTTAATTCGGCCTCTTTCGTGGCTATAGATGGAGATAGATTTTTACCTTTATGCTTCATTTCTTGTGAAGCATCGGCTGGAGATTGATTTGCATTGCTTTTCGAAGCAATTGATGGAGATGGAATTGTATTAATACCGTTATTGGAGAATGTTATCCCTGTATATAACAGACTCTTTGTTTGAGACCTCTTTTCTGGGTCTTCGCTTTTCAAATAAACATATGGATAATTGGAATAATATTCTTCGTAAGGATAAGATTCATTTGAATCGTTTATTTCTAAAGAAATATATTTATTTTTGTAATTGATACTGGCATTGTATCGAGATAAAAAGTCATGACCAAGTCGGCCATCGTATGAGAGGATGGAGTTATTTCCCACTATTTGAAATGGGTGTTCTCGGATGGAGTTATTATTATTCGAAGATTCTAAATTCAATTCAGTTCAAAAAAGATGAGCCCTTACGTAGAAGTGGACTCTGTAAACAAAGTATTTATATTGCAGACAGCATCTCTGTAGCAGATACTGTCTGGTTTCAGTGGATGGAGTTTTATAAAGCTGATCTCTGCTCCAGTATTAATTAAAAATGTAAGTTTTGGAGCAGAGCAGATGTCAACAGGCAAGGAAACCGTTAGTGAATTTTTATTAATTTGGACGGGGATACGGATTAATTTCTTGCTGCCTACTTTTCCGTCGATATTGTGTCGGGATTCCTGTGGACTTGTGCTGTAGTTTGTATATGCGAGGGGTTGCCGAATGAGACCCCCTGATGCATCCAGTTTATTTTGATTTCCCTGATTGTAGCCAGAACGATTGTTGTTTGTCGCTCTGGTCCGGCAATCTTCGATAGTGTGCCGAATTCGATGACAATATCGACAAGATGGGACCTGTGATGGAGATGTGACCTTATTGAAATCCGGAGGGCGTTGTAATTGCGACTTTACTTTTGGAACTACGTTGAAATTTTGCGTGGAGCGTTGTATTATTGGGCATTTTGAAGTAGCATGTCCCAGTCTATTACATTTGAAGCACTGTAAATTCTGACTCGTATTTTGTCTGAAAGGAGTTGTTGTCATGTAATTCGTTTTAAAGGTTAGTTGCTTGAGCTCCAAACGTGATGCATGATCCATAATATGTGATTTTAGTGAAGCGAATGAGTTATCAGGGTGGAATTTTGCTAAAGTCTGTAGATATTGATTGGATAATTCGTCCTCTATAGCTCTAACTGTTTGACACTCATTATCTTTTAAAACAGATTTTAAAAGTACCTTATCCGTTGTGTAAGAGTGCGTTGCCTCATTTAATTTGGATAGTGTTGCATTTAGTCTTTGAAGAACGTCTTTTACACTTTCCTCTCTACCTTGCCTTGAATTATTTAATTGACTCTGTAGGGTGGATTTAGAGGTTTTGATTTCGAAGGTGTGAGTTAACGGATTTTAATTCAGACCAATCTTTGATTGTACCTATATACATCATACGCCTCTGCAGATAATTTACTCCTTATTAAGCTAAGGAGGGAGTGTTTTTCGCTCACCGTCGATGCTGTTGCGTACATGTCATCGCAACTTGGAATAAATTTGTGAAAATCCTTAGAATTTCCACTAAAATTTGGAATTAATGACCTTGCGTCTGATAAGGAGAAATGCGACTGGTCTCTAAAAGAGACATTATGGTGATGATTTGTTAAATCATTTGTAGTATTTGATAACTCTAGAAATCGCAAATCCAGCTGTTCCTGAAGCGCAATTATAGTATCTGAATATGATGTTTCCATATTTATATAGACATCTTTCGTGAAGTAATCGCTGCCTTTGTCCGTAAGGCCAGCATTTGAAATTATTTCAATATGAGTTGCTTTGAAATCATCCCAATAGCCATGGAGCGAATGTAGTTTTTGAGTTAAATATGCCTGGCTTGCAGTTGGTAGTAAATTAAGATTGATGGACTGGATGATATGTGATATTGTTTGTTGTCTATCCTCCTGCAGCCGAAATTGTACTATATTTTCTTGGTCTGCGTTGTCTTGATTATCTATCGATGCTGCTTTTTGTGAATTTTTGGGAGGTGCGATGTAAAATGGGTTATTTGTGTTATCCTCATGAGTTGAAATGGATTTCGACCTCTCAGACAGTGTTACTCTGATTAGGTTGTACCAATCTTCTGTTTTATCAGAGCAGAACTGTTTGAAATATTCGTGAGTCTCGTCGAAATTAACATGTTCTTGAATGAAGGATTCCGTTTTTTCAAAGGCCGCCCAGTGCACTTCTAGTTTTTGGATCTTACTTGAAACAAATTCTGGTGTTCTATATTTTTTGTTAGTACTGTGGTATTCCTTTAATATTTTTCTGATTTCAAGCTGACAAGCAAAGCTCATCGAAGGATTTGTTTTCTTCAGTCATGTCAGGTTAATTTGGTATACGTCGGAGAATTGAAATTTAGAATAAAATTTATTAAAATTGAGAGAAAACAGTAATAACTGCAACAAGGATTTAAAAAAGAATTGCTTGTATTAAATGTTCAGATTTCTGTATGGTTTTTTTTCTGTTTTTTTTTTTTTTTTTGCTTAGGTTGAAAGAGAAAACAAAATTTTCAGAACAATGTAAGAAATATTAGTAGAATAGAACACTTGCTCTTGTTAATTATGCTTTTATATGTATATAGGCTATCAGGTTGCAGATAGACTGCTACGGGCGGTAAAAATTAAGGTTTATTGTAAGGAAGCCAACAAATTTTTATGACCTAATAATAAATTGCGCAAAAAAGAAAAAAAAGGAAATATTAACGTGTAAAAAATAAAATATTTAAATGTATATATGTATGTATATAGTATATATATATATATATAAAAAATTAAGTTACTTGCCAAATACATGCAAAATCTAAATAGCTTCCTCCAACCAAAATCTCTCTCCTTATCAGCAGGCTTATGAAGCTCTATTGAAGGAGATCAATAATTGTTTTTCCGAAGTCCTCACGGGGTCTTACCGCAGAGGTCGCTTCGTGGAGAAGCCGGTTTCAATCTGTAGGTATGTATTGAATTAAAAAAATTTCAATTTAGATGAGAATCGACTGTGATGGAAAAAAATAATTTCCTCTTCATACATACACGACAAACCAGAAAATATCCAGATGTGTAATTGACCACGGAAAATGTAAATAACTAAAAAATATGTAATAACCAAAAAAAAAATAAAATTATGCAAATATAAAAAAACTTGCTTCTTCCTCTTTGCTCACTACACTCAGAAATTTTTTTCCAAAAATCAATGAAAAACTAAGGTTAAAGCAATGAAAATTGATAATTATTTGGAGCCTAAGAAATGTTTCTTTGAAAATGGAATATGATTTAACTTAAATGAAAGAACTTATATGGTCTTCAAAATAATGAAACACATCATAACTTTAATGAAACAGCTAACATTAATTTAATGCGATGCTGATAACACTTTAAAGCTATATTTATCTTGTTTTAATGAAATGTTTTCTATCAACGAAAAAACGATTTTATTAAATACAAAGAATTATTTTTTGAACAGAAGCAATGAAAATTCAACACGTCTTTAAAACAATGTACGCTAAATTAAACTTCGTTGTTGGGGTCTTTAAAAGAAAAATACATCTTTCGATGGAAGAAAATTTTTGAAATTTTTACAGGCATTTGCTTTGTTTATGTCGTACGTATAATTAAGAATCATTATCATAACAAATTTTTCAATTTCCTCCCATCTAAAATCGGGTTCTAAAAATAAAATAAAATGCTTGTTTATTCAAATCTTTTTTTATTAAAACAATTACCTTAGAATTAGGTATCTCAACATACGTACATACATAATTTATTATTCATAATGTGAATAAAAAGTACGTATTGTACTAAATTAATATGTATTTTTAATTCTCAAAACAGTATTCTTAGAAGGTAGATTATAAAGATGAACTAGTGGGCCTTCATAAAAAGTTATATTGCGTAACTGATAATTTGTTCGATCCTCTCCTATGATATAACTTTGTAATTGTATGTTGTAACTTAAAATACAAATTTCCTGACAAAATAATTGTATTTCTTTATCAATTTCTATGATTTCCTTTATTTTATAAGCAGTAAACTTTCCTTGATTGGATGTAACAATATAATCTCTTTTGTATAAAGTACCGAGATATTCAATACTATTATAACAAATTGCCCTTTGCAAGGAATCCAAGCTAAGACCAAGGCTTATTATTTGATAAAAAAAAATAGATTTCTGTATTGCATATCCTTCACTAATTAATACATAATTATTATTTACAAAGTTAAATATATTGTTGGAAAATATTATTGAATACTTAATAGCTAAAGAAATCGAAATATTTTTCCTTGATGTTATATTTTTCGCATACATCTTTAGCTCTCTATGTTTGGATTAAAAGGAAAATGTCCATAAATATTTTAGTGGGCCGGACTTTTCTATAATACGGCAATAATGATTTAAAAAATGATGTTTGAGTTTGAGAGAATCCTTAAATAAATCTACATATTTTGTGTTATGACATACAATACATCCCTTTAGTCTAGCTATTGTAATAGCAGTAAAGTTTGATGAAAGAATTATATCTAACATTTCTAGTAAATTAATGACAAAGTTCCTTTCGAAACCAAGTCCCCAATAATTAATGGGAAGAAGTGCACGAAAGTTAGCATTTCTCTTGCAGATAACTTCAAACGAAATGTCTTTAACTGACTCATTTTAATAGGTGGCGAAAGATTTCCAATTTCACTTTCGCCATAATTAAAGGAATTCTTTCGATAATTAAATATTTCTAAGTCAAATATTTTGTTTTTTATGAAATAAAGTATAATATGGCACATATCATATATCAAAACACCTTCGAATAAATCATGAAGGATATCAACTGCAAAATTTTCAATTACATGAAAAGATTCTATTTTATTAAAGATTGAATCTTCATTAATACCAGTTAGTGAACAATCGCTTATTTGGATGTCTTCTCTGTAATTTTGTACTGTTCTGAGTTCATTACTGTTTTCAACTGCAAGATTTTTGCTTTAATTTTGTCAATTTTACAGAATCTGCAGAAAAACTTTACAGAAAATGATCGTGAAAAACCAAGTACGTTATTTAGTGCTAGGTTATCGCCTAAAATCAACGACATTATAAAGTATACTCGGACTGTACCATTTTTCGTTTTGATTTCAATTCCATTTTTTTCTAAAGAATTAATAATTTCAACTAAACGAAAGAAGCATCTGTCATTTCCAAAGTTTTTAACATCTTTGGAATTGAAAAGCGCAGCTAAGAATATGTTATTGAGTTTATACTTTATAGAAGGTGGTGCTGTAGGAAATGAGTAATAAACACCAAGAACTGAAGATGAATGTGATCCAAGAGGATTATTTACCTCGAAATCATCAAAATACAAAAAGTATGGAATAGTAATCTTTTCCTTAAGATACTTTGCTTTATGTTTCCACAAATAACCGTCAAAAAAATTAGTTATACCTGGTTTTATATTTATATTATCTGCATGTTTAAGAAATAACTCGAGCACTCCAGCAGTTTCAAAAAATTTTCGAAATTGAAACTTCAAAAGAAATATTACACCTTTGGTTAATTTCCTATCAATAGCGCTTGCTCTGTTTAACAGAACAGGTCTTATGGATCCATCAATATAAACAATTTCAGGTTTTTCATATAGATCCATACATTTTAACTGACGTAAAAACTTGTATTCTGTATCCATTTCTTTAAAGGGAGCCTTGTAAAAAGTAACTAAATCATTCAGGATTGTAAGAGTTTTCTCGTTTTGTATGCTTTTTATTACATTATTTTCGATTTCTTTGCCAATTACTTGAGTTATCATGGTTGTAACATCCTTTTGTAAAGTTAGAGCATCCTTTCTGCAAAGATTTTTTTTCCAAAATATTTAAAAGAAAAATTTAATGCAGATTTCTTAAAAACTGTTTTCGTAAATGAACTGTTTAGATTACATTGAGGAGTGGCAATAGTTTTAAAATTTTTATTCGTTTCACTTAACGATGAATTCACAGTTTCAGCTACTATATTATCCGCTGACAAAGCACTAGCGACTTCTGGAACGTCAAATGAAGTAGATTGAGTATCCCAAACATTTTTAGCTTCTGATCGCATATGCATTGCAAACGATCTGAATGTGGTAAATGATTGTTTGCAGAAAGGATACCCACATTCGTATATATTATTGGGTTGTAAATTATGATAGTATTTTAAGTGGACAAAAATTTGTTCATTAGAATTAAATTCAGATTTGCATATAAAGCATGAAATAATCATTCTTTCATCAATATATAAATAGTCTATAAGTATCTAGTTCCAAATAAACTATTGAAATTAAAATTCTTCAATAAGTAATACAATATAAAGACGGAAAATTATTTTAAGTCGGAAAGTAAAGTTGCTAGCGAACTGCTCATTTCATCATATTCTGTGTGTATGTCATAAATATATTTTTGTAGTAGAGTCCACACTAGTTTGCATTCTAAAGGATATTTCAAATTAAAAACTTGAAATATCTTAAAACATATATCTACACATTTCATAATATTAGGTAATTTGTAGTATGTATTAAAATAATATACGTAAAATTCAGTCAAATTATATATATCTGAGCCAACTGAACATATAATTGGCTGCACTGTAGTCTTATTTTCATAGGTTGAGTCTATGAGATTTTTAACTTGTACGTATAAATCATTCACTGTTACAACATGGAGTATGAATCTGCTTTTGGAGTCGTTTATGGAAGTTTTCTTCAGCTGCTTTTTTTTAGTTGAAGGGTTATAAATGTATATTCTTGATGTTGGCACTAGCAGGGAATGTAAAAGGATCAAAACGAGTGCATTTCGTGTGCCTAAAATTTATATCGTTTCAAAATTAAAACTATACTATAAAGCTATTCGACTTACCCGAATTATGTTTGCCATTTGTCAATTCTTCGAGAATAGTTTTACTGTGTCCGTCCTTAATTTTAGATTGCATTAATGGTAAAACACGACAACAGAAATTTTCCCAATTTTTGTATAGGTAATCTTCCTTACCTCTGAACATTTCCTGGAAGTCGGATTCTATCTTAAAAAATATAAAAGAAAATATTAAATAATACTCCTATATTTGGGAAAGAAAAGTTCTTACCAATAAATATCCAAAGTCTTGTCCAAAAAGTGGCCATTCATTTAAAATCTGACAGATATCTTTTTTATTTTTAAAAGAAGATATCCGGTAATTTGCTGTTGCTTTCCATATATTCTTAACGGTGTTCAAAGGTTCTACATTAAATTTGAGCCAATTTTTATCGCTTAGTTGATCTGCATCTAAGTAACAAGATCATTATATTTTCTGTATTGTTTAAAAAGAAAGAAGAAAAGAGCATCTTACCAGGTGCATTATTTTCAGAACTGGATGCAATTGAATATATTGATTTATCTGTTTTCCTGCTCTTTACTGGACTTGCTTCAACTAAACCTTCTAATCTTAATTTAGATAGTATATTGTGGTATCTTGCATACAGAATACCTCCAGGACGTTTTTTTGGTATTTGTATGTAATAGGTTTCCTGTAAATACATTTATTAATACTTTAATTGGGTCTTTTAATAAATCTTTGACTCACTTTGCTTTCCGAGGGGCAGATTTCAGTAATTTCATCTGCAATCAGTTTAAATGTTTTGGGAGTTACATGTAGTTTTTTATGAATCAAATGTTCAATAATAAATTCGTCCAACGTTCTCCTGTATTTGTCATTAAGAGTATTGGTTTTTTTTTATAGAAATCAAAAACTAATGCTGCTTTTTTAGACTCCTTCAAAATTTCTTTTGTATTGATCTGAATAGTGCTTATAATCTATTTGACGCTAATTATAAGGAAGACTTATAATACCCCATTATAATTATTAGATGCTTCGACAATGTCCTCAAAACTAGATGAGCACGATAAAGTTGGAGAGCCTGATGAGCTCGATGCTTCAAATTGATTATGTATGCCCTGCACAATTTGTTTTTTTATTATGAGATTTAAGTTGTTCAAGTTTTTAAAAAAAATGTACTGAATATTCTCTTTTATACTTTGCGAGTTAAAAAAAATTGTATGGAAACGTTATCAAATGAATCTTGGTTACAAAGATTTATAACTGTTTGATGGTCGACATTTCGTTTCATTAAATAACATATATTTTCTGTAGTAAGTAATAGATCCTCATGCGATCAGAGTAAAGTTTTTTGTTTTTTTTTCTATAATATTCAATTTAAAAATTCTTTACAATTTTTTATTACTTTATCAAGGAGAAAACGTTGTTATGCAGTGCACTATTTCTGGAGCACCCTGCGTGTCTTGAAATTTAAAAAAAAAAATCTCATGTAACTATACCTGCTGGGCTTGCCACGAAATTAAATTATACTCAAATATAACCCTTGGCCCATACAAATGCGTTGGAATAATTTCACTTAGGTGGCTCGATTTGATGTATTTGATACTCTCTGTATTAAATCCCTGCTCTGTATTATGATGAGGATAATAAATATACACACTTGGCATCAATATAAACACAATTTTTATACTTTACCTATTAATACTTTGTAAAAAATTTCACCTTTCAGTTTTCTTAGAAGTTCTAAAAGATCAT
This sequence comes from Dioctria linearis, assembly GCA_963930735.1. Classification (NCBI taxonomy): domain Eukaryota; kingdom Metazoa; phylum Arthropoda; class Insecta; order Diptera; family Asilidae; genus Dioctria; species Dioctria linearis. Next base: position 218,275,727 of record OZ005740.1, on the reverse strand, counting down.
TATCTTGAATCACTTCGTTTTCCAGTAAATTTTCTGATAGGTACACCACACTTACTTCAGAGTTAGTTGTATTTAAGGTATCAATGTTTTCAATGCTCTGAATATTTCCCAAGTCTAACAGGAAGTCTTCTTTTGATTTTTCCATATTAACATCACAAAATTTTCGCTATTTTCACTTTAAAACAACAAGGAATGTATTTTTGTGAATAAAAATAAATCACCGAATTAATTCTAGTACTTATTAACCAAAAAATCACTATTAATTTTACACCCGCGCTCAACGCTAAAAACGTTTTGACTGTCTGACACAACGAACCATACAAGAATGAACTTGTTCCTAAATTTCGGAATATTGTTGAACCGACGCTAATCGATGATGATGTAAATTTACTAGATCACATGATTCTAGGCTTAGAATTAATCAAATTTTCATTGTTCGATTGAAGATATTTATACTGTGGAATTAATTATATGACATTAAGCTTTAGCTTATTGAAATTTACATTGATCCAAGGATGAATATATTCTTTGAAGGGACGATATAATTTTATTATTTTAAGGAAATTTTTTGTTTATTCGAAAATAATGTTTTCTTGAAATGAGGAATGAAATGAGTTATCATAATGAAACAAATTTTTGGCATTAGCATTATTTGAATTGAATAGAAAGAGATTCATGATTTTGTTTTAATGCTAGTTCTTTAGTTTGATAATAGAGTTACTTCATTATATTGTGAAAAACATTTTTAAAGTTAAGTGAATTTAATTTTTACAAGACAAATTACATTAAAACAAAGCAAATTTAAAAAACCATGAAATAAAGAAACGTTTTCATTAAAAAAAGAGCGCCGATTTCTCTGAGTGTACTAATAGTATAATATAGTAATAATATTGGAAGCTTTGATTCTTCTACGTTATATATTATCCAAAATGTGTTTATCTGGATTTAATGCTGGCTATAATGATGATGATTAAAGTTGGTAGGATGTTGTTACGTCGCGCGTCATGGGCGACGTTTTCTTGCAGGGTTAGAGTTGGCGAAGATTAAAGTTGGAATTTGCGGGTGGTTTTATGCTCGTGCTGATGCGTCAATGATCTTCCTTCCTTGTATATATAAACCGTCTCGTTGAGGCAGGGATGTAGCCTCGCAAGGGTGCCAAGTTGAGCGCTATGGCGCCTAAGCTTTTTGTTTCCTCTAAGTACCTTACACTGGGTAGCCGGGCTTTTTTTTTGTTTTTTTATTACTTATTATGTTTTTATCAAATATTAACTCACTTTTAATGAGTTAATGTTGTTAAAGGCACTGATTTCTGAAGTACCGTTGCCACCAGTTGTTGTCTGGTAGATTTTATATTATTATTTTAATTTTTATTTAATTTTATTGGCACTGATTTATTATTTTTGGGTAGGTACACCGCTGCCACCAGTTTTTCTTGTTTGCTCCGTGCACCTGTGGAGAGAGCAAACACCAGGATATACTTTTTTTTCACTATTTTCCTATTTAACAATTTTTAACTATTATCCGATTTAATTTCCCTTAATATTTTGTAACTATTTTCCGATTTAATTTCCGTTAATATTGTTTAATAAGAATCACCTCGACGGGATGAAAAAAAGCTCTCCCCGAGGATCGGCGATATTCCGCTCATGTCCCCGGGAAAACTTTTTAAAGCTTTTTTATCTTTTTATTGCTTTCTCACGACGTTAAAAAACGTACGTGAGAAAATGTACAAAAGTTTTGATGCAAGCTATATGCATCTATGCAAACTGTAATCCGATATGCACTTTTGCGCCCGTCATGAAATATTAATTTTAAGAGGGCGCGAATAATTGTGATAATTGTGTGTATGTATATGTATATACAATTATATTGAGAAAAATAACAACTGTACGTGTGTAGAGTGTACACGCCGCGGAAAAAAAGTAAGAAGACATGGTATGTAGGTAAGCATGCATACCTTGTGAGTGGAATGTGTGTCTGATAACAAAATGCAATTTATGCTAAATTGCATTTTGTTATAATATGGAAATGCATTTCTAAATGCGTTTTAAATTTTTGATTAAGATTTTAAAAGGAAATAATTTTTCATTTTCAGGGTCATTGAGGTACATCAATATATTGTATGGGACAATATATTGATGTATTGACCTTATGGTTGTGATTCGGGGCATTGGGCACATGAGTCACAACAACATTTTACGAAATCTATTAGAACTCATCGGCCCACTTCGAATCTCGATACCACTTATCTGGAAAAATCAGAGGTGTAAAAATTTATTCGGCACATCTGTCTCAAACTGTGAATAAGGGATTGTATGGCTCCCGGCAATTGTCTCTGGCCTGCTGAAGTCCAGAGCCTCAGTTGACACTAATCTCACCCACTGGATATAGAATATCGCTGTCAGCACGCAAGTTTAAATCGTCAAAGGTTCCCGTCTTTTTTTTTGGACCATACCCTAAGAACGTCACAAGTCTGCTTGATATTCTGCTGAGCCTGCTATTGCAGGGCCTATGTATCCCACATAATCTAGACTGGAATCGAGGAAAGTCTGGTGAACGTCGGATCTTGAGGTCATCACAAATTTAGGGAAGTTTTTGATGTTAGAAGATGGGGAAAAATAAATTAACGTGTGTTTTTAGGTACCACATAGAATTAAATTGCAATACACTTATATTCCATACAGTGTAAACGGAACATCCAAGGAGGTGGCTCTGCGGGGGCTTCTAGCAACAAAAAAAAGAAGCTAAGATGTTGGCCTTAATATACATATATGCTGGTATGACCATTGCTTTTATTTTCTTTGAAATTTAGTTCTAAGTTAGAGTATAATCGATTTTAGCCTTAAAGTCAAGATCGGAAAGTCTAATTTAGTGATAAGCCTAGTTTAGT